>CM076573.1:42388854-42721785 GCA_034641835.2 Pinus albicaulis | reverse complement strand
CCAAATCATGGGCAACAAAAATCAATGGCACCATGCTTATGGACTCGACATACACCACCATACTTGTTTTTGGTGAGCAGAGAAGATTGTACAAGGAGACTAGGATGGCCTTTATGGTAAGCAACAAGGATAAACCTCATAATTTTTCAATTTATGTTGTTGAAATTGAATTACGATCAGAAACTCTTTTCAATGAGCTAACCGATGAAGCAGAAAGTGAAGGGAAAGCAGAAATTCAAGAATTTGAAAATCAGAAAACCATAGAAGAAAAAGTAGAGGGCTGGTGGTTGTTGCAATTTTATGGATCTGCTGGAAGAGAGGGGGTTGGAGTAGGCATATGGATTACTACTCCTGATGATGAAAGTAAGTTCTATTCTTTCAAACTGAACCTTGACTGTAAAAATAATATGGATGAATATGAATCTCTGTTTTTGGGTTTGGAAATTTTGAAAAGATTGGGTGCCCAAAAAATTTAAGTTTGTGGAGATTCTAAATTTTTAATTAAACAATTTTAAGGAACATATCAAACCAAGGATGTGAGGATGAGAGCTTACAGAAATCTGATCATGGAAATGTTGAAAAAATTTCAATAATATTCATTTATTGTGAAAACTAGGGATCAAAACTTAGTAGTTGATTCTCTATATGTTTGTCCAAGTTGTTTGTTATCCCTGCACATTCCACTTAGAAGTATGAGATTGAAGTTCATCATAGCTTGGCATCCCAGATAACATCATCCATTGGCACGTGTTTGCAGATGACTAGCAAGTCAAAAATTTCATAGAGTTGAAGGAGGAATTTCAAACCACACAAGTAGATCATCAAAACATGCTTGCTGAAACTAAGGGTAATTCTGAAGTTTTGCAGCTGAAGAATAATTGTATACCTAAGGGTCTTATTCCACTTGAAATTTTTTTTGACCAAAATGATGTGTTCAAATATCCTAGAATGCAGGTCGATGATGAAGAGGTAGAGACATGTAATCTTGGTATAGTACCAATGCCTAAAATGATAAAGCTTTCTAAGTTTCTTTCTGTGGAGATGAAAAAGAAATATATTGAGATGATGAAGAAGTTTATTGATGTTTTTGCATGGAGTTATTCTGATCTTAAAAAGTATGATCCAACTATTATTCTACATCCGATTACTATCAAAGAGAATGAAAAAACTTTCAAACATAAATTGAGAAAGATTTCTCATGCCTCTGATTGAGAAGGAAATTAAGCTTTTTGATGCAAATATTATTGTTCCTATCATATTCTCAAAATGGCTTGCTAACTTGGTACCAATCAGAAAAAATAGTGGAGAGATAAGAATTTGTATTGATTTCAGAAATTTGAACAAAGATTTTTTGAAATACAACTACCCTCTACCTAAGATGCATCAGATTTTGCATAATATTGTTGGCTCCCAAAGGATGTTTATGATGGATGGTTTTTTAGGATACAATCAGATATTGGTATGCCCAGAAGACTAGGAGAAAACTACTTTTACCACACCATGGGAGACATTCATGTATGCCAAGATGCCCTTTGGTTTGATGAATGCAGGAGCAACTTTTCAAAGAGAAATGGACATTTCCTTTGCTGAGGAGAAAGATAAGTTAGTGGTGGTATATCTAGATGACATAACTATATTTTCAAGAAGAGAGGAAGACAATTTTAAGCATCTGGAGAAAGTTTTGTTGAAGTGTAGAAGATTTGGTATTTCTCTTAATCCCACTAAAATTATTTTTTCTCTAACCTCTGGAAATTTTCTTGGGCATATTTATCAAAATATGGGATAAATATTGATATAAATAGAGTCAATGCTATTTAGAATATAGACCTTGCCAATGAACAAGAAATAAATTCAGTCCTTTCTTGGAAGAGTAAACTTTGTTAGAAGGTTCATCCCAAACTTTGCTGAGATTGTCAAGGATATTACCAAGATGTTGAATAAAGGAACTGATATTAAATGGAAAGTTGAAGCTAGGCAATCATTTTAATAAATAAATAAAGCACTCACTCAGGCCCCAATATTGATTAGTCCAGATTTTTCAAAAGAATTTATGGTTTTTACATTTGCATATAAAAATACTATAGCTGGAGTTTTACTACAGAAAGGACAACAAGGTACAGAGAAACCTATATCATTATTTAACAGAACCCTTTCTAACTCAAAGCTAAAATATAATATTTTAGAAAAACATGCATATTCTTTGATCAAAGCCATTAAAGATTTCAGAATATGTATCCTGCATTCTCATGTCATAGCATTTGTATTTAACACTGCGGTTAAGAACATCTTGACACAAGATGATCCTGATGGAAAGAGAGGAAAGTGGATAGCTAATTTGTTGGAGTATGATATAGAAATCAAACCTACAAAATTGGTGAAAGGATGGGGGCTAGAAAAGCTGATGGCACAGTCCAATTTTTATTGTCTTGACATAAATTTTATTGCAGAAATTTCAGAGTTGTCAGATGAAGATGAAGAGTTGATTCCTATTGAAGAGAAGTAAATTTATCTGACTGGTTTAGTGACATTGTCTTTGTCTTGCATCATTACAGAGCTCCTACAGAATTGACTAAATCGAAAGAAAGGTTTGTAAAGTTGAAATCTCTAAGATATTGCATTGTAGATAAGAATGTATACTGGAAAGATACTGGTGGAATTATTTTGAACTGTTTGTTGGAAGAGGAAGCTGAAAATGTGATTGAAGAGTTTCATAAGGGATATTATGGAGGAAACCACTATTGGAAGGCCATAGTAAACAAAATTCTCATAGCAGGGTACTACTGGCCCACCATGTTCGACGATCTCTACAAGAAGATAGTTGCATGCCATTAATGTCAGATTTTTTATGGTAAGAAAAAATTGATTCCTCTACCTTTGATGCCAATTTATGTTGAGGCGCATTTCCAATAGTGGGGGCTAGATTTTATTGGTGAAATTCACCCATTATCTTCAAGGCAACATCGTTGGATCCTGACAAAAACATATTATTTCACTAAGTGGATTGAAGCAATCCCAACAAGGCAGGCAAATGATTTAGTCATCATCTAGTTCTTAGATAATAACATTTTGTCCAGTTTTGACCGTCCTATGAATATTATTACTGAAAATACACAAGCTTTTAAATCTAAAAGGTTGATCAGCTTTTTTCATCAGTATCACATAACACTTGGACACTCTACTGCTTATTATCGACAGGGTAATGGTCTTTCTGAATCTTCTAATAAAAGCATTGTGAGAATTATCAAGAAGGTACTGCAGGAAAAGAAAAGATCATGGCATCTGAAGCTGAATTAAGCTCTGTGGGCCGATAGAGTATGTAAAAAAAGATCAATTGGTACTTCAGCTTATGATTTAGTGTATGGAGCTGAAGCCATTTTTCCCACTTCCTTGGGAGTGCCTGTAATGAAATTACCGCAATGACTAGAAGAGGAGCCTAATGCTATTCAGAGGAGAATAAACCAACTTATAGCTCTACAAGAAAAAATGGAGGAGGTATACAACAGTCATCATAAGTCACAAAACAGAGTAAAGAAGACATTTGATAGGAAGGCCAAAGAAGAAAAATTCCAGATTCAAGATGTGGTGTTGAAGTGGGAAGTCAGAATTGAATAAAAAGGGAAACATGGAAAGTTTGAAAACATCTGTAAAGGAATATTAATAGTAGTTTCATTCCATGGCAACAAAACATATCTACTTCAGGAGATGGATGGACAACCTTACGCTGGAGGGCCTGTCAATGGCAAGTTTCTAAAGCACTATTCCTCTTATATTTTACTAAATTTTCAGTCCATTGTATATATTCCGTTTTATTATGCTTTTCTTCTAATAAAGACATGCTGATCATAAAACTTGAGCTCAAGGTGAAGGCCATAAGAGTTTGAAGACAACTTGGAAAATTTCAGAGTTTCATTTCTAAAAAAATATGGATGGCACTAGAACTACAAGTTCTTTGGTGTACCATAGGGGCACACCATCCTAAGTGGAGCCATCGTTATCAATCATTAAGTTGTGAAAATTTTCTTGATAGGGTCATATAGTTCACTCACCAAATGGAAAAGGTCTCGTAAGCTATTTCAATCTGGTATAGGATTTTTTTTTACATTTTTAGCCTATCCTAAGTTTCATGATCACCTTCATTTATGCAATTTTAGTCAAATCAGTCCCATATCATGTCAGTTGTCATTCCCCATGCATTCAAACTCAAAACGGCGCATCTGTCAATTTTTCAAATTTTCGTAGCAATTTACACAGGAAAAAGGCAGATTTCGCTACGAGACATCCTAATAGTTTCGTAGCGAATCTGTCAAAAGCTTAACTAATTTTTCTACGAAAATTTGTTTTTAAACCTGTCTTGTCAGAGCTATACGAGGTGTCATTTTATGATTAGAGGAGTAAAGGTGGAGGTCATTCAAGGTTTTCATGGTAAATTTAAATGTACGTAGCCCTGCTTGATGTCATCATTACCCCTTTTTTCTTGCATGTGTAATGATTGAAGCTCGAGCTATCAGTTACACTATTAAACCCCACCTTAATTAGCATTTTTTCATATTTTGCTTTATAATTTCATGTGATTCGATCCCTGGAGAGCTGCTTCATCGAGCCAAGCAGATTGCTGGAAAATGTGAACTCTCCAGGTGTCATTAGCAAGCAAGGCAGTGAAGACTATAAAGCATCCATGGCTGCAAGAAGAAAAACAAATAAGGGTGGCCATTGTCACAAGTATGAGGCCATGGACATGAAATTACTCAATGAAGACCCTACTGCCATGGAGGTTTTTAGAAGTACTGGTTGCTTGCAATTTTGTCAGTGGTTGCAAGGCTCATTTAGAGGTTTCAAAATATTTTTCCACCATCTTCACAAGAACAACATCAAAGGTCGGAATTCTGAACCTTACAGTGACACTAGAGAGCATATCATCAGCTACAGAAATCCCTAGAGTGGTGAATAGTGGTTTAAATGTATCAAATTCACAATGCAGGATTGCAAAGAGTTCATCAAGAAATAACACAGTGAAGTTGATTTGACAAACTCTATCCCTAGGTGCTTCATGAAGGAGAATTATGAAAAGTTGTTGGTCATTCAAAATTATTTTACTTGTGAAGGAAGGTTTCACATGGTCTACTCCTATCATCTCATACTTCTTCTGCATTTTGTAGGTAAGAGGTCACTTGACCTGACTTTCTATTTATAGATAAGTCTAGGGAAAATGCCAGATAAGGTTCAAATTAAGACAGAGGGCAGTGATAAATTTCTTTCTCATCATGGTATAATTAAGTTTTTAGTGTTAGAAGAATTGAGAAGGTTAGACAGAGATTGGATTTCTTTCTTGTTCATGAGTGGTTACGAAATTGATGTGGTTACACCTAGGAAAGCCTCCAAACCTAGAACTACTTCATCACTAGCTATGGCAAAGGAAGTTGAAGAAGAAAATATATCATCTTCCCCAGAACCAGTGAACATGGAAGCAGAACCATTACAAGGGACTGCCACACATCAAACAACACTTGCAAAACAGAAGGATACAGTTAGCAAACAAGGCAACAAGAGCAGCACTAGAAGCCAAACATTAGCTAAAGACAATCGAGAGGATATCCTTCATGCAATTAACATTGAAGAAACACTAATAGTGTGAGTTGAAGACATTTAAGATGGAGGAAGAACAGTGAAAAAAGGTAAGACTGCTAAGAAACTAGATTTTGCAGGTGATGATGCTGGTTTTATTTTTCAGCCAAGGACGCCCATGACCAGACATGCAAAGAATGCCATGGAAAGCAAGAAGAAAAAAAAATTAGTGAAGCTACCTAGCCAAAAATCATCATAGATTTGTCTCCATCAGTGAAGGAGGATTTTTTTATCAGGAAAAGAAAGGGAAAAGAGAAATTGATTGAAAAATCAGAAATAGAAACCCTCAAAGAGCAGTTTAAGGAAGCAGGGAAATAAATAATAGTTTTAAAGCTAGAGGCAAAGAAGCACAGAGATGAGAAACTTCAATTTGAATAGATGAGGAAAATATGGGAAGAGCAAGTCACAAGTGTTTCAAAAATTTTGGACAATACAGAAAAGTTGTTGAAATGGACTCAGCCATTAAGAGGGGAGGTTAAACATGTTAGGAGGATGAAATTCCACTTACAATCCAAAAACATAGCATTAAAAGACCAAGTGGAAGATATTCAAGAGAAAATGGATTTAATTCAAGTGGAGTTAGAAAAGAAAGGCTTGAAGATGAAAGTGGTAGAAGAACCCATCAGCCAATTGATTGTAATGAAGATGAAACACCACAAGAGTAACAAATTGAGTTGGAATATGTTTTGTGAGGTTCATCACTAATAAAGAACCTAAATTTTACCTCTATAGGTCAATTTTTGAAGGCAATCTTGAACTCAGAAAATTCTGGTTTTTTGGATAGTTTTGTAGCGTACCTCAAGCTTGAGGCTAGAAAAACGCTACGAAAATTTCTGTAGGTGCATTTTTTCCTTTAAATTCAATTTTTTCAAGTATTATGGAGGGAGATTGATTGTTTTCAAGGTGTATTGGCATAGTAAATGTGTTTGAACAACAAAGGTGTCAAGGAAATAGGTGAAAAATAAAGTTTTCATACGGTACGAAAACTCATTACGAAACTGCCTAAACTGCGTTGTTTCGTAGCGAGGAGATTTTTGAGTTTTAGGCATTCCAAGAACACATTATCCAGCTAGAGACTTCCAACATGTCAAGTGGATCATATCAACATATATTCCTGACTCAAAAGGAGTACCACACAACCATCTCATCAGTCAAAACAATTTTTAAAGTGAAGGTCATCCATCCATAAAAGTAGGATTATGTTCCACAGATCTAGGTGTCTTTTGAAGATGTAAAGTGGTGGTGAATTATCCCTCGAACATGTGATATCAATTATGTAACTATTTCACTATTAGAAGAACTGAATGTAATAAATATGAGATAAAGTCCTATTAGGATTTTCATTTCTTAAAGGATATATGTCCTTTTTCTATGTCAAGTTACTAGTTTCAGTTATGATAGGTGTCAGAGTAGAATTCAAAGATCCAACTAGCTAGGTATATCATCTACATTGTAAAGAATGTCTATTTATAGACTAAACATCGAAGAGAAAAGGGTTGGAGAATATTGCACCAAATTTTTTCTTGTATGTTTTATCCATTATCAGTAATATACAATGACATTCTACTTCGAGAAATACGATTCTCATGAGGTTTTTGATGTGTTATTGCTTTGTATATTTATGTTTAATCACTTGCAGTGGATTTTATATCTAATTACTTAGAATTCATAATATAATGCTCTGACTTCCTTTAGGGGTGAAATTACTGTGTTTTCCTTATGATATGTTTATGAATTATCTTTGCTAAAAACCTCTATCTGCCTCAGCTTCCATGTGGAGAACCACTGTCACTAAGAGTATTGATTTTCACCCCATAGCCCAACGGTAGAAAGCCCTCATTTTTCAACCTGAAATCATACAAAACCAAGTCACAATTTATAGAGTTAGCCATCCAGTATTATCTTTATTCAAAATCATAAACCCCTTTTGAGAGAGCCCTCTCAAAATAAAGAGGTTAATCTTCAGTTAGAAGTGGTTTAAAAGAGTTACATTGAGTTGATTGATGAGAATCCAATCAAGATCAATTTGGTGATAGCAACGGTATACAGTGGGAAGTGCAGAAAGGCGAAAGGTAGGGAATAAATAAAAATACAAAGGTTTGTTGTGGATTTGGATAATGCGTAAAGGTAAGGAGGGTCCCACTAGATATCACATCGGTGGAGATTTAATATTGCGGTAACGAGTTATGTGGAAAGACTTAAAATTTGTGAAGTGCAAAGTGAGGGAAAATGGTATGTATACAATGGGAAGGATGATTTAAATGCAAAGTGATGGACGGGTACAATTTTTGAACATTACGGAGATTTGCGTGAAATGAATAAGTTTGCAGACTTGTGCTTGTCCTTCTCTGCAAAAAAATTTAACTGCAAGTATGGCTGCTACCAGTTTATTCATGGAGTTGGTTGGGAGTAAATTCCAACACTCCCCCTTAATCACAACTGCCACCATTGACCATGCCCAAACATTCTCCGAGATAAACAAAAAAAATTGTGCCAATGGCTTTGTGAAAATGTCTGCATATTGTTCCTCTGACCTGCAATGTTGTAACACAATTTCACCATTGTTAACTAACTCTCTTATGAATGATATTTAGCATCAATGTTCTTTGTCCTCTTGTGAAAAACAAAATTCTTTGATTTATCAAACTTTTATCACAAAATAGTGGTTGCTTTGTTTTGTTCATGACATAAATCCTGCAACATCATTCTCATCCAAACTGATTGACATGTTGGTGTTGTTGCTTCTACATACTCAGCTTCAACTGTTGATAATGAAACTATTGTCTACTTCCTGGAAGCCCATGAAATGGCTCCCAAACCCAAATGAATAACGTATCCTGATGTGCTCTTCTTGTCATCAACACTTCCAGCCCAATCACTGTCAATGTAACTAATCAACCTAAAATCATCAGTTGCAGAGTATAGAATACCATACTCCTTCGTCCCATTAACATACTTTAAAATTCTTTTGGTTGCTTTCCAATGTGTCTCCTTGGGTGTCTCCATGAATATTGACACCAAACTAACTGCATACATTATGTCAGACCTAGTTGTATTCAAATACATTAGTTCCAACAATGCTTTTATATAATGTCGGATTGACATTGTTGTTGCAATCTTCCTTTCTCGACTTCAACCCCATGATTGATGGAGTTGGTGTTTTTTTCCTATTCTTCATATTGAACCTCCTTAAAATATCTGCAACATACTTTGCTTGAGAGATAAAAATTCCATTTTCTCTTTTCTTCACTTCTATGCTCAAAAAATATCTAAACAACCCCAAGTCAGTCATTTCAAACTCACTTTTCATGACTGCTTTGAAATCAATGATGAGAGAATCATCATTGCCTGTAAAAATATAATCATATACATATAAA
Source organism: Pinus albicaulis (assembly GCA_034641835.2). NCBI lineage: Eukaryota > Viridiplantae > Streptophyta > Pinopsida > Pinales > Pinaceae > Pinus > Pinus albicaulis. Next base: position 42,712,786 of record CM076573.1, on the reverse strand, counting down.
ACAACAATAAGAATCTTACCATCATTTTCTTTGATGTAGAGAGTACCTTCACCATCACATTTTTTGAACCCATTGTCCATTAGGTAAGCATCTAACCTGTTGCATTGTGCACGCGATGCTTCCTTCAGCCCATAAAGAGCTTTCCACAACTTACACACCTTGTGTTCTTGGACTTCTATCTCATAGCCAGGAGGTTGTTCAACATACTCCTCCTCTTTCAGCACTCCATTCAAGAATGTTGACTTCACGTCCATTTCATACACTTTCCATTTCTGTTGTGCTACTATTGAAAACATTGTCTGCACTATCTCCATCCTTGCAACTAGTGCAAAGGTTTCCTCATAGTATCTTCCATGTTGCTACTTGTAGGCTTTGACAACTAGCCTTGCTTTGTGCCTTTCTATCTTGCCTTCAATGTTGCTCTTGGTCTTGTAGACCCATTTCACTCCAATGACTTCTTTTCCTTGCAGAAGGTCCACTAACTCCCATGTGTCATTCCTTTCTATTGCTCCTATTTCTTTATTCATTGCTTCAACCCATTTCTCCTCTTTGACTGCATCTTCATAATGATTCGATCATATACAAGAAAAAATAATGCAAATAAAGAATTCAAACCAACACTATTATCGACTTCTTCTTGTTCATAGATTTCACTTAAATTTATGGATTTTGGTCTTCTTATACTTGCTGAAGATGAGCTTGGTGTTGAGCTTGGAGTAGATGGAGTTTCATAGATTTGTGGCGTGCTTGGAGAAGCACTTACTTGATTTCACAATGCTTTCATATTAATTGCTCGTGGTGTGATTTGTTGAGCTTGTGTAGGTGGAGGAGGAGCCACCGTTGAGGAATTACTTGTTGCAGTCGATTCCTCTTTGTCCTCATGTGACATACATGTCTTAACACTGACTGTCTTCTCTAAAATTCCATCCCATGATTCTTCTTCTATGAACTGAGCATCTCTGATTATTATTACCTTCTTGGTTAATGGATTGTAGAGCTTGTATGCCTTGGATTCATCACTATATCCAACAAATATACATTTCTCCCCCTTGTTGTCCAAATTATTCCTCGATGCATTTGGGACATGTGCATATGCCGCACATCTGAACACTCTCATGTGTGTGACAATTTGCTTTCTTCCACTCCATGCTTCTTCAGGAACTCTATTCATGACAATTTTGGTTGGACATATATTAATGATATATGTTGCACAAGAGACAACTTCAACCCAATAATCATTTGGCAAATGCTTTGCCTTAAGCATACTCCTTGTCATCTCCATGATGGTCTTATTCTTTCTTTATGTTACACCATTTTACTGAGGTGTATACCTTGATGTAAACTGCTTGTGAATTCCATGCTCTTTGCAAAAGTGTAGGAAGTATTTTGAGATATAGTCACCACCTCTACCAGTCCTCAACACTTTTATGTAGTGTCCACTTTGGTTCTCAATAAGAGCTTTGTAGTGGTGGAAGTGGTAAAACACTTCACTTTTCTGTTTCTGGAAATAGACCCATGTCTTCCTTGTGTAGTCATATATGAATGTCAATATATTGTGGCTGCCACCTAATGATGGTGTTTGTATTGGTCCACATAAATCTGAGTGGACAACCTCCAAAGGTGCTTTTTCCCTTATTGACTTTCCTGTTGGAAATTATTCTTTGTGTTTTTTTCCCATGATGCAACCTTCACATAGGTTGTATGGTTTTTATATGACTAGAAGTCCTTTCACCATACATTTTCTATGCAAAAAATTCAAACCTCCAAATTTTAGATGACCAAATATCAAATGCCATAACCAATTCTCATCTTTCACTTCTTCTTGAAATTTTTCCTGTGTCAGAACTGCTATAACACCTTCTTCCTTCAAGTCTGATTTCAACTTGAGAGGAAACATTCTATTGTTTTTCATATGCACTTTTGCAATGAGCTCTCTACTTGGAGGCTTATCCATGATTGTGCACACATCATCTTAAAAAAATACAATGTAGCCCTTTTGTATGAGTTGTCCATTTCTTAGGAGGTTATGCTTCAAGGCAGGGACATAATACACATCTGGCATGAACTTCTTCTCTCCCTTCTTTGTTAGTATGTCTACTCTTCCTTTTACCATGAAAAAGACCTTCCTATTAGTCCCCAATGTCACTCCTCATTTCACACTTTCATCTAGATTAGAAAACATTGCTATGTTTCCAGTCATGTGGTTGCTACAACCTAAATCTAAGAACCATATATCTCCTTGTTTTTCTTGTGCTACATTACAAGCTAAAAAAACACTACCATGGTTCTGATTTTCCTTTTTAAAATTTACACTTGGCTTGCTACCCATGTCATATTGCTTATTTCTACATTCATTTGCATAATGACCATACTTTTTACAATAATGACATTGAACTTGAGATTTATCATACCTCTAACCTTGTGCTTGATTTTTTCTTGTGCCTTCACTTGGATTTAGATTGCTACCTCTTCCACTTGTGCTTGGAGGGCTTCTTCTTCCACATCTGTGTGGGCTTATTCCTCTTCCTCGATAGTTTGATCTTCCTCGACCTCTACCTTGACCAAAAGAAACTTGTGCCTTGAATGCATGCTCCAATGAGGATTTTGTTGCTCTACTCAGTCTGTGCTCATGAGACATCAGTGATGCATGAAGCTCATCCACTTAAAAATATGAGAGATTCTTTGTCTCTTCTATGGCCATGACTATGGCATCAAACCTTGATGAGAGACTTCTTAGAACTTTCTCAACTATTCTCCTTTCCTTAAGTGTCTCACCGTGAGACCTAATTTGGGTAACAAACCCAATCACATGTGTAAATAATGACTCTATATTCTGAGACTCTTTCACACATAATGTTTCAAAATCTCTTTCTCAAAATTTGTAGTTTTGTTGTCTTCACCTTTACCATTCCTTGGTAGGTTGTTTGGAGGGTATCCCATGCCTCCTTGGACTCCGTTGTTGCTGCAACCCTTGGGAAAATACTTTCATGAACTGCTTAGAAAATACAAAAGAGGGCTTTGGAGTCCTTCTTCTTATTGTCTCTCAAAAAATCTCTTTCTTCTTGTGTCAAAGCATTATATGTTGTTGCATTTGCTGGTTCTTGGAAACCATTCTCCATCACCTCCCAAATATCTTGTGAGGAGAACAGGGCCTTCATTGTAATAGCCCAATAATCATAATTCTTGCCATTGAACTATGGTATTTGTGGATTATTAAATATTTTTCTTCCTGCTACCATTTTCACTGTGTAAAAAAAAACCTTCTCACTGTTGGAGAATTTTCTTCTCAAACAAACTTTCAACTCTTCAATAAAGAACACTTTCTTTTACTGAGAATCTAAACTCGCTCTGATACCATGTTGGAAAATTTGGTATTCTCTAATACCATGTCGAGAACATACACAAATACGAGAATCTCAAAGAATAGGGGAAATTCTTTTCCCACAACATACATTTTACACAGAACGCAGAAATTAAATTAGACATTGAAATCAAAGTTTGCCACAAAAATTACATAGACACACACACAGACTGAGAGACAAAAAACCAGAGAAATATTCTATATCCTTTCTTCTGCTTCAACAGTTTTTTCTACATTCTATGTGATACATATGAAAACATCCTACTTATTTCAAAATTGCGGAGCTGACAATTTAATGCCAATTCAATGCTGGAACGGAAGGGTAACAACCAAACTTCCTTCTGCCATGAAAGTACAATTCTTCATAAAAACAACGCACAGAGCTTTGTATGTCGGACTTGAAATCCTTTAGGTTGCGGGTCTTGAAACCATATTACATCCACACCCACATCGCATAACATATTTCGGCGATGTCAAAATTTAACTGGGCGCTATCCACTTGAGCTTGTGAAATGCGATGTGCGCAAGTCAGACCATTTAATATTTTGAGTGGTGGAAGTTTTAACTTGGTGCAATAATAGGGAAACATAAAGACTAACGATTGCATTGTGCGATGACGATATCGCATCGCACTATTGCAAGGTTTTTAACGAAGCAAAAAAGGTAAGGGCTAAGATGTGTGAAGTGCGAAATGCAACGCACTAAACATCGAGAAGTGCGAAAAGGCGAAAGGTAGGGAATAAAAAAAAATACGAAGGTTTTCTCCGGATTTGGATAATGCGTAAAGGTAAGGATGGTCCCACCAGATATCACATCGACAGAGATTTAAGATTGCGGTAAGGAGTTATGCGGAAAGGCTTAAAATTCTCAAAGTGTGGGGTGCAGGCAAATGGTAGGTATACAACAGGAAGGATGATTTAAACGTAGAGTGATGTCTGGGTACAATTTCTGAACATTATGGAGATTTGTGTGAAATGAATAAGCTTGTGGAATTGTGCTTGTCCTTCTCTACAAAAATGTTTAAGTACAAGTATGATTGCTGCCAGTTTATTCATGGCGGTAGTTGGGAGTAAATTCCAACAATTTCATGGATTGTTGAATGTGGAGAAGTTTATGGAATCCTTCCAGACTAATATGATACCTCATGTTGAAGATTTGATCGCCCATCTCAAGGACAAGCAACCTCCCGTATTGTGTATCATTGCTGACAATTTTTTTTGTTTGGCTAGACTGGGTGGCAAAGAAATTTGGTATTTCTTATGCTTCATTTTCGATGGAGGCAACTCTGATCTTTTCAATCTATTATCATTGGGATCTACTAGTGGAAAATGGCCATTTTCCTTTTTTCAACAATGGTGAGTGTTATTTTCCCATTGACTTCTTGAAAAGAAGAAAAATGGTACTTCTTTATTTGAGTTAAGTCTCTTTTGGTTTTCTGGTTTATGCGAATCCTTATATGATTTTCATGGCTATCATTAATTTCTAGTTTAAGTAATAGGGATTCAGGGGCATTTAAGCGATCAAAATCTTCATATGACTGTTATGATTACCTGATTGCCTAATAAACTTGTAGTTTGAGTAATAGTTTAATTAAATTTGTAGTTTAACTTGTAGCTTGAGTAATCATTATTGAGAGACATCTAAGTCATCAAATACACACGAGCCTTAGCATGGATGGAATTAAGTGCATTATAGAAACACATCGTGTCCCCTGTGAGCTTTTTATGAATCAAGTTATTTGAAGTTTACAATTTGGAAATTTTTAAGGTATTAAACTTGTTTTATGGTTGTACAGAAGAGGAGCATGAAAGCTTAATAAACTACATACATGGAGTTTCAACTTTAAATATAATTAATCTTCCATCTTATTTTCAGGAATTGGATATATCAAGAAAAGTAAAAAAAACTATTATATGAAGGATTTAAATTAGTTCGAGGGACTGATTGGATTATCGCTAATATTATTGAATATTTATAAAGCCTAACTATTGCAGAATTATAGTCAATAAATCCATTTTGGTCTGTTTTCCCTCTACTTCCTTCAGCCTTCCAAAAGGATCTTAATAATGAAACATCGTGAAGCAACATGTCGCCTAAATCCGACTGTACTAGATGGCTCAACTCCCAGGCCAAAATTTCAGTCATCTATATTTCTTTCGGAAACCTTGCTCAAGTTTCTAGAGTTCAGATAGAAGAAGTGGCAATGGGATTACTAGAAAGCAAGAAATCCTTCATTTGGGTGCTTTTTCCTGATATTGTTGAGCCTGGAGCTCATGAAACTTTGCCGAAAGGATTTGTGGAGGGAACCAAGGTTTGGTTGTTGAATGGTCATCTTAGTTAGAAGTTTTTTCTCATCCTTCTGTGGGTGGATTTCTTACACACTATGGGTGGAACTCCATTTTGGAAAGTTTATCATTTGGAGTACCCATGTTTGCATTTCCGTTATTCATATATCAATGCACAAATAGATGGGTAATTGTAGAAGAGTGGGGAGTGGCCAAAGACTTTGGTGGGAGTAACAGGAGCTTCAAAAACTACAAAGTGCTAGTTGGAAGGGAAGAAGTAGAAAGTACCAACAATAAATTCATGGGTGAAGAGGAAGGGAGAAAATTTAGATTGAAGGCCAAGCATATTGGAGAAGTTGTTAAGAAGGCAATGCTGGACAGCGGGGCATCTAATAAGAATTTAGATTTATTTGTTGAAGCTTTAAGAGCCAAAAATCATACTTAAGTTCAAGAATATTAAATAAGCATATGCGAAGACTAGGATCCATAGTTTTATTTGATACAGGCTAATAATTGTCATATACTCATACATATTTGTCATATTTTTCATGTGCATCATTGGGATCTCTTATTTTCTTATTTATGGAATAATCTAGAACCAGTAAATCTCTTTCGCTAACATTTGAAGGATGACATTAAATCTATTACTGTACCGAGAGGAATTTCATGAAATTCAGAACATTAAGAAAGAAAGAAATGATTCATCTATTAATCTATTATAGTGTAATACAAACAAGGTCAAAGTTCGAATTTACAAAAGAATGCAATCTTAGGAATTGCTAGTTATTTTGGTTAATCTGGCTACCAACACGATTGGGTGCTTCGTAAACTACAGCTCTAGAGCAGAAGGTGAAAAGTGAATAGACAAGGAAAATATGAAGAAATTTTGAAATATCAACATGATATCGTGTACTGTTAAACACAAGCATGGGTAAAAACACACATAGGAAAGATAGGCATTCGTTGCATTTATATTACTCATAGATGTACATTTATATTACATTAATGTGACTCTTGGATTTCGCATTCCAAGGTCACTTGGACTCCTTTGTGACTGTTCGACTTCCTCACCTACTCGTAGAGGATTAGGTGTCCAATATTCCCCCCTTAATCCGAAGGGGTATGTGTGAGTCCAAGAATATAGTCGTAATATAAATCTGGAAAGTATGCATGGCAACACTTAGGCTGAATCAACTCTCTGAAATGTTGGCATAAAGAGGTGGTTTAAGGATGACCATCAACATTGGAACGCAATGCTTATTGCAGTTCCCGGAACTCTTCTGAATCTTGCAAGGAGTTGAGGGCTTTTGCTAGAGGAAGTGTCCCTCATATTTTGAAGAGGGAGACCTTCAACCTAGAAGAAGGGAGGTCTACAACCTGTGATGGTTTAAGGATGACCACCAACTCTGGAATGCTTAATGCATTTCCCGGAACACAACTAAAACTGGCAAGAAGCTGAAGTCTTCTGCTAGAGGAAGTGTTCTGAAAGAGGAAGAATATCAACCTCACATAGATGGTTTAAGGTTTTCCACCAACCAAAGGCATGCTCATGGGCATCCATGTCTTTGGCTACAACTCTAAATCTGGAAAGACAATTTGTGGCTCAGGCTCGCTTGATGTGGCATCGAAGCTTGTAGATGACCACCATTTTCCCCCTTGTTAGGTACAAGGTGAGATGATGGTGAAAACTCAACTGAAAGATTGTTCAATATTCTAGAACAAGTTCTAACATGTGACTTAAATAGTTTCTTGGCTGTTGATGCCCATTTCCAAGAAGAAATCCATCCAAAATGAATCTTTGTTCTTGTAGGAGGCTTGTTTCTGAAGCATCTGTGTGAAGAGTGGGTGTGCTGACCACAATGCTTACATGGGTGAAGATCAAAACAATGATCTTTCATATGGCCAACATGATCACAATGTTGGCATTTTACAATTTGTTGTTGTTGTTGTTGTGGAAGAGGAGCAGGATCTGAAAAGGTGAACTTCCATAAAGAAATCAGGCACAATGAAATTTTATGGGCTTGGAGTAGTCGGGAATATGAAAAGATAACTCCTTGTCATATCCAAGACCTGTTCGGTGCTTTTTATGGACAAGCTCTTCCCAAGGTCTGATGATGGGCTTGGGAAGTGCAAACTGAGATGCTGCATATGCATGTAAATCTACTCTTGTACAAGGAACTGAATGTGAATCGACTGCAACATTACTGACTTGCTACTTATGGGAGTCTGTTTCAATTTTCTAAACCTAAACAGATTCAGAATGATGACTCCATTATTGTAATTTTGCTTACTGAAGCAGAGATTCAAACTGCAAAAATTCAATCTTTTCTTGTGCATTATGTAGATAGCTTTGGATGTCAAAAAGAGTGTCTTTGCTGATGTTTTCTATCCCATCAATAGTGGAATGTATTAAAGGTTTCAAAAATTCTATTGCATCATCAACCATCTCCTCTTCTTCTTCTCTCTCTTTTATTTTTATTTTTATTTTTTATTTTTTATTTAGGAAAGATAGGCATTAGTTGCATTTCTATTACTCATATATGTACATTTATATTACATTAATGTGACTCTTGGATTCTGCATTCCAAAGTCACTTGGACTCCTTTGTGACTGTTGGGCTTCCTCACCTACCCATAGAGGATTAGGTGTCCAACATGTACCACTATTTTTGTGTAAGCCAAAAACGTGAAGTATAGAGCATTTTTAGCAGCAATATACACACTGAAAGAAGGCACTAGATGGTAAAATATAGAAAGAGCAGAAATCTATTTCCAATATTCATTAGTGAAATATGTAAGCTCTTTAGTTAAGGTAAAGCATATATGTACAAACTCTCCCAACAAGATAGAGTTGTGCTATTAAATATTATGTAAAGTATATGATTCAAGATTTAAATCTTTTATTAAATTTGTAAACTATGTATGTGAATAGAATTTCAATTTTATTCTCAATTCCAGGAATTTTTTTTATTAATAGAAGTAGGTTAATCTGACACACCCTTGTTAAGAAGGATTGTGTAATTCCTCTGTTATGAAGTATTATGTAACTTAAGATTCAAATTCCAATAAATCAAATCAACCAAAAAAAATTCAAAAATAACTATACAATCTAAAAATAATATAAAATTGAACAGTGAATGTACAAGCTCTGTATATCAAATCCCTCGAAGAAGGATGTGGCAAGTTGCCTTATGGCAAAGGGACAAGCACTATTTCAATAATTTCAATGTCATATTACATATTCAAAGTGATCTCCACCAGGGCAAGCTCATTGTAGTACAAATAAAGCTCACAGGTTATCATAGGTTACGGAACTACAGGAACAAAGCTGTCAGGTTCATCATAGGTTCCTTCATAGTGGATAGAATTGAACTTGACGTGACGTGGTTGGTTAATTTAACTTTGACCAGCAGATATGGCTTATGCCTCGATCAAATTAAACTCGTAGTTGGTGCAAAATACAACCCTATTTGCAGACAAATTGTATTATCTGGGTTACTTGAACTCGTAGTTGATGCAAAGTCAAATCATGAAGTTGATCAACTAAGTCGACTTTGATTGACGATTTGATCTCGTAGTAAGTGCAAATCAAATCATGGAATTGATCACTTAGGTCATTTTTGATCGACGATTTCAGGAATAAGCGTCAATAGCTAATTGCGATGAAGTGACGTGGTTTGTAATTCAAATTGGGTCGGAAGATGTGGATTTTGCCTCGATCAATTTGAACTAGTATCTCATAGTTGGTGCAAAATTCAACCCTACTTGCAAACAATTTTATTATGTCACTTACTAGAACTCGTACTTGGTGAAAAATTGATAACCCTAACCAATTTTATTAATATGTCAGTTACACTAAAACTCGTAGTCGGTGCAAAATTGAAAGTCTTAATTGAAGACAAGTTGTGTTATATCGTTTATACAAGTAACTTGGAGATTGCATACAAATTGTGTTATCTCGGTCACTTAAACTCGTAGGTAATTCAAATTCCATCCCTAATTCTAGACAAAATGTGTTATCTAGGTTATACAAGTAACTTGAAGATTATTGACAAATTGCGTTGTTTCCTTTACACAAGTAATTAGAGAATGAAACCAAAAAAGATAACGAGAGAAGTGAAAAAAAAATTGTTGTTATAATGTCATTTTTATAAAAATCAAGTGCACATTTGAAGATATGTTTGATTTTTCTTTATGGTTGATCATTTTAGAGTTCAAATCTATTTAGATTAGTTCTTATCATAAAAAAAATTATATGAAAATTTAGATGATCATCATTATGTATATATTTTGGAACAATTTGATCCTTTGAAATCTACTACCTATAATCTAGAAAACCAAATAACAATGTTTATTAATGAAGTGAGCAATAAAAAGATTCAAGGATGCATATACTTATTAATGAATCTCTCTCTCTCATATATATATATATATATATATATATATATATATATATATATATATATATATATATATATATATATATATATATTTTGTTATGTCCATCATTTCATAAGTAGTTTATTGCACTCAAGACTATTCCGTAAGTCTCTTTTTTTTTCCTGTCATAGTAATTTCTTTCTCCAATAATAATCCTTGTCACCACAAAAAATACACATCAAAATTAATGCACAACATAGCAACCAATGTAGTTCTAAATTATTGACTTAATGAATTTTATGAAATATTAGTCTAACTAATACACAAAATGGTTTTTCTTTTCATGTTCAATTTTAAATCTTGTAGATTTTTTAAGAACCATAATTTTAAGTCGTTTAATTTGCAGGGTGGCGAATCTATTTATGCATTCAAAAATGTATTTTAAACAACAAAAAATCACAATCACCCAAAATTGTATAGCAAGATGAAGAAAAAACCATTTTGTCTTTGGTTTATTTTGTACTCTATATATTTTAATGGAATCAATGCATTTAACATTAAAATAATTTTTTCCATCTTATAAATATTCAAATCAATACACTATATTAAAAGCAAAACAACAAAACGATGAATCCAATGTACACATATTAAATTTAGTATATCCATTATGCAAACATTGGAATTAATGTGTTATTAATTTGATCTATTGCATATCTTCAACATTAACCACTTATACCTTATTAGGAGTTTTAAGTTTTAAAATTTTCATTTATCAATTTTTAAATAAATACACCCTATCAACATTGAAATCATTATAATGATGAACAAGAAAATTAGATGATCATAAACATTTCATTGGAAGATTAATATTCCTAGCCATTTGTGTCTTCATAGAAACAATCTCCACATAAATATTCTTTGTTAAGAAAATAATATTAGCCCAATTATAATATTAAATTTTTCTCCCTTACTTTCACTATTACTGAAATATTTTCTTAATTTTATTTAGGATAGCTTCTTAAATTACATATGTATACTATGTTATATCCACTTTCCATATGCTAATCAATAAATTACTCTCAAACCTAGCTTCCTATGTTTAAAAAAATCAATTAAACTATTATTTTCTAAAATCTCTAAAAATACACAAAAACCACTCTATAAAGTAGGCAAAACCCATTATGGTATAATTATGAATACCCAGAAATTTCTCTTCCTATATTGTCTGCTTAAATTCAATCAAATTAATATTTCCTAAAATCTTTATAGAGTACACAAAACCCACCAAAGTACAACTAAACATGGAAAGCTACCTTACTATTCAATATCCATTACAAAACATAACCAAAAAATGTTTTATTATGTTGATAACAATCATTTTTACATATATTCAAACATGCAATTCAATCATTTTTATGTACATATTTTCATGTGAACTTTTTTTTTTGGTAAATTGGGCTAAACTATATTAAAAGCATGACCAACTGTACAGAGACAATGGGCAGGGATGGCAAGCAATTCTTAGCCTATCCCTACCTTAGTAGTGTTAAAAATAAACCATTTGGGGTTGCCTCAAAGGAGGAAACCAACCCCTTAAGAGTATCATCGAGTCTTGTAATACAAAATATTCAGTGGCCCATATAAAAAAAAAGAGCTGAAGTATATCCTGAGGTGACACAAAACAGAAATTGACCTTGATACCTAACAATCATGGATTTCCTTCATCTTCTTCCATCGCCTGGTCCTCTTCCTCTATCAAGCACGTGTGTTCTCTAGCAATGGCTTCCTCCTCAGTTGTGGGAATTCGAGGAGGCTTCGAAGGGGCTGCATGGACGATGGGAGTGACTGAATACTTAACATCGTAATCTCTGGTCGAGACACTATCCGAGTCCATAACCCAAATGCCTATTTCCTCTGTTCTGGGCTCATAAACTGGAAGCGTGTTGATTTTCCTGGGTAAAGGCTACATAGATTGTGGAATAGTGGATTTCCGACGACATCTTCTACCCTTAGGCTTCACCGGAGGCAAAACAAACTCCCCATGAATGTTATCAAATCCTTGAGGATCCATCACCTCATGGCTATCAGATGTAGAGCTCTAGGTGCATTCCAATCACTGGTCGTGGCCACGGTGAGAGCTGCCTGAGAACGCACCCTTGTAGCTTCCCCTAATAGGCTTGTAATGTTGGGGCGGGGCATTGGTATGGCTTCTGACCTAGAATTTTATGATTTTTTTTAGATATATACATCAATATGTTGGCGCGGGGCATTGGTATGGATTCTGACCTAGAATTTTATGATTTTTTTTAGATATATACATCAATATGTATTATACATCAATCATTTTTACATATATTCAAACATGTACTTCAATCACTTTTATCTACATATATTCATGTGAACTTAAATATGTAAAACCATCTATGATTGTTTTAAATAACATGTATGATCATGCAAAATGTACTTAAATATCACTTAAATAATGGATGTATCCTAAAATTATATAATATTCACACATGTTCAAATGTGTAACGTCTACCAATGTATGTGTTAAATGTAATTTGAAATTTCCATCTAGATTCATTTTATATTTAACAAATAAAATGACAACTTGAGTTTTAAGAACAAAACATTATATCACAACATGTGAGAACATGTCAAATGTCGCTCAACTATCCAAAATATACACATGTATTATAATTTGAAATTTCCATCTAGATTCATTTTATATTTAACAAATATAATGACAACTTGAGTTTTAAAAACAAATCATTATATCAAAACGTGTGATCACATGCCAAATGCAGTTTAACTATCCAAAATATACAAATGTATCCATGTTTTGTAATTTGAAATTTAGATCTAGATTCAATTTATATTTAACAAATAAAATGACAAATTGAGTTTGAAAAACAAAACAGTATTTCACAAGATGTGATCACATGCCAAATGTAGTTCAACTATCCAAAATATATACATTGTGTTTTCTAATTTGAAATTTCCATCTAGAGATTAATTTTATATTTAACAAATAAAATGACAACTTGAGTTTTAAAAACAAAACATTGTATCACAACATGTGATCACATGCCAAATATAGTTCAACTGTCCAAAATATGCACATGTATGTGTTTTGTAATTTGAATTTTCCATCTAGATTAATTTTATATTTGATAAATAAAATGACAACTTGAATTTTAAAAACAAAACATTATATCACAACATGTGATCACATGCCAAATGTAGTTCAACTATACAAAATATACACATGTATGTGTAAATTGTAATTTGAAATTTCCATCTAGATTCATTTTATATTTAAAAAATGAAATGAAAACTTGAGTTTTAAAAACAAAACATTATATCAAAACATGTGATCACATGCCAAATGCAGTTCAACTATTCAAAATATACACATTGTGTTTTGTAATTTGAAATTTCCATCTAGAGATTCATTTTATATTTAGAAATAAAATGAAAACTTGAGTTTTAAAAAGAAAGCATTATATAACAACATGTGATCACATGCCCATTGTAGTTCAACTATCCAAAATATACACATATGTTTTGTAATTTGAAATTTCCATCTAGATTCATTTTATATTTAACAAATAAAATGACAACTTGAGTTTTAAAAACAAAACATTATATATCACACATGTGATCACATGCCAAATGTAACTATCCAAAATTTAAAATCATTTCTTGATAAAAGTAAATGTAGTTTGAAACTATATTCAAACAGTAAAATATGTCAAAAATTTATATCACATGAAGAATAAAAGTAAATATATATAACAATGTATAGTGTTACAAGTATCAAGTTATATAGAAAAGTAAATATGACTGCATAGATAAGACTATATATAGAAAAGTAAATTTGAATCTATCTATCATATAAAATGTTGCACATGTGCATCATCAATCAAATACAGATGGATCCAATGAATTTTCCAACATTGTCCTGAGCCTCGTGCTATCCTTAGAAGGAGGGGAACCTCTACACAACGTCTACAAACATTAAAATTTAATGTTTTAAAATTTAATGAGAATCTAGAACTTCATGTAAAAAAAAAAAATGAAAAAAAAATCATGCAATACCTCATGTAGTTCCCTCTCCATTGTCTTGTGTTGCTTGTCCATTAATACATCCTCCATAATAAATTGTACTATATATATATATTAAAAAATTTCGAATGAAAATGCATATAAAATAATTTGCAATAATATTTAAAAGAAAGTTAGACAACTTGTTCAAATGGTGTAGATGTTCCTATCTCCATCATACACTCCATCGCTAGAGTCTTTCGAGAACGAAAATCATCTCCAAAAAACTAAAATTATAAATTTTAAAACTATAAAATAACTCAAGATCTAGATCTCATTTTATAATGAAACTTTTGAACTTCAATTTATAACTTAAACATAAAAGTGAAAAATTGAATAATTTTGATGGTGGATTTGACATATCTCCTAACAAGGTAGAACACGTTGGCTCCAAATAAAAATCATCTCCAGAAACCTAAAATTCAAAAAATTTAAAATTGTAAAATAACTCAAGATCTAGATCTCATTTTTTAATGGATCTAAAGGTCATAAGTGTGTTGAGAAGAAATTATTTTACTTAGATTCTAGGGAGGAGGAAGAAAATGAACAATAAACTTCAAACTAAGAGGATATACACCAAGAAGCAACCCTAAGGGAAGAAGAAATGAATCAGACCATATCCTGTAATGCATTGGCAAGAATTACCACTCATCAAACTCTCAAGATGGAAGGGAATATCAAGAGGAAAAATGGAATAGTGCTTATTGATTCAGGTAGTACCCATAATTTTATTCATTGTAAGGTAGGCAAGGAATTGAATTTCTTCATATACCCAACGCCAAAGTGCCAAGTGATGGTGGAAATTGGACGAAATATAAATTACTCTAGAAAGTGCCATAATATCAAGATAAACATGGGGGAATATGTATTTAATAGTCCAATTACTTCCATTCCAATGGGTGGTGTTGATGTTGTACTAGGAGTACAATGGCTACAATCTTTCAGGATGGTAGCTTTTAATTTTCAAGAACTTTTCTTGAATTTTTTTTCGGAAGGAAAGGAAGTTGAAATATGGGGTATCATAGGGAAGCGAGGAAAGATAATAAGCTCTAATTTCATGAAAAATCTTTTGAAGAAATAACAACGAGGCGTAATTGCACAATTATACTCACTAGAAGTTCCAACATCAAAATCATCTATTTCTCCATATCTCCAAAAAGTCTTGGACAATCATTCCAAGGCGTTTGAAGCTCCCAAAGTACTCCCACCTATTCGTGATCATGATCATTCTATTCATTTTTTTCCAAGAAGTGTTCCTCCAAACATCAGGCCTTACAGATATCCTTATGTCCAAAAGAGCGAAATTGAACATATGGTTGCAGAAATGCTAGATGCTGGTATAATTCAACATAGTCAAAGTTCTTTCTCTGCTCCAGTAGTATTGGTGCACAAGAAGGATGGATCATGGCGCATGTGTCCATATTATAGGGATTTCAATAATCTCACTATTAAATATAAGTTTCCCATTCCTGTGATTGGTAAATTATTGGATGAATTACATGAAGAAATTTATTTCACCAAGTTGGATCTTCGTTGAGGATATCATTAAATTACAGTGAACACTCGAGACATTCTGAAAAAAACATTTACAACTCATGAGGGTCATTATGAATTTTTAATCATGCCTTTTGGCCTTACCAATGCACCTTCTACATTTCAAGGGTTGATGAATTCCATTTCCCCTTCCTTAGAAAATTTGTGTTATTATTTTTTGATGATATACTAATCTATAGTAGGTCTTCGAAGGATCATGTTCAACATGTTGATAGGGTGCTTAAACTATTGGAGGAGGAAAAAATTTATGCAAAAAACTCCAAATGTTTCTTTGGAGTACAACAAGTGGAATATCTAGGTCATATTGTATCTCAGGAGGGTGTTAAGGTAGACCCTAAAAAAATTAAATCCATTAAGGAATGGAAATTATCCACAACCATAAAGTAGTTGCGAGGATTTCTCAGGTAAACATGGTATTATCACAAGTTTGTTAAGAATTATGGGAGAATAGCAGCACGTATAACAACATTACTGAAGTAAGATGCATTTTCATGGACTTCTGAAGCAACTAAGGCCTTTGAACATCTTAAAGAGGCAATGTGCAAGCATCAGTCTTAGCTACACTAGACTTCACAAAAGCCTTCATTGTAGAATGTGATGCCTCAAGAAATGGAATTGGTGTTGTTTTAATGCAAGAAGGAAGACCGATTGCTTTTGAAATCTATCCAATCAAAGGAAAGTATTTACAGAAAGATATTTATGAGAAGGAAATGTTGGCAATCCTACATGCACTAAACAAATGGTGACCTTACCTAATGGGAAGACAATTCAAGGTAAAAGTTGATCATGATAGTCTTAAATAATTTTTGGAAAAAAGAATATCTTCAGAAGAGAAACAAAAATGGGTCACAAAGATGTTGGTTATGACTTTGAAATTATGTGCAAGAAATTGAATTAAATGTTGCTGGAGATGCACTCTCAAGAAAGGATGAGGATGTGGAAGCATTGATTTGTGCCATTTATATTATCCAACTTAATTGGATAACCGAATCAAGGGAGGAATGAAAGAATGATGAAGTGTGGACACTTATTCAAAACTTGCAGCAAGATCCCATTACATCTGATACATTTAGTTGGAAAAATGATTCCTTTTGGTACAAATATCACTTATATCTTTGTAAGAATTCCCAACTAAAACAAAAGATTTTTTTGTAATTTCACACCTCTCCCTTAGGAGGACACTTGGGATTTTTAAAAACTTACCACAGAGTGATGAATTTTTTTTTTTGGGATGGCCTTAAATCTGATATTAAAAATTTTGTGGCAGAGTTTTTCGTTTGACAAAAAAAAATATTGAGGTTACCTATTTCATCGGTAACATTGTTAATTCCCAACTAAAACAAAAGATTCTTTTGGAATTGCACACTTCTCCTTTAGGAGGTCACTAAGGATTTTTAGAAACTTACCACAGGGTGAAGAATTTTTTTTTTTTTGGGGATGGCCTTAAATATGATATTCAAAAGTCTGTGGCAGAATGTTTGGTTTTCCATCAAAATAAATTTGAGACAATTAAGACCCTGGGTCTTCTACAACCTTTATCCATTCCAATTCATCATTGGGAGGAGATTTCAATGGATTTTATCACAGGTTTACCTAAGTCCGAAGGAAAGAGTGTCATCATGGTGGTAGTTGACAAAATTACCAAGTATGCACACTTTTATGCATTATCTCATCCATTTAAAGCAAGTACAGTTGCTACTACATTTATAGACACAATTCAAAAGCTACATGGAAACCCAAAGACTATTGTGAGAGACAGAGATCCCATTTTTACTGGAAATTTTTGGACGGAGTTATTTTCTTGTTTGGATACTCAATTAGCTGATAGCTCATCTTATCATCCTCAATCCGATGGTCAAACTAAGATAGTGAATACATGTTTGGAAGGATATCTTCGTTGTTTTGTATCTGATAAACAAACACAATAGGTCAAGTGGTTACCTCTCGTTGAATGGTGGTATAACACTTCCTTCCATACTGCAGCAAAAATGACCTCATTTATGGCACTTTATGGATATCATCCACCATCCATCACATCATCTTTAAGAGAAAATTCAAAGGTTCAAGTAGTGGAAAATCACATAGAGCATCAACAAGAAGTTATACAACTCTTAAAGGATAACCTAAATTTGGCACAAAATCAAATGAAACAATAGGGAGATTAACATCACAGCGAGATAAGTTTTGATGTAGGAGGTTGGGTATTTTTATCGCTACAAACATACAAACAAATATCCCTCAAGCAAGTTAAGAAGGATAATAAATTATCGCCAAAGTACTATGGTACTTACAAGGTGTTGCAAAAGATTGGTACTATGGCATACAAATTGGAGCTTCCAGCTTCTTCGCGAGTGCATCCAGTTTTCCATGTTTCATGCTTAAAGAAGGTTATAGGTGAAAATATTCGAGTTCAAACAATATTTCCAGAACTTGATGAGGAAGGAAAAATCATATTGGAACCTGACGTAGTCACGGAAACAAGAACTCGACATCTACAAAATTGATCAATTTCAGAGTATCTCATTAAGTGGAATAACTTGCCCACTGAAGGTTCTACATGGGAGGATGGGAATTTTACACAGAAGCACCCAGAGCTACTCAAGTGTTGAGGAAAACACTTTTTTCTTGTTAGGTCTCTATATTACTAGTTTGGCCCCTTATTGTTATTAGTGTAGCCCAATTATTGTTATTGTTGTATCCCTATAACCCCAATATTGTTATTATTGTGCCCTTACATTATTATTGTTAGGTTGGCTAGGACTATATTGTGGCCCCGTGGACTCCTATATATAAAAGGAGGTTTTGGTCATTTGTATCATCCAAGAATTGTTCATTTATGTAATGTATTGGAGGTTGTACCCTCAAAGTGACAGATTTATAAGGCATTGATCTCTCTTTAATTCTATTTTTGGAGTTGGTTTCATAAAAAAATCCATCAAGGAAAGACATTAATTCAGAACCAACAACTGATTGCAAATTTTTTTCCATCGGCGGTAATGGGAAATTGTCTTTTAAGAAAGCTTTGTTTAAGTCCCTGTTGGTGTCTGGGTGCAAACAATATTCAATCCTTTTTCCACATAAATTATCAACCTGAGGGCATTAGTTATTTCAAGACTAACGACACAGTATATGCAGGAGAAATCACATGACCTGTTGTAGATCAAAGGCTTAAATCCATAAACACACAGACTACTGTAACAACATTTAAATATATTGCAGAATTAAAAATACATTCACAAAAATTGAAATATTACACTAGAACAACAGTAACAAAATCAAACTAAAACATAAAAACAATGAAAAGAAAGGAAACACCACACCTGATCAGAAGAGCGGACCCAACTCTCTGACCAAGGCTGCGACAAACTCATAATTTACAGCTGAAACAACAAGATGTTGTGCATTCAATTAATTGCAGAATATACTATTACAAAATTTGTATATGATGGGCTTAACCCTGATTCACAACTCGTAGGCTCTCTTTATACAACCATTTAGGAAAATCCCCGATTTCCTTCAACAACTACATATTTACAATTATACAATTCATTGCAAAAACAACCTAATTGCAAAAAGGAAACCAAAACAAAGCCTGAAATGTAGCTGGGGTGAAATGAATTATGTTTCACTGTAGTAGCAAGTGGAGGCAACGCTGGAAATTAGCAGCTGCTCCACGACTCACAGCTATAACCTTCTTGCTTTTACCGAATCTGTGAAAACATCAGAGTTAACATTGCAAAAAGGTAAAATCTCCTGGACTAATACTTCATTAATCAAATATCCCATGTAAAGTAGGATGAAGGTGTTTACTTCATGTGTTTAGGAATAATAATGACACAAAGAGATAGAAAGGTGGGCGAAAATAGGAGAGAAAATTATACAAATTCGGTACTCAACATCTCCCCCCAACTGGTATATCTGCATGTCCTCATGCAACTCATCGTCTCGTCAGATATGGGTTGGAATGGATGTGATTGGCATGAAGCTATGTGAGATCATATTCTTTATCCATTTCCATCCCAAGGTGTTTATAACCTTCTGTCAAAACAACATCCTTCCATCAATCTGGATCAACATTGTATGCAGGAGTATATCACTCAGCTAGTAACCAGATAATCCGAAACTGAAACCTCAGCCCCATCCATCTGACCCCATAGGTATGAATGCATGCTAAGAAACGTGGCATCCTCTCTAGAGCTCGTGCAAAGTTAGGTTCCCCAAATGGTTATTGTCCTCTGACGGATGAGGATGACAACATCCACCTTTTCTGACAACTGTCCAGTGCTTCCTTATGGAACATTGTAATATGTCTGACACATAGATAAGCACACCATTTCTGGGTTGCCAACATGTGTTCTCTATGCCCCTCAATTTGTAGAAATGTGTAATGCTTGTTATAAATGTTTGAGGACTGGCCATGCACCTTCCTCATCATTAACGACCTTCCAAGTTGGTTTTATTCAAATGTATTCCAAGACTTTCTCCACTTAATCTGATTGATGGTATAGGAGGTAAAATATATTAAATGAATGTCCCCCACAATTGGAATGGGGTTAAAAGACTGATCATGCCTCAAGACATACCCATACATGTAGAGCTTGCACATTAAGTTTTGTCCTATGATATCATGAATTTTTAAAAAATGGAGAAATTGAATGGGGTCCTCAATCTCATACCAAATCTTCTTATATATACTTTCAAGACAAAATAAAAGAAATTTATCATGAAGGAATAAGGCATAGCTATGTGCAGGAGGTCTGCAGGCCATTACCTATTGTGCTAGGGAGAACATCTTCTCCTTATCTGATTGCAGCAACTGCACTTGTTCTTCCTATTCTTATATTCTGGCCATATGCTTAGCTTGTTTCAACTATGCCTTATATAACTTATCTATGTATCTTGTGACGACCCCGTCGGCTTGTTCTAGAACCTACATGGTTTCTTTCTTATGGTTACTTACAGCAAACTACCACTTCTGGGTTTTAGCAGCCAAAAAAATTCTCGGCCCTAAAACAACTCTTCAATCGGGCCAATCTATGTGGCTACAGAGGAGACCTTAATTTTTGGCTTTACTACCCTCTATTTGTAGATTTTTACCTTCTTTTTCAGCCGAGAAACTTGACTTTTCAACTCCCGAACCTCCCTTTTCAACCTCATGGTTTCACTGAACCACAGCTGATACTTCTTCTTGAGAGGTAATATTATTTTCTCACACTATTCAATCCATTCATGTTTGACAATAAATTCAGTTTCTGGGCCTATGACAGGCTCAGGAGGCAGTGGAATGCTACCGGTATTCTCAGTTAATTCTTTTGTTAAGACTTTCTGGCTAGGCTCCCTATCTTCAGGGGCTTCTTCCTCTATATTCCCTTCAGGGACTTCTATCGTCTGGTCAACATTTCCATTGGCCACTCTGTGTTGCACTGTTTCCAAAGGAAACATGTCTTCCTTGTGAGCCTCTAAGTGCTCCAACAGAGATTCGGCAATGACTAGGCCGATCTTGGCTATGTCAACAAATTTAAGCACTGGTGGAATAACTACTTCCTCCATTAATTGTTTGGGAAAGCGGAATCCCCTCGCCCCTCTAGGAATCATGGAATGGAATAGAGAATAGGGTACAGATTCATCATCCTCATTTCCGACTTGAGCCGGAGCTTTAGGCATTACTACCTTAGCTGGGGTCGATGCTGGTTCTTATGGGGCAACATCGATTTTGAAGCTTGTTTTCCTTCTATCCTCTCACTCTTTGTTCATCATTTATTCTTCCAGGGTCAATACTGGTTCTTGTGGGACAATATTTACCTCCTAGTTTATTGCTTCTCTACCTTCCTTTTCCTCATGAATTTCTTCCTTTTTCCACAGTCGATACTAGTCCTTAAGGGACCGCAGTGATTTCACAGTCTGACTCCTTATTTCCCTATTCTAGTCGAATCGAGGGTGGTTCTTGTGTGGCACCCCCACTTTTTCAACATCCATATCTACTTGGGTAGGTGATGTTGTTTCTTGAAAAACAGTATCACGTTCCATTCCTCTGTCTGCCATTTCACTCCCCTGTTCTTCATTGAAAAACATTGACGATTGTATGAGAGTCTCGACTTCATGCACGATATCCATAATTCCTTCTTCTGTGGGCTCCTCAAGTGAGGCTAGTTCTTGTGTGGTAGCCTCGATCGTGTCGCCAATTATCTCCTCCATTCTAATTTCTCCAGGCTCTCCCTGATCAACCTCCATTTCCACTTCTTCGAGTTCCTCCTGATCAACTTCCATTTCCATTTCTTCGGGTTCCTCTTGATCAATTCCCTCAGAATGTTCTTCTTCTGCTAAACCGACCGGAGAGACTGGTTCCTCTTCTCTACCAGCAATAACAGTTGCTATCTCTTCTTCTGAGGATCCACAGAGTTCTGCCCAGGAGACCGGAAGTCTATTTATTGCATGCATGACCAGTAAATGCACCAATCCATGGTTGGAGAGTACTGTCGGCATCCGACGCAAACATTGAGTGGAATGTGCCATGTGCTACAACTATTTCAATAGGAAGAAGGGCATGTTTAAGGCATGCACCTGAGCCTATGGAAATCGAAGGTGCGTTAGAATTTTAAAATAATACTTAAACAGAGTTGTGGCTCGGCCTTCATAAGTGATGCATTTTATCACAAAACCTGCGACTTAATTCAAAGGATAGGACACAGTCTTGCGCTCATATCCTATGCCCATTTGAATGACACTTTCCCCTGTCTGTAAGAATAATTCGGGAAACTCTAGGAGAGAAACTCTCCGAGAAAACCATTGCTACTCCTGTTATATCAACCTGCTAACCTCTACAATTACCTCTTCTATGACAGGAACTTCCAGTGCTCTGACCCGAGAGTAATTCTCGTCTAAATTAAGTGCAAACTCCATTGTGATTCCCCTGTCAAACCCCTGCAATATATCGAAGTAGGTATCCCACACTGCATCGACAAATATTTTCCATACCTTTAGATTGTTGCGGGCCAAAGTTGTGTTTTCAGGCTCATGCCGCACAACCATCCCACCCATACTATGGGGACTTGTAGCAACACTTCTTGGAACAACAGACAGTTGGGAAAAATGGTGGATACCAAGTTTGGAAAAACAACATGGTGAAAATGAAAGGTGGTAACGGTAAATATAGATGGTAATTCTCAGAGACCGAGAAAAATCATAAAAATATATGGTTCATGCGGTGAATAAAATAGGAATTATTTCATATGGAGTGGAAGGGACGTGTTATGGATCCCATTACGCTTTTAATGATTATAAAGAGTATTGATTAGGATCATAGGGTGTACCATACACAGGTTTATAATAATGGCTTACGGGATCATCATTACGTTGTCATTAAAGTATGACGGCACTATTAGTCATCAGTATTTTTCACTTGTTGCTGATGACTAGTTTCCTTAGCTAAGTTTTCTAGAAGCTGATCTCCAAACTGTCTAATATGTCATCTAGAAAACACCCCAAAACCATTTTTGTCCTCCTACCCCTTCCTGTCAGCCTATGATGATAAAAAACCTATTTGTCAAGTCCTATCTGGTTTCAGCAAAATAACCTTGTCCATAGCTATCATAGTTGAAAGTTATATACTGTCATTTACCCTTATTCCTCAAGCCATTCATTATCCAACTCTTGACAAAAGTGTCTGCAACCCTATCCCTAGTTATCTGTCATTTGAAAATCTAATCATACCAAAGAAAACACTTAGACTATGTCAATATCGCCCCTAAGTTAGATAGTGGTGTTTTAGGGAGTCTTTTCCTTGGCAAAAATATCCTAAGCCAAAAAGCCTCTGAATAGTACCAATCAGCCATAGATTGTCTTCCTATTCTACAAAATAAGTCTCGATCCATCCATAGGTCGCACACCACTAAGAGGTCATTTTGTCTCAGTTCAAAATAAGTTCAACAAAGATCCAAATCAGAAGAAGATAAGCATGTTCACTATCTGAAAAGTATATGCTTGGATCAGGTGAAATCTCCATAAGACACCAAGGAAGCTCTCCAAGGTTCAAAGTCATATGCTTTTACATCTCTGCAGGGGTGTGATTGCAATAATGATCAATGTGAAAAAGAGCAAAAGGACAAAGTCAAAAATTTCCTGCATGCTAAATTAGTTTTCCATCATTAAAACTAATGAAATACAGTAAGTGAAGGGAAACTAACACATGTTTTAAAATCCAAAAGTTTCCTAAAGAGTAGAGGTTATCCTTCAAAGTCACATGAATACAAAAGACTGATGTTATGCTGATCAAAAGTGTTCCAGTATCTCCTCCAAAGGCAGTGCTGCATAAGTTTTCCAAAGGAAATCATCATGTAATGCACGAGAAGAAAGATGTTTCTTATTTTTCCTTTAGCCTGGGATGTGAAGATCAGTCAAAGATATTTTTCAAGGTACCCCTAAAAACATAGTCAAGGAAAAGTTGGCTCAATGATTTCCAAACAGAAAATACTATCCTTGTACCAATCACTTGTTCAAAACCCTAAAACCTCACAGTGATATGGTGCCAAGCAGAGACATAAGGTTGAAAGAGATGAGGTATCATGACTATGGTGGAACCTCCTTCGAAAGAGCAGATGGTTAGAAGCACAGTGGAACCTCTTTCATTTAAAAGTAGAAGGTTAAGATGTTTCAAATAACTTCAAAAATTATAGGCCACCTCCTTCCCAGGGATGAAACAAAGGATGCATTGGCAGGGTTTCAAATGGTGTTTGAGTAAGTTCTCTGTTTGAAAGACAGGTTTGAAAATCAGTGATAAATCAATAAGAGTTCATAGGTTGAAAACCTATTTCAGATCAAACACAAGGATGGAATTATGGTGTTAAAAAGTCTCTTTTTCCTCTATTTATAAAGGCCTCCTTCACAGAGAAACAGAAGGTCGGCTCCCCAAATATTTACACAGCAAATCATCTCATTCAAGAGGGTCAAAAGGTGGTATAAAACATTTTTTACCTTCAGTTAAAATGTACCCATAAAATTGTAAGAGACCGAGTTTAAAGGGCATAAGAAACTTACATTTTTAAATGTTTTAGTCAGAAGATAAAACCTCCCTTCACTTCATAAACAGACATGGTTGCATTATGATTTTAAGGCTACATCATAGTTTGTCACAATTTTGCCCCCTTTGAAAATAAACAAAGGCACAAGCTCACTATTCAAAGCTTCTTTCAAAAGAAAAAAGAGAATTTTGCGCTTTAAAAACAAATTGAAGGAAACTTGGGATGTTCAAATATAAAATAGCTCGTCTAATTGGGAATTCACTACTTTGCAAGACCAAGCTGAAGAAAGAAAGCACATTTCGAGCATTTTTTGAGAAATTTTCAAGTTTGAAGAAGCGTGGCACTCCTGTTACAATGCACAACGCGCATGTAGCGGAGACTCAGTGTATTTTATTAAGCAGCGTGGTGCGCTTGTAACACTGCGTGGTGCACCTGTGCCCGGTGCCCAGGCCGACCCACCAACCCTTCTGCGCGGCGCATTCTGCACTAAATGCCCGCCCATCTCAAAACTTTTCCAAATGCACTACTTTTCCCACAGGCCAATACTCAAAAGGGGATCAAAGGGGTTGAAGGCCGGTTTTTACACAACAAGCTCATTTTTCAAAGGTATTTATGCCTCTCAGCCTATTTTTAATTTGAGGAAAAGTTGAAGATAACACAGTCTTCAAAGAAAGCAGAGTTTCTGTTGGGGGTTTTTAAATAAGTTTAAAGGAGGGTTTTAAAACAAATTTCAAAGGAGAAACAATGATAAAATGCAAGGGCTTTTATCAGTTTAGAGAAGGGCTTCTTACTGTGATTACAAATAGATGAACAATGGTTAAAGAAAAGGGTTAAATATTCCAATTTGAAAGAAATTTTTGTGCTAGGAATAGCTAAAGGTTCACACAGCAGAGATTCCAAAAAGGCGGTGTTTTGAGGGGAAGAAACTCTATGTCAACATCAAAAGAGACCTGCCTCCAAAATCCACTAACAGACCTATCGAAGACCTCTCTGCTCAAACACAAAAACTGAAAATGTGAAGTTGTTTTCATTCAACTAATACATGTTTGATAAACACAAAGAAAGACAGTGATATCGAAAGGGCAGTGTTTGAGGGGAATAATCTCTATGTCAAAAAAAAAAAAAAGATTTGTCTCCAAAAACCATAAGAAGATCTTAGCAAAGGCCTCCTAACTCAAACAAAATACTGAAAAGGTGGCTTTGTATTCATTCAACAAAATACTTCTTTGCTAAAATCAAAGAAGAACAGTGATTTGCAAAGAGGAAAAGGTGCGTTGGTTGAAGAATTATTTCAGTGATCACTTAATCAGTTTATCTTGGTAAGCCAAAAAAGAGAAATCTAAGCAAACTAGTGATGATGAGGAACAAGGAAAAGGGTCCAAACATGATAGTAAGGAAGAGCAAAGTGATGGGCAACAAAATAGTGAAGGGAAAGAACACGAAGAAAGCAGTGACAAGGATAAACAAGACAACCCTCAAGCAAGCAATGATGAGAGCAAGCAAACACAAAACATAGAGCATGAAGGGCATTCTCCAAAGTATGCGCTAGCTGCCTCTCCAAGGAAAGGGGCCATAACTTCTTCTCCAAAGCTAAAATTCCAAACAACAAGTAAGAAAACCAAGAAAAACTCAAAATTGCCCAAAGAGGGCACCCGGTAGAAAAAGTGGGAAAAGGCACATCAAAGCTTGATATTTTTTTCTCCGCTTCTCTACATGCTTATGAAACCCCATGAGGGGTATGCTTGCCAAAATTGGGCATAATTCGACAAGTTTTTGTTTTTTGACATTTTTGGGCTTATTTGCAGAAAATCATGGGCATCGCCATTTTTGTTTGAAGCATCCTTAGAGGTTGAAAGTGGTATCGTTGTATGAATTAAATTCATGGGCATCTACTCAGCAAATTTCAGATCAATTGAAGATGTTTTGGTCCCCCAAAGAGGCGAAAAACAATCACTTTTTCAACACTCTGCCTCGCATATCAGCAAGGGCTAATTTCTGGGTTTTTCCACACAGGTCAGTTTTTCACAGGCTTCTAGGGATCAGTTTTGGGAAAACAAAGTATTTTCAGAAACTAGATATCAGGGGATTTCCAACAAGCCATCATGGGCCTCTTTTTGACATCAGGAGGTCCTTCAAAGGTTGCCCACAAAATAGGGAAGTTTCTGCTGCTATATTTTTGAAGCATTTTTGTGAAAAATGCAGTTTTCTGAAGTGGCTTTTCCAAATGTGCGTTTAGCCTTTTTTTGGCCATTTTCAGTTGGGAAAAGTCAATTTAATTTCCATTTTTAGCATTTTTAAGATATTTTTATAGATATTTTGTGCCTTGGGCTTTGCAAAGCCTCAAGGACAAAATCAAAGATTTGTGATAGACCAATGAGCTTGCTAGTTGCACTAGGAGGTTCTCCTTCACTTTGGCCTATATATTCCAAGAGATTTCATTGTAAAGAAGGCTGAACTTGATGATATAGAGCAATACATGATATTACAAGCTTTTAAGAAACACTTTTCCTCATGATGTGGATGATTTCTTGTTTGTCTTGGATGGTGGAAGAGGACTGTTTGTTGGATTCCTTGGCTTGGTAAATGGTATAGTGTTCCTATCTATATGTTTTACTTAGTTTATCATAAATGTTTCCATGTTTCTTGCTTGATGTAGGTCATTAAAGAATAGATTTGAGACATTCCCATGGAGGCACCTCAAGTTTCCTGATTTTATTACAACTTCTATGTTTTTCTTCCTTCTTAGTCATATCAAAGAATTCTTAACTGCTCTTTGATCACTGAAGAACTTTTTTCTTGTTTCATTTATGGTTGTTATGCATGCTAAGTATGATTCATGGTACTCCCTACTTACTCATGGTTGGTCAAAGCTCCATCTCTGAAAACTCTCTTTGAATTATTGATTATCTTAGTTTGAACCAAGGAGGTCTTGTTTCGATCTTGCCCTTTTCCTAAAAACTTTGCATTCTATTTTTCAAAGTTCCCAATAACTCAAATATGATGTTTAGGAGTTTCCTCTTCATAGATTGAGTTGCTTTTCCATCTTATTTGTTTTCCCAAAAATCTGAAGGTGATTTCCCAAAGTTGGAGGGTCTTATACTTCCATGCATCACTGGAATATTTATTTTATGCATTTTTTAGTTTAAGTTTCATTCATAGAGACCAATGGTTAGCCCTAACTTATGAATGCTTGCTAATTAACTATTTGTGTTTAAAATCCCTTTTGTATTTCACAAACTTAGTGTCCATACCATTTCATTCCACCTAAAAGAATCCATTTTACCTCGACCAAATCGGCCCTCCAATATACCTTATCCACCCTTTGAGACAGTCTCGACCTTATTGACCCCATAGCCCATTTGATCTGATATATTGTTATTTATTTATCTTTTGATCAGTTCTTCCCTCAAAAACCTAAAACAAACCAAAACACACTTAACAACTAGCCTAAAATCAGAAACATAGAAAGCAAACATGTTTACATCCTTTGCCCAAATAGAGAGAGCCCTCTCTGAGTCCAGGAAGGCTAGGTCCTCGGGCTCCAAAGTTGGTTTGATGTTACCCTGTCATTTGGCTTGCCAATCTACCAAATCACGAGACCCTAAAATAATGGCGATCACGGTGGGACCTTCTGAGTTAGTGACAAACTAAGTATACCTTAGGACTTCAGAATCCCTCAACCTAGAAGTATTATCAAAGAGTAGAATATAGTTGTCTCACCATCCTAGCAAAATGATGACCCAACTATAGGACACTCTTACAAAACCTTAGGGCTACATAAAGAAACTCAGAAAACCCAAAAAACATCCCTAGATTTGCTTTTTATCAGTATTGGTGGTAGACCATACACATATCTCTAAAAAAAAAAACTAAAAACATCCACCTGGCGACTCCACTAGCCTCCAGTAGGCCTATTACTCCATTAGTCCTGATGAAATCTCCTGGGAATGCATTAAGCAATCCAAATCATGCTGATGGTGGTCAGAAAAGTTCAAAAATTCCACCTGGTGACTCCAAAACTCTCAATAGACCAAAAGACTCCACTAGTAGAGAACTTTAGACTGGTTGAAAGGACACAGTAACTCTTTCTGGTAAACAAAGATGGATCCAAGTGAGAACACAATAGAAAAGTTGGAAAAATTGGTATACATGTTCAGAAAACTGATGCCTCTACTTGACAGGAAAAGAGAAAGACACAAAGTTAAGGTTAACACTGCTTATTCAAACCAACCTACACTTCTTCTTCAGGATAAACACACTCAACTATTACAAGACAAGAGTAACAAACAAAATGTGCCTAATGAGAAATTTGCAAATAAAAACATAGAGGAATGCTCTAAAGAAACTATCAGCCATCTTGAAATCACAGATTCTGAAATGGAAGAAGAATAAAAACCTTTAGATTCTCTACCCTTATGCTTTAATTCATTCCAGATTTTGAAAGGAAATTTGCATCCTAAAGATCTCTTAACAGGCATTCAGGAAACCCCTGCTCAAGTTAACTCTCACATAAATCAAGAAGAGTTGATTGAAGGTGAATTCAAATCTAAAATAGAAGACAAATCAAAACCTGTAGGATCTCTACCTTTATGCTTTGAGTCATTTGAGTTCATAAGAGAAAATTGGCCTCCTAAGAATCTATCAGAGGAAACTCATGAATCCCATGTTTATTATCCCAAACATCAAGAAGAGTTGATTGAAGATGAATTCAAATCTGAAATAGAAGAAAAATCAAAACCTATAGGATCTCTACCTTTATGCTTTGAGTCATTTGAGTTCATATGATAAAATTGGCCTCTTGAAAATCTATCAGAAGCAACTAATGAATTACATACTAACTATCCCGAACATCACGAAGAATTGGTTAAAGATGAAAATAATCAAGAAATGAAAGAGAACCCATAGGATCTCTCTAAAAGCACAAGTGATGATTCATCATCTCTCATAGGTGAAGCCCAAAAAGACATTCATCCTCCAAATCATATTTCCCAAGAGAAAGAGGATTATTGTAGTTATATCCAAAGAGAGATTAAAATGCCTCCCTTTTTAACTGAAGAGGAGATAGATCAACTTATAAACATGTAGACAACCTCTAAAATTTCATATGAAAAAAATGTTTTTGATTGTTCTCCTGCTAATCTTGCATACCATAAGTCAAAAAATAGATTTGTAAATCAATTTGAAGATAAAAAATCTGATAGTCCAATATGCATGGCTGGTGACATTACTTAAATTGATGATTCTCCAAGGTTTGAGAAAATTATTGATGATTATGATATCCAAGCAGAAGCTAACCTTGCAGAGACATCAAAGGTTGATGTGTGGGATGAAGTTCACTGTCATCAGATTGAAAGCATCAATCAGCCAAGACAGGTCACCTATGACACTGATGAGGAGAGCCTTGAGAGTTTAGAAGTAAGTGAAGAGTCTCTAACTCTTTGCTCCACTTCACTTCAGTCTATTAGAAATAAAATTCACATAATTGGAAATCAGCAGTCTTTCAGCTTTGATGATGAGGTTAAGGAATATGATGAGATTCCTGAGCAAGTTATCAAAGAGAAGAATTCTCCTGTAATGGTTGAGGAAATCATTTTGGACATGGAATCCTCCTTAACTCCATATTTGCAGCCACCAAGTTCCATTGAATTACAAATTGCAGATGAATAAATAGAGGTTGATAAACACATGAGAGTTGTCACACTATCCTTTCAAGAGGATTTACTGCCAAAGTGTATCCCTACTCATCAACATGATGAATTTCACATAGTTCTCAGTCCACTTAATCAGAACACATCAGCTTGGAAAGAAGACTACACTACAAAATATGATGAGTCTGGCAGTTCAAGTGATCATGAGCAAGGGGAAGAGTTGCTTTACCAAGAGAGTCCCAAATATAGCCAAGTGGAAGAAAGAGTAGTCCTGAATGAAGCCTATATATCAAATCCTCTAGATCAGGTATTATTACAAGATCCATTTGTTGTTTTCCTTGAGAAATCTGAAGGAGCGGTGTGTTCCGCCTAGAACAGTCTGTTACAAAGAGTGAGAAAAATTTTGGGCACTAATGTTCGAAAACAAGAAAAATGGAAGTGGCCTTTTCATTTCTTCAGCACTCTTAAAAAGCTGAAGCTAAATCCCTCATGGAATCATCTACTTGATTGGCCTTTTTGGAAAAGAGGTTTCACTAAATCAATGTATATTGTGTATAGGTTAGATTAGGATAGATAGATAGGTGTGGAAAATAAGCTTAGCCTTGTGAGCATCTTTTTAGTTCTAGATTGTTTGAAGAAATGAATCCAAAATAGAAAATACAAAAACAATAGAAAAGTAGAAAAAGAAGGCAGTTTCTAAAGCAATGGTATAGCCCCATACCCAAAAAATAGTCATGCTGAAAGCATGCAAGTCTAAATGCCGCTACTAGTGCTCAAAAGATGTCTTGTTCAGTTATCTAGCCTAATCATAACTGAACATGTTTTAAATTTATTACTGATAAGTTAGTTAAAGAAGTGATAGTCAAATTGTGTAAGCTTGACTTCTCCAAGAAGGTAGATTAGGAAAATATACTGGCTCCACACGCTCAAAACATAACCAAAGAGGAAAACAAGGATGAAAACAAACTATGTATCCTAACCCTGATTTTTCTAAATCTTATTTTCGTGAAAAATAATATTTGTGTGCATCTTGTCTTTTACGCCACAAATACATGACAAATGAGACTATCTAATCCTGATTTGGTCATTTTTCAATTTCATGTCTTATTTTAGTGAATCAAATCTTATCAAACAGCTTAATCTTGACAGTCGATCATAGTATAGGTAGAGAATCAAAATATTTCATCAGTTTAATCCGAACTCTTGGAAGATATAAGTGTAGTAGTAGATAGTTTTTCTTTTTGTCAAAAAATTATGTCTTTTCAAGGGTTGCTAGCTCAAATGCACCTAAAAGAAGAAAAAATGCTAGGAAATATAGCTGGGTAGGTAGATATGACTTTGATGTTAATCATGTTGTCAGATTTCAGAAATAGCATCAAGAAAGGAAGAATTTCGCGCCAATGGATAAAGCTAGAGATCTGCAATTATGGACACCTCTTGAAAAATGAGCTGCCCTCCCCAAATGGAGCCACTATTATTCATCAGTATTTTTCACCTGTTGCTGATGGCTAGTTTCCTTAGCTAAGTTTTCCAGAAGCTGATCTCCAAATTGTCTAATCTGTCATCTAGAAAACACCCCAAAACCATTTTTGTCCTCCTACCCCTTCCTGTCAGCCTATGATGAGAAAAAACCTATTTTTCAAGTCCTATCTGGTTTCAGCAAAATAACCCTGTCCATAGTTGTCATAGCTGAAAGTTATCTACTATCATTTACCCTTATTCCTCAAGCCATTCATTATCCAACTCTTGACAAAAGTGTCTGCAACCCTATCCCTGGTTATCTGTCATTTGAAAATATAATCATACCAAAGAAAACACTCAGAATATGTCAAGATCACCCCTAAGTTAGATAGTGGTGTTTTAGGGAGTATTTTCCTTGGCAAAAATATCCTAAGCCAAAAATCCTCTGACTAGTACCAATCAGCCATAGATTGTCTTCCTATTTTGTAAAATAAGTCTCGATCCATCCATAGGTTGCACACCACTAAGAGTTCATTTTGTCTCAGTTCAGAAGAAGTTCAACAAAGATCCAAATCAGAAGAAGATAAGCATGTTCACTATCTGAAAGGTATATGCTTGGATCAGGCGAAATCTCCATAAGACACCAAGGAAGCTCTCCAAGGTTCAAATTCATATGCTTTTACATCTCTGCAGGGGTGTGATTGCAATAATGATCAATGTGCAAAAGAGAAAAAGTACAAAGTCAAAAAGGTCCTGCATGCTAAATTAGTTTTCCATCAGTAAAACTAATGAAATACAGTAAGTGAAGGGCAACTAACACATGTTTTAAAAGCCAAAAGTTTCCTAAAGAGTAGAGGTTATCCTTCAAAGTCACATGAATACAAAAGACTGATGTTATGCTGATCAACAGTGTTCCAGTATCTCCTCCAAAGTGTAGAAATTTAAATAACTGTTAAATTATTCACCGAGATTATCCTGATCACACACTATTTGAGCTTCATGCATAATACATAACCTCTTCTACTATTGATCATCAATTTGCGGAAATATAAACAATCGCATGCGCACATTAAAACCACAAACAATCACACATATAAACACAGTATTTATGGGAAATATTAAAGCTGAAAACCCCCAACTATCTGTATATTATAATGATAGAGATCATGTAACAATCATTGTACAAATTCCTCACAAGCTCTCAGTACAATCTCCAATTTTTACACACTACACAAGCTTGGATCATACAAAACACATGCTCCAATCTGCTCCACCTGTTAGCCTGCCTCTACCGCGCAATCCAAGATGAATAATTGCACATCCTGAGTTCAAATCCCTCTAGTATGTACTGCGCAATCCTCATTGGCATCTCCATCAATGTGTGGTGCAAACTCATGCACCAGTATAGTCACAACTGATAGTCACACTGCTCTTTCACCTACCTCTTCACTGGTCTCCACTGAAACTGTCCATGCACTGAAGTTAAATGATGTATTCTTTAGTTGATTAATGAGTTAATAATTATTGAATTAATTAATAATTAATTCACACCACTCTCACTAGTGTATCAATCAGTTAGACTAGATACAACTAGCTCAACTATGTTTAACTCAGTTAAACTGAATACAACTCCACTAACTTCCTCAATCAACTCCACCAAACTCTGTCACATGAGTTCTAACTGAAGTCAACATGAAATAGCTCCACTTAACCCTAGGAATAGCGTAAGTCCTTCTGTCAGCTGCATGTGCCACTTCTGTGCACTCAACTGAAGTGCTCCAAGAGGATAAGATAATGTTTAGAGTCCAAATATTATTAAGAGCTAATAATATTCGACATATCTATTTTTAGACTGGCAATCTAAAAATAGATTTCGCCCAGTATGTCTAAAAATAGAATTCCATCTATTTTTCCCGACTTGACCAACCATCCACAAATAGCATCCTGCAACTCATAGAACATGATCCATATGTCTAAAAATAGACTTTGCGCCAAAAATAGCCTGCGGGCCCACTTAGTGAAGGCGACTCCTTTCCACTAAGCTCATCATCTTGTTGCAATCTCAACACTCCATCTCAACAAGATATGGATTATCTGCAACCCCTATCCTGCCTCTGTGGTATTCGAATTTGCTCCTGGTGAGCGCCTTCGTCAAGATATCAACATCCTGATCCTCCATAGGAACGTATGAAAGTAACATGATTCTCTGCTGCACACAATCTCTAATATGATGATACCGGATGTCAATGTGTTTAGATCTATCATGAAATACTGGATTAACCGAGAGTTTGATGCAACTCTGATTATCACAATAAATCACAGTAGGCTCTAAGTGTGAACCGAACAACCCGACCATGATCTTCCTCATCCATATAGCCTCGCATGCAGCCAAACTTGCTGCCATATACTCGGCCTCTACTGAAATAAGTGCCACGGATCTCTGCTTCCTGTTGTACCAAGAAACTGCTATCGAACTGACACTAAAAATCCCTCCAGATGTGCTCTTTCTGTCCGTTGGGCTCCCTGCCCAATATGCATCTGTGAAGCCACACATCTTCACCTCATCCGACTGTCTATACCATAATCCATATCCCGATGTGCCTCTGAGATATCTCAATACATGCTTCCCCGCCTTCCAAAAGAGCTTGGTAGGCTTAACCATAGCTTTTGAAAGCTGGTTAACTGAATAGCATATATCGGGTCGTGTATTGACCAGATACATAAGCGACCCCACCAACTGTCGATAAACAGTGGCATCCACTACCTCCGCTGAAGTAGCATCCTCCTTCCTCCAACCACCAGAAAGAGGAGTATCAATAGGCTTGCAGCCATGCATGTTGAACTTCTCCAGTATCTCCCGGGCATACTTACCCTGAGAAACAAACAGTCCACCACTGCGCTGCCAAATTTCCAATCCCAGGAAATAATGAAGGAGGCCCAAGTCCTTCATCTCAAACTCCTTTGCAAGATCATCCTTGCATGAGTGTATCAACAATTCATCACCTGTCAAAATCAAATCATCTACATAAATTACAATGATCAGCAACTTACCCTCCACCACAATCTGGTATAGGTTAGGATCCGCCTCACTCTTGGAGAATCCAAGTCCGGTGAAATAACTGTCTATCCATGTGTACCAAGCACGAGGTGCTTGTTTCAACCCATACAACGCTCTCTTCAGCCTGCACACATGCGACTCGCTGCTGAAGATCTCAAAACCTTTGGGCTGCTCTATGTACACCTTGAGGAATGCAGTCTTCACATCCATCTGATGAATGTGGCACCCCATCTGCACTGAGAGAGCAAGAATCGTCCGTATGGAAGAATACCTTGCGACAGGTGCAAAGGTCTCCTCATAATCGATCCCCTCTATCTGTGAAAAGCCTCGGCAAAAAAATATTGCCTTGTACTTCTCCACACTCCCGTCAGCTGCCTGCTTCACTTTGTAGATCCATCTCGAACCCACCACTGATTTCCCTTCAGTCTCGGACACCTCCCATGCACCGTTTCGACAATCGAATCATACTCTTCCACCATGGCATCTACTCCATGCTGGTCCTCCACAACTCGAAAGAGGATGGCTCTGTCACGATACACTTGCTCATAAGAGCCATGTATCCAGTATACCGGTCAGGTGACTGTCTCTGTCTACGCTGTGATGTAGGTGCTCCTACAACCTTCTCTGCATCTTGAGCCAGTCGCTCAGCTTCATTAGTGCGCTTCCGCCCTCTGATGGTTGGCGCTGCATGAGTGGTCTCTTCCACTCCATGAACCTCATATTGTGGCTGATCCACATCCTGAGACTCATCCTTAGGAACTAATAGCTCCTCATCTGCATGCAAGTGTGGCTCCCTCTCAAGCGAACACTTTATGGCTTTCTCCTCATGAAATTTGATATCCCGTCACACAACAGTCTTGTGATTGTCTGGAAAATACACACGATAGTTGTGGGGCGTATCAGTGTACCCCACAAATATCCCAACCTCCGTAGTCAGCTCCAGCTTCTTCCTGGCATCCTTCGTCACATGAATGTAAACAGGTGAACCAAAAATCCTCAAATGGGAAATATCAGGCTTCTTACCAGAAAACGCCTCCTCGGGTGTACTCATGCCAAGTATCTTGTGAGGACAACAGTTCTACACATATACTGCAGTATTGCATGCCTCCGCCCACAAGTGTATGGGTAGGCCCTGATCATGCAACATAGCTCGTGCAGCACCCACGATCGTTCTGTTCTTCCGCTCAGCAACCCTGTTTTGCTGTGGGTTATGAGGTGCTATGAGCTCTCTTCGAATTCCTTCTACACTGCAAAAGTCCTTGAAAATGCCAGAGATGAATTCACCACCATTGTTTCTCCTTAGAGCCTTCACCTTCTTCCCCGATTCTTTCTCAACCAGTGCCTTGAACTCAGAACTTTTAGTATGTCTCGCTCTTCTTCTACATGAAGAAGATCCAACACTTACGAGAAAAATCATCAACAAATATCACATAATACCTGTGCTTTACTGTTGAAGCTACCGAGAAAGGTCCACACACGTCTTTGTTAATTCTCTCAAGGATCTTCGTGGCGCGACTATCCTTCTCGTGAAAGGTGGCTTTCACAAATTTTCCCAAGGTACACCCCTTGCACTGATCTGACTCTCAAGAGTGCCTTTAGGAAGCCCAGTAGAAATCTACTGCAGTATCTTCAAAGCTCCATGGTGAAGGTGGCCCAATCTCCGGTGCCACAACTCGCCATCATCCTGGCTCACCACTCCTTCTGCCTTGCCTGCCATTGCTACGCAACCATCTACCTGCAATTGATAAAGGTTCTTAACTCGAACCCCTATCCTCCGGGTCTCACCAGCTGCCTTACTGCGCAGGAAAGCCTTTCCCTCGCTAAAGACAACATCATATCCCTTGTCTTCTAACATTGCCA
Organism: Pinus albicaulis; assembly: GCA_034641835.2. NCBI lineage: Eukaryota > Viridiplantae > Streptophyta > Pinopsida > Pinales > Pinaceae > Pinus > Pinus albicaulis. Next base: position 42,676,056 of record CM076573.1, on the reverse strand, counting down.
CAGAGATAAGATTCTTCTTCAATCCTGGAACATGCATCACTTCCTTCAATACGAAGGGTTTACCAGACTCCCTCTCAAAGGAAATGGTACCAATGCCGGTCGCACTGTATCTACCATCATCGCCCATCTCGATGTGCACTCCAAGATCTTTCTCATCCAGATCAGTAAACAAATCTCGATCTCCTGTCATGTGAAAAGACGCACCACTGTCCAGAAACCACACTGAACCCATCACACTTGAAACCAAGCATGCGATCAGCAATAAATCTAGCTCAAACTGCAAGGCTAAGGCCTCTCCAGCTGCAGATCCAGCAGCCTGCTTATTTTTATTCTTCTGCGGGAAATTTGTGTCATAATGTCCGTGTTGGTGACAGTGAAAGCACTTCACCTTGGACATGTCTTGCTTCTTGCCTTTCACACCGGATTGAGAAGCTTTCTTGCTCTTCCCCTTCTTTTATTTGGTAGCCAAAGCGCAATTCTCCTTATTAGAGTTCCTTGATGAAGATCCGTCCCTGGTACTCCGCCTTATCTCCTCTTGCACAATATCTGACCAAAGTCGCTCCCATCCTAGCAATTTCTCCCGACCATTGATAGAGTCCTGATAGGAATGCCAACTCTTCGGAAGCCCAAGGAGAGCCAAGTTCACCAAGTCCTCATCATCAATAGTCACCTCCACACTTCCCAGCTCATCCTTGCATTGGATTAACTTCGTGAGGTACTTGGGCATACTGTCGCCTTTCTCCATCTTTATGTTTCTGAGTCTATCCTTGAGTGCCAAATTCCTCTGGTCGCTCTTCCTTTGGAATAAATCTGTCAAGGCTTTCCACATCAATAATGGATAAGCCTTACCATGTAGGCTGGAAACTATGTGATCCTTCACACCCTCCAACAGAATCCTTCGACACTTTGCTGTCTTCTTTTGCCAAGCCTCAATTACGGCAGCATCGCTAGAAGTAGGCTTTGGGACTTCAGCATCTATGAACTCCTTCAACCCATTGTCATCTAACACCGCCTCCATCCTGTCCTTCCATGCAATATAATTCGAGCTTCCCTCAAGGGCATACTCCAATCGCAATCCTTTGAAAGACATCTCAACTTCGACACCAAGAAAACACTGCTGCAAATTCGAATTCCACCAGCACAAAACTCAATCGCTTCAATGTTTTGCAATTGCTCCAATGATCAATATTTTTCTGATACCATGTAGAAATTTGAATAACTATTAAATTATTCATCGATATTATCTTGATCACACACTAGAATTTGCGCCAAAAATACCCTGTGGGCCCACTTAGTGAAGGCGACTCCTTTCCACTAAGCTCATCATCTTGTTGCAATATCAACACAAAGGCAGTGTTGCATAAGTTTTCCAAAGGACATCATCATGTAGTGCATGAGAAGATAGCTGTTTCTTATTTTTCCTTGAGCCTGGGATGTGAAGATCAGTCAAAGATCTTTGTCAAGGTACCCCTGAAAACATAGTCCAGGAAAAGTTGGCTCAATGATGTCCAAACAAAAAATACTATCCTTGTACCAATCACTTGTTCAAAACCCTAAAATCTCACAGTGATATGGTGCCGAGAAGAGACATAAGGTTGAAAGAGATAAGGTATCATGACTATGGTGGAACCTCCTTCGAAAGAGCAGATGATTAGAAGCACAGTGGAACCTCCTTCATTTAAATGAAAAGGGTTAAGATGTTTTAAGTAACTTCAGAAATTATAGGCCACCTCCTTCCTAGGGATGAAACAAAGGATGCATTGGCAAGGTTTCAAATGGTGTTTGAGTAAGTTCTCTGTTTGAAAGACAGGTTTGAAAATCAGTGATGATTCAATAAAAGTTCATAGGTTGAAAATCTATTTCAGATCAAACACAAGGATGGAATTATGGTGTTAAAAAGTCTCTTTTTCCTCTGTTTATAAAGGCCTCCTTCACAGAGAAACAGAAGGCCAGCTCCCCAAAGATTTACACAGAAAATAATCTCATTCAAGAGGGTCAAAAGGTGGTATAAAACATTTGTTACCTTCAATTAAAATGTACCCATCAAATGGCAAGAGACAGAGTTTAAAGGGCATAAGAAACTTACATTTTTAAATGTTTTAGTCAGAGGATAAAACCTCCCTTCACTTCATAAACAAACATGGTTTGCATTATGATTTTAAGGCTACATCACGGTTTGTCACAATTTTTCCCCCTTTGAAAATAAACAAAGGCAAAAGCTCACTGTTCAAAGCTTCTTTCAAAAGAAAAAAGAGAATTTTGCCTTTTAAAAACAAACTGAAGGAAACTTGGGATGTTCAAATATAAAAGAGATTGTCCAATTGGGCATTCATTACTTTGCAAGACCAAGCCGAGGAAAGAAAGCACATTTCGAGTGTTTTTTGAGAAATTTTCAAGTTTGAAGAAGCGCGGCATTCCTGTTAAAATGCGTGGCGCGCCTGTAGCGGAGACTCATTGTATTTTCTTAAGCAGCACGGCGTGCCTGTAGCACTGCGCGACGTGCCTGTGCCCGGTGCCCAGGCCGACCCGACAACCCTTCTGCGCGGCGCGTTCTGCGCTAAATGCCCACCCATCTCAAAATTGTTTTAAACGCGCTACTTTTCCCATAGGCCAATACTCAAAAGGGGATCAAAGGGGTTGAAGGCTAGTTTTAACACAACAAGCTCATTTTCCAAAGGTATTTATGCCTCTCGGCCTATTTTTAATTTGAGGAAAAGTTGAAGATAACACAGTCTTCAAAGAAAGCAGAGTTTCTGTTGGGGGTTTTTAAATAAGTTTAAAGGAGGGTTTTAAAACAAATTTCAAAGGAGAAACAGTGATAAAATTTAAGGGCTTTTATCAGTTTAGAGAAGGGCTTCTTACTGTGATTACAAATAGATGAACAGTGGTTAAAGAAAAGGGTTAAATATGCCAATTTGAAAGAAATTTTTATGCTAGGAATAGCTAAAGGTTCACACAGCAGAGATTCCAAAAAGGTAGTGTTTTGAGGGGAAAAAACTCTATCTCAACATCAAAAGAGACCTGCCTCCAAAATCCACTAACAGACCTATCAAAGACCTCTCTGCTCAAACACAAAAACTGAAAAGGTGAAGTTGTTTTCATTCAACTAATACCTGTTTGATAAACTCAAAGAAAGACAGTGATATCGAAAGGGCAGTGTTTGAGGGGAATAATATTTGTGTAAAAAAAAAAAGATATTTGTCTCCAAAAACCATAAGCAGATCTTGGCAAAGGCCTCCTAACTCAAACACAATACTGAAAAGGTGACTTTGTATTCATTCAACAAAATACTTGTTTGCTAAAATAAAAGAAGAACAGTGATTTGCAAAGAGGAAAAGGTGTGTTGGTTGAAGACTTATTTCAGTGATCACTTAATCAGTTTATCTTGGTAAGCCAAAAAGAGAAATATAAGAAAAATAGTGATGATGTTGAACAAGGAAAAGGGTCCAAACATCACAGTAAGGAAGAGCAAAGTGATGGGCAGCAAAATAGTGAAGGGAAAGAACATGAAGAAAGCAGTGATAAGGATAAACAAGACAACCCTCAAGCAAGAAATGATGAGAGCAGGAAAAATAAAAACATAGAGCATGAAGGGAATTCTCCAAAGTATGTGTTAGCTTCCTCTCGAAGGCAAGGGGCCATAACATCTTCGCCAAAGCTAAAATGCCAAACAACAAGTAAGAAAACCAAGAAAAAATCAAAATTGCCCAAAGAGGGCACCCGGTAGAAAAAGTGGGAAAAGGCACATCAAAGCTTGATATTTTGGCCTCCACTTCTCTACATGCTTTTGAAAAGCCATGAGGGGTATGCTTGCCAAAAATGGGCATAATTCGACAAGTTTTTGTTTTTTGACATTTTTGGGCTTATTTGCAGAAAATCATGGGAATCACCATTTTTGTTTGAAGCATCCTCAGAGGTTGAAAGTGGTATCGTTGGATGCATTAAATTCAGGGGCATCTACTCAGAAAATTTAAGATCAATTGAAGATGTTTTGGTCCCCCAAAGAGGTGAAAAACAATCACTTTTTCAACACTCTGCCTCGCATATCAGCAAGGGCTAATTTCTGGGTTTTTCCACACAGGTTAGTTTTTCACAGGCTTTTAGTGATCAGTTTGGGGAAAAAAATGCATTTTTAGAAATTAGACATCTAGGGATTTTCAACGAGCCATCACAGGCCTCATTTCGACATCGGGAGGTCCTTCAAAAGTTTCCCACAAGACAAGGAATTTTCTGCTGCTATATTTCTGAAGCATTTGTGTGAAAAATGCAGTTTTCTGAAGTGGCTTTTCCAAATGTGCGTTTAGCCTTTTTTTGGCCATTTTCAGTTGGGAAAAGTCAATTTAATTTCCATTTTTAGCATTTTTAAGATATTTTTATAGATATTTTGTGCCTTGGGCTTTGCAAAGCCTCAAGGACAAAATCAGATATTTGTGATAGACCAATGAGCTTGCTAGTTGCACTAGGAGGTTCTCCTTCACTTTGGCCTATATATTCCAAGAGATTTCATTGTAAAGAAGGCTGAAATTGATGATATAGATAAATACATGATATTACAAGCTTTGAAGAAACACTTTGCCTCATGATGTGGATGATTTCTTGTTTGTCTTGGATGGTGGAAGAGGACTTTTTGTTGGATTCCTTGGCTTGGTAAATGGTATAATGTTCCTATCTGTATGTTTTCTTTAGTTTATCATACATGTTTCCATGTTTCTTGCTTGTTGTAGGTCAGTAAAGAATAGATTTGAGACATGCCCATGGAGGCACATCATCCTGATTTTATTACAGCTTCTATGTTTTTCTTCCTTCTTAGTCATATCAAAGAATTCTTAACTGCTCTTTGATCACTGAAGAACTTGTTGCTTGTTTCATTTATGGTTGTTATGCATGCTAAGTATGATTCACGGTACCCCCTGCTTACTCATGGCTGGTCAAAGCTCCATCTCTGAAAACTCTCTTTGAATTATTGATTGTCTTAGTTTGAACCAAGGAGGTCTTGTTTCGATCTTGCCCTTTGCCTAAAAACTTTGCTTTCTGTTTTTCAAAGTTCCCAATAACTCAAAATATGATGTTTAGGATTTCCCTCTTCATAGATTGACTTGTTTGTCCATCTTATTTGTTTTCCCAAAAATCTGAAGGTGATTTCCCAAAGTTGGAGGGTCTTATACTTCCATGCATCACTGGAATGTTTATTTTATGCATTTATTAGTTTAAGTTTCATTCATAGAGACCAATGGTTAGCCCTACTTATGAATGATTGCTGATTAACTATTTATTTTTAAAATCCCTTTGTATTTCACAAACTTAGTATCCATCCCATTTTATTCCACGTAAAAGAATCCATTTTACCTCGATCAAATCAGCCCTGCAATATACCTTCTCCACCCTTTGAGGTAGTCTCGACCTTATTGACCCCATAGCCCAGTTGATCTGATATCTTGTTATCTATTTATCTTTTGATCATTTCTTCCCTCAAAAACCTAAAACAAACCAAAACACACTTAACAACTAGCTTAAAATCATAAACATAGAAAGAAAACAAGTTTACATCCTTTGCACAAATAGAGAGAGCCCTCTTTGAGTCCAGGAAGGCTAGGTCCTTGGGCTCCAAAGTTGGTTTGATGTTACCTTGTCATTTGGCTTGCCAATCTACCAAATCATGGGACCCTAACAGGCACTCCCCTCAACTTAAAGTTTGTCGTCCATGACATTAAAGTCTTCACATGGGATATTTAATTAAATTGGTAAAAGTCACGTGGAGGCATACCTAACGGCTTACCTGGATGAAGTGACAGTTGGTGGGATGACGCCACAATAATGATGCAGTTGGAGTAACAATAGTACGAGTAGCAGCATCTGGTGTAACAAAATTGTGAGTAACAGCATTCGATGTAACCGCATCTGGAGTAACAACAGTGCGAATAGCAGCATCTGGAGTAACAGCAATGCGAGTAACATCATCCGGTGTAACAACATCTGGTGTAACAACATCTGGAGTAACATCAGTGTGAGTAGCAGCATCCTGAGTAACAGTAGTGCGAGTAACAACATCTGGTGTAACAACATCTAGAGTAACATCAATGCGAGTAGTGACGTCCGGAGTATCAACAGTGTGAGTAACAACATCTAGTGTAACAACATCGATCAAGGAGTAACAGCATCGAGTAGCAGCACCCAAGTAACAACACCATGAGTAGCAACAACCAAAGTAACAACATTGATCGAGGAGTAACACCATCGAGTAGCAGTATCATGAGTAGCAACAACCGTGTAACAACATCATGAGTAGCAGCAACCAAGTAACAACACCATGAGTAGCAACAACCGTGTAAGAACATTATGAGTAGAAGAAACTGATACTTAGGAAAACATTTCTTTAATTTTAACTCCTTAGTAGTAACTCCTGCAAAAATACAAGAAGGTAAATAATAACAATATAATTCTTTATTTTTTTTTGTTTTTTTTTTATGGCAAGGTTGCAGAGGAAGAGTTCTCTGCGCTAATAACCTTCAAACCATATTTTTCAGAGAGGTGATTGATGAATGCATCCTTAGAGGCTGGGCGGTGGTATAATCTTAGGCGATGTCCATTGGCTATGAATGAAGCACGTGTATCATCAATCGTCGCTAGCCTGACTATTCCATTATCAAATACATCATCCACCTCGTAAGGTCCCATCCACCGAGTGTAAAGCTTTCCCTCAAAATCCTTAAAGCAGGAGTCATAGAGTAGTGCCCAATATCCCCTCTAAAACACCTTATTCTTAATAAACTTATTGTTCCATTTCATTCTCTACTGCTGAATAGCAGTAGCTCTCTAGATAGCCATTGAATGGATTTCATGTAGTTCATTGAGCTAGGCCAGTCGGTGTTTCTGGGCATCTGACAGATCCAAACCAACTTCAAGAGCTATTCTGAGCGTACTAATTTCAAATTCTATTGGAAACAACGGGGATTTACAATAAAAAAACTCGAATGGGGAAAACCCAATTGTATTTTTCCATGTTGTTTTGTATGCCCAAAGAGCTTCAGGAAGCTTTTGAGCCCAATCCTTATGATGGTATGCCACAATTTTTGTTAAGATATTTTTCAATTTCTTGTTTGTGCTTTCCACTTGTCCATTCACTTGGGGGTGGTATGGAGAGGTCACCTTGTGCTTGACCCCATATTTTTGCATAAGCTTTGCTATCATGTGTGATGTGAACTATTCTCCTCCATCTAAAACAATCTCTCTTGGAGTACCGTAACGAGAAAAAATTTGTTCAAATAGAAAATTAGAGACCACCTACTCTATAGCTTTCGCAACAGCCTTGGCTTCTACCCACTTAGTCACGTAATCAATACAGACCAAGATGTGGACCTTTTGCTAGGAGGGTGGGTTAAAGGGTCCAACAAAGTCAATAACCCATTTCTCAAAAGGCTCGAGGACTACCTGTGCCTGCAAAGGAATTTCATCAGCTCAACCAGGTTGCCCCATATGTTGGCAACTATCAAACCTCCTGACATAGTTTTGTGCATCTCAAAAGATAGAAGGCCAGTAATATCCCATTTGTAGCACCTTATGGCCTGTTCTTTTGTTTGCAAAATTACCTCCACAAGGGCAATCATGGGAAACCTTTAATACTTCATAAATATCATCCTTGGATACACAATGCCGAATCTCCTTATCAGCTCTTGTATGAAAAAGGTACCCTACCATCCAAGAATATCGGGCACTGTGATGAATATTTTTTCGTTGTTCCTTGTATGAGAAATGAGGAGGCACTTTCCTTGTAGCAAGATAGTTAGCAATATTTGCATACCACAGAGGTTTAGTAGAAATGGAAAAGATATGTTCATCAGTAAAACTATCTTCTATAGGTGTGCATTCATCATTGTTATCTATTCTAATAGGAAATTAGTGACTACGTTATCTTTTCCTGGTTTGTCTACTATTGTGATATCAAATTCTTGAAGAAATAGCAACCATCTTGTAACACAACCATGAGTGATAGGTTTATTCATCAAATACTTGATTGCTGTGTCATCAATATGTACAAAAGTAGGATCCCGGTAATGTAGAGCCGGAACTTGTTGATAGCATAAATGACAGCCATAAATTATTTTTTCGTCACCGTGTAATTCAGTTTAGTAGGAATTAAATTCTTGCTGACATAATAAATTTCATACGGTGTTTTGTCTACCTTCTATCCTAAAACAAATCCTACTGTTGTCTGAGAAGCATCAACATGTATGTGAAACGGTAATTCCCAATCAGGTCCTCGGGGGATTGGAGCTGTGAAAACCAACCCTTTAATTTTAGTGAAAGTTGTCTCACAGTCTTCAATCCACAAGAATTTTGCAAATTTTGTTAGCAATTGAAAAAGTGGATGTGCTATTTTAGAAAAAAAATTTATAAAGCGTTTGTAATAACCAGCACAACCAATGAAGCTACGTACCTGTGTGGGTGTTTTTGGTACCAATAATTTTAATATCACCTCTACTTTGGCTGGATCAACTCAAATTCTGATAGCTGAGAGCAAATGTCCCAATACTATCCCTTCTTCCCTCATCATATGGCATTTGACCATACTCAAAGATACATGGGTCTGCTTACATCTTTTGAGTACTTTCTCCAGATTTTCCAATCCTTCCCCAAATGAATTTCCATATGGAGTAAAATCATCCATATATATTTCAACGCTATCATGAACCAAATCAGAAAAGGTTCCCAGAATTTCCCTCTGGAAGGAAGCAGGAGCATTACATAGGCCAAATGGGAGGACTCTGTATACAAAGGTTCCCCATGGGCATGTGAAAGTTGTTTTATCCTGGTCTTCTAGGACTATCTAGATGTGGTTATATCCACTGAACCCATCTAGGAAGGAAAATAATTTCTTCCCAGCCAGGGTGTCCAGGACTTGGTCAATGAATGGCAAAGGGAAATGGTCTTTTTGAGTTGCCTTATTTAGCTCCTTGTAATCTACACAAATCCACCATTTACCATTCTTTTGGGGAACAATCACTAGCGGAGATACCCATTGGCTATCTGAGATGGGGTAAATGAATCCTACATCCAATAGTTTTTGTAATTCTTCTTTGACAATGTTCTTGAGAGCAGGGCTCATTCTCCGTTGGGGCTGTCTTATAGGGCGACAATATTCCTTAATATAAATATGATGAGTACATAAGTTAGTAAGGATCCCCTTCATGTCAGTATAATCCTAGGCAAAAGCTTCCTAATGATCTTGAAGGAATTTTAAAAGCTGTTTTGTCTAGGATTCAGACAGATTTGGGCCTGGTTCAATCTCAATTGGAATACTATCATGGGATGAGGTTACAAAAATGTCTTCAATTTCATATTTTGGTTCAATGTTTTCCTGTGCTTCACAACTCATAGAAAATTCTAAAATTTTACGAGTTGAATTGGAAACAGAACTAGAATCACTAATAAAAGTGTTAATGGCATCGTCCTCAGTTTCTGTTTTAAATTGAAGGGTCTGCCCAATAGTAAGGATTGGTCTAAATTCTTCATTTTCAGGTTCAAGATGTTCTATTGGTAGAGGTTTCTGACTGGTTAATAATTTTTCAAATGGGTTGGGTTCCGCGGGAGGGTGAAGAGTAATATTATTTGTAATTGTCATGTTTGATATTATCATATGCCCAGATCGAAACCCTATGTAAGCATCTGTAGTAGCAAACCAAGGTCTTCCCAGGATCAATGGATGACCACCAACTGAAGACCAAGTCTATAATACAAGGAGGTCCACAGGATAATGCCATGAATCTATTGAAATAATCACATCTTCCAATTTCCTTACTGGTCTAATTTTAGACCTGCTAGTTCCAGGATAGTAGCGGTTGGTTTAATGTCTCCAAGACCTAATTTTTTCATTGTTTCAGAGGTGATAATGTTGATGGCAGCTCCCAAATCTAGTAGTACGTTTGGGATCTCAACCCCATTAATCTGTACTATTAGAATCGAGTTTCTTGGGTCTCCATATTTTATAGGCATGGTATTTCATAACATTATGTCAGATAATCTACCCATCACATGAATGGTTAATGGATCCTTAGGTTTCTTCCTTGGTTTCTTAGAGCAGTATTATTTGATATTTTTTGCATATACAGGTACATCCCTCATAGCCTGTAATAGGGGTATTTTAACAAAAATATTTTCCAGTTCCCCTTGGAAATCAAACTCTGCTTGAGCGTTCAGTTTATTCAAGGTTAGTCTTTCAGGATATGGAGGAGAAATTGAATGACCTTGATTAGGAATAGATTGGGGAGGTGTCTGGTTCATTATATTTTGGTCTAATTTATCCCCAAATGTCCTCTGTTTTGGTTCTGTATCTTCACTTTCAATCTGTTTTATAATAATAGGTGAAGTGGGATCATTTACTACTCTCCTAGATCGTAGGTTTATCTCATTAAGTCCCACGGTAGAAATGCTATAAGATGGAAGGTTAAGAGTGTCTGTTTGTTCGACCCCTTTATTATTAGAATTCATATTGGGCTAGATAGGAAGCTGGGGTCTAAGGGTTGGGTTTCCTGGAGGTACATTGGAGGGCAGCTGAAGCTACCATTGAGGAATAGATTGAGGAAACTGGCCAATAGGAGAGGGTCCACGCCAGTTCTGATTCCATGAAGGATTCGAACTGGTCTGGGGAACCCATTGTTGCGAGGGGGGATACTGATATTGAGACCACATAGCTAAAAAAAGGTGCAGATTGAGGACCCATTTTAAAATTATTAAAATACTGAGATGGGTCTTGAAACATACCTAGATTCATAGCTGGTGGTTGAGGTTTCCATGGCCTTTTCTGCCCCATGAAGTACAGCTGGTCTACAACATTTTCTTCACTTTCCCCTTGAAAAACTACCTTCTGTCCAGGAAAGGAAGGACACGAGCTGGTCGCATGAGTCTGCTCACAGATTGCACAGGCTTCCATTGTGTTTAATGGGAATTCCTTCAAAGGATTCTTCTTTCTACATCGTGGGTAGAATATAACCATAGTCTTTTCCCACTCCATTTTTTTTTTTTTCTTGTAGAGTGTCCATCTGGGTGGACAATGTACTCAGGATATCAGTCCTTAGGTTATCCAGTAGGTTTCCAATTTTTTCCTTTGTAACCCCTCCCCCAGAAGTCTTTGATTACTAAATTCCTTGTCCACTCCTTGCAGCCCCCTATGAACACAATAGTCACAGATAGTGTAGAAGTCTTCCTTTGAAATGTCCCCCTTTCCTACTATGTTGAAAAGTTGCAGGGAATCTTCCCTAAGTGCTCGGAGAAGAATGATCTTCAGAATGTCCTTATCCAGGTCACTATGACCTGACCTCTGCAATATGTATTTGAATCGTTCCACACATTCTTCCATGTTTTCATCTCTTTCTGTGCAAACTTCAATATTTCCTCCTTAATTTCATGGGATTTACAATAATATTGTTATTTCTCCAAGAAGGCTTCTTTCATCCCCTCCCATGAGGTAATCATGCTCCCTCTTAAACCCATGAACCATCTCAGGGCTGTCCGTTTTAAGGTAGAAGGAAATATTTTTAATTTTTGAGCATCGGCAATATAATAATATCCTTGAAAAAAAATGTCAAATTCAAAGAGGAACTTATCAGGGTCTTCAGAAGAAATCCCATGGAAACTAGGAAGAGCTATTAAAGGGATGGGTCTCATCGGTGCATCACCTGCAACGTTTCCGATCAGAAAATCAATAGAAGAACTTATAGGTGTCATAAATACCCTCCAATAATCACTTGGAATTTCAACTGGTTCTGCAGATGGGACTTGGAGTGATTCAACTAGGGGAGGTTTCAACGCACTCCGCTTGTCCTTTGGTGATGCGAAATCCTTTAGGAATTCTCTCTCCAAATTGGAATTGCTTAATACGACTGCAGGAGGTTTTGCAACACTCCCTTGGTCTCGTGGTGATGAAAACCCCTTTGGAGGTTCTTCTTCCCAATTAGGATTTCTCAGTTCTTCTGATCCTCTACTGGCTATTTCTTCCCCTTCTGTTGATGGCAAGGATATCTCCTCCACCAGTACCCTATTTATTAATTCTTCCGCCATTGAAAGAATTCCCCTAGGTACCGTGGATGGCACTGGCTGCTCCACAAACTGCCCTTCAGACTTCGTCTAAAACCTTACCCTAGTAGAAGCGCGAGATGATGCCTCATATTTATCTTTTTCAATGATCTCATATATATATGTCTTCCTTCCCAGATCCTTTCCTTTCTTTGAGGGTCTTCCTCTACCCCTCTTATTGAGATCCTTGTTCATACAAATTGTGAAGAGGGTTCATCAAAGTAACAAAAGCGCTCCGGACTCAGAGTAGGACAGATAACTTCCTCCTCAGGATGAGAGATTAGGTTCAAACAGACAATAAACTAAAAGAAAAAGAAAATTGAAGTTCAAGACCTGAATTAGGGTAATCAAATACCCTCTTCAGGATGAGAATTTGGCCCTTTAGAAAAGAATCAAAAAGCAGAAAGTTGGAAACTATGCCCAGGACTTAGGGAAGGGTAGCAAAATTCCCTTTCCAAGACGAGGGGTCGATTTTAATTAAAATAAAAGCAGGAAAAAAAATAGCACACTATGATTAGGGCTTGGAGCAGGGTAATAGATTCCCTTCCCAAGACAAGAGATCAATTCTAAAGAAAAATAATAAAAAGCAGAAAAGAAAACAAATAGCACTACGCTCAGGACTCAAATTAGGGAAATAAATTCCCTCCCCAAAATGAGATATCAACCCTTAGATCAATTGTAGATCCTCTTCTTGCACCTGTTAGCCTTCCCGAGCAACGGTGCCAAAATGTTGGTGTCCGGGTGTCAAGAATATTCAACCCTTTTTCCACATAAATTATCAACCCGAGGGTGTTAGTTATTTCAATATTAACAACAGAGTATATGCAGGAGAAATCACATGACCTTTTGTAGATCATAGGCTTAAATCCATAAACACACAAACTACTGTAAGAACATTTAAATAGATTGCAAAATTAAAAAGACATTCACAACAATTGAAAGAGTACACTAGAATAACAGTAATTGAATCAAACTAAAACATAAAAACAACGAAAAGAAAGGAAGCACAACACCTGATCAAAAGAGCGGGCCCAAATCTCTGACCAAGGCTGCGGAAAACTCACAATTTACAAGTGAAACAACAAGATGAAGTGCATTCAATTAATTACAGAATATACTATTACAAAATCTATATATGATGGGCTTAACCCCGATTCATAGCCCACAGGCCCTCTTTATACAAATGTTCATGAAAATTCTCGATTTACTTCAACAACTACATATTTACAATTATACAATTAGTCACAACAACAGCCTAATTTCCAAAAGGAAACAAAGAAAAAGCCTGAAATGTAGCTGGGGTGAAACGAAGTTTGTTGCGCTATAGCAAAAAGTGGAGGCAATGCTAGGAATTAGGAGCTGCTCCACGACTCATAGCTATAACCTTCCCGCTTTTGCTGAAGTTGTGAAAACATCAGAGTTAACATTGCAAAAAGGTAAAACCTCCTGGACTAATACTTCATTAATCAAATATCCCATGTAAAGTAGGAGAAAGGTGTTTACCTCATGTGTTTAGGAATAATAATGACACAAAGAGATAGAAAGGTGGGTGAAAATAGGAGAGAAAAGTATACAAATATGGTACCCAATAGTTCCTAAAATCAATACAAATACGAATATCACTATTATTTTTCCTACAGGGACTAAGTTTGAAACCCACTTTGAATGCCTAACAAGGAAGATAATCTTGGCCTTAAGGAGTTTGTTGAGTTCAATTTTTGTTAGTATGAATCTTTTGTCGATAAAAGACCACTTTAGCTATGCATAACAAGTAGCCCTAACATCAAGTATGGCTGCCAATATCTTCAAATCTGCAGTTAGTTGATCCAAATAAAGTTGCACAAATCCAGATCTATGCATAAAAAGACATTAAGCAGTAAAAATGGAATGTTGCTCCATGCATCCAATAGACAAGACAAGAACAATATTTTTGAAAGAATTTTTATATTAAAGGGGCACCTGAGAGGAAAACAAGAAAGGTGTTTCCAATTCTCCTCAATGGGATGGGTTCTTGAAAGTCCTCAGCATTTCAGATCTAATATTTCTCTCTCTTGTTGGTGTAGAAAACTCAAACAAACATAGAACTCAAAGGGAGCTCACAAAGCAAATGATGGAGAATGTGACAATGATAATGGCTCAAAGTCGGACCAAAAGTATAGATCTAGAGTGATCTAATGCAAATGAAAGGTGACAAATGAATGAGAGAACCCTTCTATTTATAACAAAATATTGGGTCATTCTAGATCTTGGTGTATGATTAAAATAATATTAACCAAATCTAGATCCACCTTTTATGGAATATTTTATTATATTTGTTGGAGGGAAAAGGCATTTGACTTGGGTCAAATCCCTTTATTTATAAATAATAAATAAATAAATGATTTATTTATTATTTTAAGGAAGTGGTTGGATGATAATTAAATAAATAATGATTTATTTAATTATTTATAAATGATTTAGTCATATTTAACAAGGAATATTATTTAAATAGGATTTAGATAATTATTCCTAGAAAATAATAAGATAAATAAGGATTTATCTAATTAATTTCCTTGTTTTGGGTTAAATATAACTTGGAATAATAATTAAATTATTTTTTAAGTAATTATTCCATGAGGAAAATTAAACAAATGAAGATTTGTTTAATATTTCCTTTTGGGGTTTCCTACTTGGACCATAAACAACCTAATAAATGTGTTTTATTAAGTTATTTTACATAGCGAAAGAAATTTTACTTAGGGTAAAATTGGTCTTACATGGTGTACTTGGGTTCATCTAATGACAATAGGTTAGATGACCAAAAAATGGTGTAACACTTTTGATCTGACTTTCAAGGTCACGGTGAATTTTCCTTAACTTTTGTTGTGTAGGATTTTTAGTGGATATCATTGGGATAGTATGCTGGATGATGGAAGTATCATAAGTTTTGAGATCTTCATATTTTCATGTGAAGACATTCTTGGTTTTCTTTAGATGGAGGTGATTTCAGTGCTGTTGTGGCTTGAGAGTCAGGTTTTGTGTAATTGAATATAGTTTTGTGGTATTTATACTGACAAAGATCATGTTTTTATGAAGATATGGCAGACATACAGATCAAGTGGAGAGAGAGAGACCTGGGTACATTACAGTCGGAAATCCAAGCGGATCAGGGTGTCCGTCAGGCATTGGCCAGGTTTGGTGTTCTGAAATTTGTGGAGAACCATCTGATGAGAGCCAGGGAGCCCTTATTGGCTCGGATTGTCAGTTACTGGGATCCAGATCATGAGGTATTTATAGTGCAGGGGCACAGGATCGAGTTGACAGTCCAGGATCTGTATTTCCTGACTAGTTTCCCACCATTAGGGATGGTCAGAAACACACAGCCAGTGTTACCGTGGGGGAATCACATCATGGAGTTTGTAGAGCGACATTGTAGACTAGGCCTCAGAGTCAAAGGGACTTGGATACCGATTGGGGATCTAGAGAGGTTAGAAACCCGTGCAGTGGCGGCAACAGTGTTGCATATCCTAGGCAGCCAGGAACTCCATCACATCACTGGAGGGAAGATGATGATTGTGATGAGTGTGTTGAGTGGGACCTACTATGGGTGGGCCCAGATGATGTTGGTGTCGTTGAAACGACAGCTGTCGCTTTGCAAGAGGCAAGTGAACCATGATTGCGCGTATGGGACCGTATTGTGCTCCTTATTTTTTGAGAAGATCCCAACCTTGCGACCTTGTGTACAGCTTCTAGATGGGGGTCTGAGAGAACCCAGGATGTGTTGATGGGGGCGAATATTGAGTAGAGGAGGAGGAGGGGCGGTCGGACGGGTATTCCAACCAGATTTCTTTGTCAATTGGGATCAGATGCTGTTGTACATAGATGACTATCCCTATAGTGGGATGAGTTATTGTGGAGATCCAGACTTGCCATTTCCGCCTGGTCGAGTATGGGGGGCCGATGGTAAGTGACAAGTGGATAATATTTTATGTTCATTGTAAAGTTTGTGAATAGTATATATGGTACTAATTCTTACACTTTGGGTATGCATATATAGCTCCGGTAAAATCGGCCGAATATATGGGACGACCTGTAGTATCAGGACCTACAGGTGCTAGTGGATCGAGAATAGCACAAAATGAGAACATGGCCGCCCTCTTGGAGGACATCTGTCGTAGATGTGAAGGGTTGCTGACTGGTGTGTCAGAGCGGGGTTGGCAAGACTTAGACGACCAGTACATAGAGCTATGTATTGGGCTGCCCTCGGAATGGCGAGGGGTCATGCGATGCATGGCGATGGCTGGTCAGACTGTGCATGATATACAAGTTTCGGGGGCAAAGCCATTGGCTCGGGATCCTCCAGATAGTGATTAGATGTGGGGCAGGTGGTGTCCCCTAGTATGTATGTAGGGGCAAGTGGTGCCCCCTAGTTTTGAGTTTTGTTGTTTGTAACATGCTATGGGCATGTCATATGTATCAGAGTAGATGGACTCTAAAAACATGTTGTACGACACATATTATGGATATGCATCATTTTGATGATTTTGAATGTTATTGTCTTGTGTGTGATAAATTCCAATCTAGAACGTGGTTTGCAATGCTATCTACGTAATGATTTTGTTCTCTAGGTACATGACTAAAAGTAATGACTCTAAATTCACGTGTCAAAAGCTTCACTCGTAAATATCGTCTAAAAAGTAAAGGATTATGCACACGATAAACACCATTGAGTTGCAGGACAAGAAGCAGGGAATCTAAATGGACATGCAGATGGAGGATACGATGAGAAAGGGCATCGGCTAAGAGACCACGTACTGCATCATATTCAGCCTGATTATTGGTGGCAGCACCAATGCAGATCCCATGTGAGAGAAAAAATATGTGAAAGGGGGTAAAGATGGCCTAGGCTACTGAGCCTAGATTCCGGGAATAACGACTTGCACCATCGGCGTAGCCGATATAAGGTGTGGATGGGAGGTCCAGCAGAAGAGTGTCAGAAGACAATAAATGAGAGGAGGAAGAACAATTATGGCAGCGTGAGTGGAGATTAGAAAGAAAATGACAACGATGGGAGGAAGTAGTCAGGAGAGGATGGCTATAACTCATAAATCGACGAGAGGGTAGTGTATGAGGGCTACGGGAGGGATGGTTGGTGCTCAGGCTACAGAGAATATCATAGATACAGATGGTGTTATCCGAGTTAGGGATGGGAAGAAAAAGGTCAGGGAACCCAAATGATGCTACAAAGTTACCTAAATCATCAATGTGGGAGGAGAGGCTCACATACGAATCATCATGGGAGATGACAGAAGAACAGGTAAAAAGATGGGCAGACGATGTGGAGCCCAAGAATGTCATTGAGGGGGGATCGAGCAAAAGAGAAGGAGGGGATTCAAAGGGAATGTACTCCGAAGATCGCATGGATGATGATAGGTAGATAATGGGGGCAGCAGGTTCCGTCATCTCAACAACAGGGGGGTAATGTCAATGGTAGCTGGGGGATCCTCAAGCTGACCTGACACATACAGTGAGAGGATGGGAGAGGCGGATTGATTTTGTACAACCTCATACTAGCGAATGACCTCTAAAGAGGCGTGGTAATGTGTTAGGTGAGGAAAATAGTGAGAATAATGGCCATAGACACCACACAAAGCATAGGGTTTGTTGGTGCGAAGAGTCTTTGTGTTCTTGGCTACAGAAAATGAAGCAATAGAGGGTTCAGGGACCGTAGACTCAGGGATCGCGACTTTAACCATGGGTTTAATACGGGGTAACTCGGGGAAAGTATGGGTGGCATGACCGATGACATCACATAAGGTGCAAGGCGTTATGGGCGGAGGAGGGGCAGGGTCAGTCGGGGTGGACTTTTCTTTGGATGCCCCCTTGCGAGCTTTGCCTTTCTTTCCCATAGCGATCACAACAGGAGAAGGGTCCTGTTGAGGAAGTGGCACTATAGAGACGGAAGTAGCTAGGAGAACCAGTTGAATTGGTGTCAAAGCAAGGTATGGTTTGGGGTGACCTAGTGTGGTATCAGCTGGAGGGTCAAGGTACCAGACAGGAATTCCCAGGGTTAGATTGGGGAGTGAAAGGGTGGCCATGATGGGGACTGAATAGACTCCAAGAGGGGGAGCAAGGAAGGGTATCTGACCAGCGAGGTAATGGCCAAGAGGGACGGCTCCAAGATGGTTGAGTCTAGGGGGAACTGACCCAGGAGGGTAGAGAGGCTCATGGGTACTAGTTGTAGAGGAAGGGCCAGAAGGAAGAGGTCCGGTTGGCGAGGGCGAAGGGCTAGGAGCAGGTTGCAGCGGGCGAGGTTGAGGTTGCTGACTAGCCGAAGCGGGCCGCTTAAGGTCAGCCCAAGATGATTGAATCATGCAAACATTCGCTAATTTGGGATCAGAGACAAGAGGAGGGGGAGGACCTAGGAAGGTTCCAAGCAAGGAGGAGTCTTTGTAGACGCCGGGGGAAACACTGGTCAAAGAATCAATGGTTTGCTTATTGGTGATAGAAGAGATGGTGGACTCAGGGGAGGTCTGAGATTTTGGTTCATGATATGTCAACTGGTTGATGGTGAAAATATTTCCATTATGAGGGAAAAGCATCTTGCGGTGGACTGCGGATGGGACAACAGACATGGCATAGGTGTAGCTACACCCCAAAATAATGTTATAGTCAAGAGGGGCATCAATAACTTCAACATCAACGCAAACAGTCTTGCCCACAAGGGTGATAGGACAGTTACGGAATAGGCCAATGGGCTAGGAGGCATGGCCATCCCACGCACGAAGGGTGATTGTGGAAGGGGCCAGCTCAGGAGATCTGAGCTGTTTCCAAACCAAAGCAGAAATCACACACGTAGATGCCCCCTCATCACCAATACACCAAGCGACATTGGCATTTCGGATTTTTACTAGGATTTGGAAAGCAACGGAAGCAGGAAGGGGAGGATGGTCTGAATGACGGGCATCGAAAAGAATCAATTGGTCATCAACAGGATATACAGCACCCATGGTAGATAGTAGAGCCTTCCTTTGAGAAGGACTTGACTGGAGGAGTTCCAGTGTTGAAATGGCAGCCGGAGATTGTGCCAGATCATCTACTATGCTATACGAATGGGCAGCTCAACCAAAAGCAACATTTCAGCATAATGGACCCTTAGGAATCTTGGTATGAACCTCAGCTTTGGGCTGAGGGATATGCAAGGGACCATTGGGTGTTGACGGAGGCTCTGTAGGGCCTGAAGATGGTGACTCGGGGACAGACGGAGCGAGAGGCGTGGAGTACTAACGAGACCGAGTTTGAAGGTTAAGGTCGACGGTGAGAGGTTGGTCAGAAGACATCATGAGAATCTGGCAATCGGAGGAACCAGAAGGGGAAGGTTGAGTGGTTACTGGGGCATGAGGAGGTTGAGTAGCCACGAATCCTTGTTGAGGGAAAGGATTGGTAAACATGGCTGGTTGAGAAGTAGCCGCATTGGGGGGAATAGTAGGGGAGGTATGTTGTCCCCACAATGTAGCCTGAGATTCCCACATCTGCCGCATCTGTGGTAATAGGGGACAATTGTGAGTGTAATGACCATAAACACCGCAACACGAACAAGGCTTATTGGTGCGAAGAGGCCTGTTCGGCTTGGGCTGAGAGCCCTGTGGCTGGTTAGTAGTGTTAGAATCAATAATTTGAGGATTGGATCCACAATTACCAGGGGTAGATTGATTTTGATTGCCTTTCCATTTTCTTTTAGAAGAAGGAGGATTAATCGTGCCCTGCTGTGCAAATACTGGCCCCGAAGGGGGTAGTAGTTGTTTTTGCGGGGGTTGAGAAGGCAAGGGAGTCGGAGGTCCAAATGCTGGAGGAGCTGGGATACCAGGCTGTGGGTAAGGATAATGGTTAGGATGGGAAACATTGAGGTAGGAAGGAGGGTGGGCAAAAGGAGGAGGCATGCTGTATCTTAGATACATGCTACCTAGAGGGGGGAAAGTGCTGGAGGTGCTGGCCCCTCCCAGAGGGAAACCATAGCCCATAGGAGGTTGAGCGTAGGTATGTGAAAGAGATCCAACTATACCATCAGTAGAGTGATATGCCCCCGGGGTGCTAGCGCCACCGGGTTTGGGGAGGTCAGGAAGGACGGTATAAACATAAACAGATTGAGCATAGATGAGGTCATATTTCAAGGCTATTTGGAGGGTGGCTTCTTCGGTTTGAGGGAACTGGGAGGCGACATCTTTGCCGATGGCAGGTAAGAGAGAGCGAAGGAACTAGTCCATATATACCCGATCTTCAAAGGTGGGAGCTCTACATAAGCTCCTTCTTCTCTTCCATTGCTGGACATGAGCGGAAAGGCGGGTTGAAGAGGATTAACAGAAAGAAGTCAAGAGTTCTGTACCAGTGTCGTATCGGAGAGGGAGCTGGAAATAAGATAAGAAGGCTTGGGAAATGGTCGCAAAGGTGGTATGGGAAGAGGCAGTTTGATCAACATACCATTTAGAAGATTCGTAGGTAAGCGTGCGTTGGAACAATCTAATACGGATGGAATCGTCAGTAATGGAATTGGATGAACACCACATCTAGAAAGATCGGATATGGTTGGAGGGATCTTCACTAGCAAGGCCTTCGAACTTGGGAATGTCAGAGGGGAGCTTGGTTGGCATAGCAGGCCAACTAACATCGTGGAAGATAGGATCATTGATCAACTGATTGAAATCGGGGAGACTGAGACCAGCCATATAAGGGAGAAAAGGGATAGTCGAGGTAGTTCCCATGGTGGTTCCGCTAGTAACAGACCCAGTAGTAGGACCGAGGTTGCTAGTGTTAGGTCCTGAACTAGACATGGTGAAGGTAATAGGGGGAGAACCAAAAGTAGGGGGAGAACCCGAACAATTAGAAGAAGCGCCGGACTGTGGACTCAGGGGAGGACTAACTTGACGACGGCGGAAGAGAGTAAGTCGACCAACCAGAAACTGAGGGTGAAGGCCAAAAAGTCTCCGAGATAAATGCCTTGGAGGCGCAATGATGACGAGAAGAAGAATAACCGACAAAGGAAGGGAGGTGCAGAATCAAGTGAGGCAATGTCGAAACAAGGGCAGAGAGGTGCAGTGTCAATTGATTTTAAAGTATTTTCCAGGCGGTGTTAACCAGGCGCTTCTTCACTTAGGGTCAGTGTGTGGCGTGTGTTGATTTTAATTTTTAAACCTGGATGTTTTGAGAGTAAAAGAAAAATTGTGCTACGTAACTGAAAATAAATCTGCAGAGAACAGTAAATAAGGATGAAATAACAGAAAATTAACAGCTAACAATGCATCAATCTAACCCAAGAAGGTGAGTCTCTGAAAACTATTCTAAAAGAGGGAAAAAAGATAATCTAAACACACAAAAAGGAGGCCAATATATCTAAGGTCAAGAGGGATAGGGATCTAAAGGAGAATTCTGTTGAAAATAGGTGCAGAAAACAACAAAGAGACAGAGGCAAGGTTGCTGCAACAAAGGAGGAAATCAACTAAAAGTAGAAGGTACAAGGAGGTGGCCCTAGAGGCAAACCCAAACAAAACTATATGAGGTGAGTTCAAGGGAGAAGAGCTGATCTAAAAGGGATCTAAAAATGAGGTATCAGATCTAAAAAGGAGAAGGCTGAAACTCTGGAAATTCAGACGTCTGAAACAGCTAAAAATATTCCACAAAAAGTGGAGGGTACTAAAGCCCTAAGGGGTGATATTCCCACTTAGTTGAGTAGAACAGATCAGAAACAGGTCTAAACGGGCAAAGACAGAGGCTGGAAAACCCTGACAGAAGCTTCAGACAAACCCAGAAAAATGGCTGGAAAAGTGCAGGTCGCAAGTTCTGACCTGTTTTCAGTCTAGGTCACAGTTTTGGGGCAGAAAAGTGTGCCCTCTAGGCCAGGTCGCAGGTTTTGGGCCGATAAGTGCAACCTGCAGATTTGAATCTCTTGGCGGTAGATTTTAGAAAAATTTGTCGTCTTAGCTACGGCTGATGTTTGTCACCTGCGCGATAGGGCCAGAAACACACGGAAGTTAAAAATTTTAATGTTTGAGGGTTTTAGAGGTGAAAAACACCATAAAAATAGGAAAAATAAAAAACTGAAGAGAAACCCTAGGGTTTGAAATAGCTGGATATGCAGGAATATATAAAACGACAGCGATCACAAAATAAAACCCGTGTAGAGTCGCCAATTGTTAGTATGAATCTTTTGTCGATAAAATACCACTTTAGCTACGCATAACAAATAGCCCTAACATCAAGTATGGCTGCCAATATCTTCAAATCTACAGTTAGTTGATCCAAATAACGCTGCACAAATCCAGATCTATTCATAAAAAAACATTAAGCAGTAAAAATGGAATGTTGCTTCATGCATCCAATAGACAAGACAAGAACAATATTTTTGAAAGAATTTTTATATTAAAGGGGAACCTGAGAGGAAAACAAGAAAGGTGTTTCCAATTCTCCTCAATGGGATGGGTTCTTGAAAGTCCTCAGCATTTCATATCTAATAATTCTCTCTCTTGTTGGTGTAGAAAACCTAGACAAACATAGAACTCAAAGGGAGCTCACAAAGCAAATGATGGAGAATGTGACAATGATAATGGCTCAAAGTCAGACCACGAGTATAGATCTAGAGTGATCTAATGCAAATGAAAGGTGACGAATGAATGAGAAAACCCTTCTATTTATAACAAAACATTGGGTCATTCTAGATCTTGGTGTATGATTAAAATAATATTAACCAAATCTAGATCCACCTTTTATGGAATATTTTATTATATTTTTTGGAGGGAAAAGGCATTTGACTTGGGTCAAATCCCTTTATTTGTAAATAACAAATAAATAAATGATTTATTTATTATTTTAAGGAAGTGGTTGAATGATAATTAAATAAATAATGATTTATTTAATTATTTATAAATGATTTAGTCATATTTAACAAGGAATATTATTTAAATAGGATTTAGATAATTATTCCTAGAAAATAATAAGATAAATAAGGATTTATCTAATTAATTTCCTTGTTTTGGGTGAAATATAACTTGGAATAATAATTAAATTATTGTTTAATTAATTATTCCATGAGGAAAATTAAACAAATGAAGATTTGTTTAATATTTCCTTTTGGGGTTTCCTATTTGAACCATAAACAACCTAATAAATGTGTTTTATTAAGTTATTTTACATAGCGAAAGCAATTTTACTTAGGGTAAAATTGGTCTTACATGATGTACTTGGGTTCATCTAATGACAATAGGTTAGATGACCAAAAAATGGTGTAACACTTTTGATTTGACTTTCAAGGTCACGGTGAATTTTCCTTAACTTTTGTTGTGTAGGATTTTTAGTGGATATTATTGGGATAGTATGTTGGATGATGGAAGTATCATAAGTTTTGAGATATTCATATTTTCATGTGAAGACATTCTTTGTTTTCTTCAATAAGTGAATGAAGGCTAATCTTTCAGCAGAGGAAAGACAAGTCCTAAGTTAATGTTCTGAGGATTAAGATATTTGCTAATATTTACTAGTTCAAACCTCAAAGTTGAACTTTACAGCTTTGAATTAGTAACCTTTTTTATTATATCTTTGAGATCGTAAAGATCTTCAAGCTTAACCACAGATTTAGGTATGGAATTATTTTTAAGTTTCAGTTCCAATTTCCTTTCATCTTCATCTTCATCAATTAATTGATCATCATATGATCCTTCTGATGTAAGAAAAGCTATAACATCATCATCATCGCTGAGTAATCTACAATTAGTGATATTATGAGGAATAGATGGGCCAAAAATAAACTCTATAGAAAATATATTTGGACTATAATCTTCCGAAGGAATAAGCCTAGATGCTACATTAGCTGGAAGGTCTGCACTTGCATTCTGAATTCTTGGAAAATACGAGATATTGAATGCTAAAAAATGAGAGGCAAGAGATTGAACTAATGACTGGTAATGTTTAAGATGACCAGAAATATAGTGTATGGTATTTCTTTCCTGTTTGAAAATTATTTTAGAATCACCATATACCCAGAGATTTTTGAAACCAATATCAATTGCTTTGTTTAAGCCTTGGACTAGTGCCTCATATTCTACGATGTTATTTGTGCATTCAAATTCAAGTTTGCATGCCAGCATTGTATTTTTACCTTCCAGATTGGTTAATATACAACCAAATCCTGCACCTTCATTGGATTTTGATCCATTAAAGTATAATGTATATAAAAAAGTATTAATACAAGGTTTATCTATGATATTTATACTCTTGGAAGAGTCTGAATGAGAAAAAATTTCGATCTGAGAATTAACTTAGTTGGTGAGAAATGGAGATTTTTTAGCATTAAAATTCCCTAAAAAGTATTTAGCAGAGTAATTATCAAGAATGTTATTAGTAAAAGCCATGGGTTCATTCTCATCTTCGAATTCAGTTACTAGTTATGTCATGTGTTTTTCACGGTCTACTCGGATTTGATTTGGCTTACCATTATATGGAAGCCACATATGAGACTAATCAATGGAAAAATAACCATGAATATTTTCAGACCAACCTCTAATTAGGATTAAATCGTAAAATTCAGGGATATCAACAACCAAAATATCAATTAATTGATAAAATTTTGGATTGGATGCCAATATGATAAGGATTGAATCCATTTCTCCTAATAACTTAACCTTTGTTATATCTAATTGCACAATATGTACTATAGAATTTTGGGGAGCAATTTTCAACTTTAAACAGACATAATATGGCATGATGTTCAAGAGGCTCTAGAGTCAATTAGACAATTATGCACATTTTTGTTGAATACCTAAAAAGTTAAAAGGAAGGGAGGAGTATGCAAATTAGACCTATCACCGATTAATATACCATCACTTGCATCATTTTTTTTAGGTGAATCACTAGGAGGCTTACCAACTCATTTTTAGGCTTTAAAAGTGTCAGGGGCAGATAAGGATGAGGCATGGACTGTGTTGTACCTTAAGAGACAATTCCTTAACTGTGATAATGAATCAATGCTTAATACATTTTATAATTATGTCACAAATTCTTTATGTCTCTGTTTTATTGACCCTCAAATATTTATAATCACACCCTTAAATATCAAATATTATGAATGCTTTGCAATGCTACCATCTGTTAATGTTGAATGAAATGGATGGAAGAAAATGTAAGGAGAAGTCCAAACTGATATACATGATTGAATTTTTGATATAGGAGATTTCCTACGATGAGAATGGAGAGGAAATTCAAAAGGGATTACTCTGAGCTTTTCACTCTTCGAACGGTTTAGTACACTAGTGCCCTCAAATATTGAAGTAACACTTCCTTCTGAAGCTTCAGAAAGTACATGTTTCTCTGCCGAAATTGAAATTTCTTCCAATTTATTTGTTAATGTCTGTACTTTAGGTTATTCTGGAGTATAATCAGAGGAGAGTCTTTATGAACAGAACTAGGAGATTTGGGGGGGAGATTGAACAACTTTTGATCTAAGAATAGGAGATCTTGAACCAAGACTAGAAGTTGTAGAGTTGGAGGGAGAATGACTCTTCTGATGGTATTTGTTTTTTAGATTAATGTTGAGGCCCCAAAAATTGGTGCAACAACATTAGGGAAACCACCTGGTCGAGGACTTAAAAATCATCCCTTTTCCATTTGGAATTGTGGCTCTGACTAGGTTTATGGGACCAATTTCTCAGTGGAGTATAATTGGGTGAATGGATGGATTTATAACTATATCTAACTTGCTATATGTAAGTATTAGAAAAATTGCAACAAATAATATATCTATCTACTATGTATCCCGGGAGTAAATGTATTCTCTTTGAGATCTATAAAAATGATCTTTCAATGGATGCAAATGAAGATCATACAAACACTTAGAGATATGAAAACGATTTGAAGTAATTGATTTAATTAAATAGTTAATTAAATCAATTGGATAAATCTTATATCACAACTTTTAAATGCATGTATTGCATATGTATCAAAAGATAACAGTGTAATATGCTCAAAAGTGAGTTAATGCCAAACTGTATTCAAATAGATACATGTAACAACACATCATAAGATAAATAACCATTTCTCATTTGAAAAAAAAATATAACACATAGGATAAAAATACCATGTATATGTTCACTTTGCTCATTTGAGAAAAAATACTTCGTCCAGCGCCTTCTATTCAGAAAACTTCAAGAGTACAAAAGCGCAACATCCATAAAGTTTTCCTTTCAAAATTTCAAGACCCCTTCTTCAAATACATGAAGGGCTTTAAATATAAAAATAAAAGTCTTAAAATAGTTATTACAATAAAAAGTTGAGGAGTTTTAAAACAACCCTCCTTAAACTAAGTGGAAATTAAACAGAAACATAAATTAAAGGGGTGACTTGCATGATGACTATCCCACAGTATCCTTAGTCATTTGTTCCTTCAGCTGAAGGATGTTAAGCATAGGCTTAAACTTTGGAGTTTGGCCTAGCCTAATGCACAAATGTGTAGTGAAAACAACATCATAAAGTGGAGGAAGAATGTAGGAGGATGTATCTGTAAGAAAATGTAGCATTAGCTACTGGATGTGAGGCTTTACTAAGTATCTCCAATAATTATCCCAATCAAATTTTTCTAGCTTTATGATGTTTTCTTCTTTTACGTTTGAAATTTATTTCCTCTGTCTTATCAAGTCTTTCATGATATGTAACGCACCAGCGGGACATCTGTCAATAAGGCTTGCAGCGATGAGATTTTTACTAACAATTTCCACAATGTAAGTAGCCACGTCATTTGTTCTGCAAATGGGTCTTTCTGCATGTTTGAACTGTATGTCCCAATATATAAAAAATATTTCCTTCTTTGAGTCTTCAATCTCGGGCAGGTTGGCCTTTCGGCCATTAGCAGAATCCTGCCATGTGAAATATTGGGAAACCTTATCATCAATATCATCAAAACTAATCCTCTGGTCTAAAATTTGATTCAGCAGTGAATCACTCTGTTCACACATTTCAAGAATATTCGATAATCTATGAAAAAAATGACTTGTTTTTGTGCCAATAAAGTATTTAGTTCTACGGTCTCTTTTCTTTATTCATCAATATTTGGATTATCCTTTAATTGCTTTCCAGAAAACTGCAATTGATGGATCTGAGTATCCTTTGAACTAATTTCATTGTGGTGTTGAATTTTCAATTGGTCAATGCTCTCTTGGAGCTGTGTGACCTGCATCTATAGCTGTTGATTGATATTTTTCTTCTCTGCATATAGCTTAAGTTCCAGCTGGATGATTATTGCACCCTTTTCTTTCATCAATTGTTGAACTTCATAAGCTTTTTCAATAGTTGCAGAGGCATAAGCTCCTGCAAACTCAGTTAGGCATGTTATATCCTGTGAAGGATCTACCTCTAAGTCTTTCCATACAACATCCATTGAGATATCTCCTTGGACAAAGGGTTGAAATTTCTCTAATCTCCTTTTTTTCTTATGTCTTCTCATAACTAATTTGTGTATAGGACTGTAGAAAAATTCCAAAGGAGGGATTTCCTCAATGTTAAGTACAATTTTAGTAGTGGGGAAGCCTAGGATGAATTCCACTCTCTCTGTGCTTACTGATTTGTCAGAGGGCTCAACAGTGAACGAGTCCAAAAATTTAATTCGAGGCGTATGCACAATATGTAGCTGAACATTAACTATGGCTCCTTGGTCTTGCTGGAGTTTCAGGTTAAACTCCTTCCAAACTTCACTCAGATTAATTTGAAAATCTAAATCCATAGTTTGAAGCTTGATAGATTTGTCTTGGTCATTTTTGCTAAGGACTTGAGTATCCTTAGTTGTGGTTCATTATCTTTCCTTCCGAGCTAGGGGTTGGGATACTTCCAACATTTTTAATGGAATTGATTCCAATCTCTTGTTCTTGTATTTTTTTTAACTTTGGTAATTGTTGTGGATGGAGGCATAGGGATTCCAACTTCTAAACTGCAGAATAATCATTGAATGACTCAAATAAATCATCGAACTCATCTTATGCATGAAGAGAAGGCCTAATTTTCACTTAGGTAGTAAAATTGTTGGAAACTTTAATTGGGTCATATTGTCTGATTTGACTGATCTCTAGAACTATGTGCTTGTAGTTTTCCCAGACCATAAACACCACAATTAATTGGAAATGAAGGCCATGATGCCTTCTTAGCATCCTTTAGAAACCTGGTTAGTCCATTGTCAACAGTCTAATATGCTACTTCTCTTGCGAGAATATTATCAGAAACATACAAGGGTAGAATGTGTGACCAAGGTAAGCTCCCGAATACTCTGACATAGGTGAAAAAATCTTCTCCAAACCATTTTCCTATGGAGGAAAAAATATCTTGGGCCTCTTTTGACAATCTGGGGTCTTTCTCATTAAAAATAACTTGGAATAGAGGGAGAATGACTCCATGGAAAATTTTATAAAAATGATTCACAAATTTTGATTCCCATAACATGCTATGAAATATATGAATGGGTATAAGGTCCTGGGTAGTCCATTTCCATCCCATGGTTGGAAAATATGAATTAAAACACATAGGATCCATGATATATGAACATAAAAAACTGGGGGGGCGGGGGATTTTGGATGAAATAGAGCGATTTTTCCTATATTCCAAAATTTGAGTAGAAATATTATTAGAAGGAATGTTTCCCCAATCCATAACATAAGAGTGTGAAACTTCTTCGATGTGAGGAATCTATTCTACTGAAAATCTAGTAGTGTTAGGCTAACAAAAAATCCTAGACATCATGCCAGCAACAAGAGGGACTTGCAATGGAGATAGTAGAATGCATACCTTTTTCATCATTCTTATGCTTATTGGGGTTGCTTCAAAATTGCTTTATTGGATTTTATTTGAGCTCATTCTCATCGACGAACTACACCAAAAATTCCTTGTCATAGAATTTTTCAGGGTTTGGGATGTGGTACATCAGCTTCAAGTCTTTGGCTTTGAAGGAACCAATCATCGTTCCTTTGCTAGTCAGAAAATTCCTATCCCCAATGTTGAGGCTATCAATGATCCATCTTACTATATCAATGTATGGTAAGATTTTAGGTTGTGCAACAATTCAATGCAGGAAATAAATAGCCACTTCTTCAGTAGTATCTTCTGAGGAACCAAAAGCATCAATAATAGCTTTCCTTTGAACTTTGTGAGGTTTCTCATCCTCAAACAACTTTTACATAGATTCCCATGAGGAGGATCCTCTTTCTAGTCCACATGTAGTGTTTGTTAATAGAGGAATCATTTCTGTTCTCTCGGTTGTAGCGGGTGCAGGGTTTACATGGGCCATCTACTTCTTAGATTTCTAAAGCGCTTTGAGATCTCCAAAGAATTATTCTTATTTGGGCTCGTCTACAAATAAATGAGAAATGATTAAACAAATGAGACTTGGGATGCTGCCAAGATATGAATTCAATGCTTCTTACAGTCAAATCATTATGGAAGCATGGGAAACAAAACCATTAAGTTATGGCATTAATGGTTGAAATGGGTTGATGTGCACAATTTATAATCATTTCAGCATTTAAAACCATATATGTTGTATCATAGTATTTCTCATGTGTAAATATTAATTTAATATTGATCGCCTTAGTTTTTTCGATTCTGATATTGCAATCACAATATCGGCGAAAATAGATGGAGTGAAAAGTGTTTATGTTACAATGTGCGATTTTCAATTTGTAATAGACTATATCACATTAGTGAATATGGCAGGGGGAAGAATGATTATGCTTATAGAAATCCGATGCGATGGAATATATTGTATCGAGAAAACATGGAGGGCGACAATAATACTGTTGGGGTAGAGTTTCAAAATGCGAAATGCGATTTGCGATGGCCTATGTGGCGGAAGTGGGTCTCGTTGGCTTTCCCTTATAGAATTCGCTTGGAAAAATTCATTTTCTCTTTATAAAAGATCTTTTATTTATGCATATCACATTGAAATATGTTTTAAGTGAATTTATAGGAGTCATATGTGCTTCATTGCAGTGTTACGATTGTGATAATGCAATATTTCTCCACTTGAGTGATTTTAAGGCCAAAATTCAAGGTTTTATCCCTTTTTTATTCCTATTTCTATCTAATAATCACTCTAAGGGTATTATTTATTTAACTCTAAAATTTTATAGAAAGGGTCCCCATTATTTTATAAGGTAACTAATGCTAAAATGATGGGGGTTGCTGAATGGCACAACACATACTCAGCTTTTCAAAGTTGTGTTCAGTATCACATTAGTTATTTGGTCCTTTTCTCATGCTAGTTAAGAATGTCTCCATTGACTTCTTGTTGGTGGGTCTTCTCTTATCGACTTTGAAAAATTGCTCCGATAGTCGGCCTAGAGCCACACCTTGGCCCTATTTCCATGATTGATAAGTGACCTTGTGCTCAACATCGATCAATATCATGGGTCTTTGACTGAGTGGTTTCTCTTGTTTTTGACGTTAGCTAACATTATCACACATTGGGATTTGTGCAGTACCTTGGTTTCCATTTGACCCTATTGGTGGCTTTCTCACCTCTGTGCCATATTTCATTATTGGTTGGTTCAGAGGGTTTATGTTGTGTGCTAGCCACATCTTGTGTACACTGAAAACATTCTTTCGTATGTTTACTTCATATTTCTTCATCTGATTTCTTCCAAATTATTGGCCTACGGATTATGCTCGTGCTATATTGATGTGGGATTCCTTAATGTCTTCCTTCTAGAATATCGTTTCCCATAGAGTCCAACTCATTTCTCTGGGAATAAGGTCTAGAGTATTTTTTCAGTGCCTTATGGTTTGTAGTCATCAGTGGCAGACTCCTTCGCTATCAACAGTGAGAATACATCAATGTCTCCTGATTGGTAAATTCTCTCAAGTGTTTGAATTCAACACATCTATTCACACTTGTTAGATTGTACCGGGGTACCTTGACTCTCATCATCATTATTAGGGAGTTGTCTCGCGTTTGTTAACAATATACATCAATAATCGGTAATCAAAAACTTTCTCACATGGTCGACTTCAGCTCATTTATTCCAATAGTGTAGAAATGTACCATGGCATTCGGTGAAGACCTCGGGTTGCATCAAATTTTTTGGTTCACTTGTCAGCTTCTTCAATTTTCTACCAATGACACCATCAACCTTATATGTTGTAGTTTATCACAACAACATCATATATGTTGGCACTCGAGTTGCGTGTAGTACCATTATTTCACCTTTATGATTTGGTACTTTGAGGATCAGTTATGTGACATCGGTGACTAGACATCTCTTTGAGCATCATTGATCAGTTCTTCTATATGTGATACTGAGGACATGGCCTTGATATGTACTTTTGCGGCTATGATCAAATGATTCACTATGTACTTCTCATTTTTCTTTGTACTTTTATACATATTGGATCCACTCTACACTTGATATGTGGACATGCTTTACTATATCTAAGCATGGTTATTCCAACCTCATACATGAGCTTTCTTTCTTATCTCTTCCACTGATTTTTGGCAAGCTAGAATCTGGTGATCTCCTTCCAAGTCCTCACATGATTCTTTTGATACACTTAATACATTTCGACCATCATGTACCCCTTTTGACCTCATATATTAGGGGGCATCTGCTATAGCATCATTCAACACCCCTATGGACTTGATGCTCTGAGCTATGGTCTTGGGCAACCCTTTCCCTCAAGACTTGGTCATTTTACTAAAAAAAATTATTTTAAATTCCATACGTGACTTCGCCCTTAAAAAATCGCGTACACATGCGGGTCCATCTATACCCAACCTACATATATAATTTGAAATATGAAAAAAATATAAAATCCCTATATTTTGGGCAAGGTTTATGGGTTACACTGGAAGTGCACCTATAGGAGCCCATGACCTAATTGTATCCCAACAGAAAAAATTTGTTTTTGGGTGGTAGAAATACACCTCATGGGAAGACCTAAAAGGAGGAGAGATATAGGATATTGATATTATAGGAAATCAGTCCTTGATCAAGTCTGAGTTTTTCATGTGCCTCCTGCACTCCCAGTTATAGGAAACCATTGTTTCCTCATAGATATGTTCATCTCCTTTTTATGACATCTATGTGTGTGAATTTAAAAGAGGATTGTTGAGGCTTGGGTTGGACGGATTGAGAGGAAGGTTTTTCTTGGAGCCGTGGTTGAATCAAGTTGTATTCTTCCACATTTCTTTGCAATTATCAATAAAGAACCTTTTTCCTGGTATTAAATGTTATGATATTTATGCTTTAACTCATGTTATGATATAATTATGTATGATTTTATGGTTTATATAATTATGCTTATATTATCTAACATTGATATCTTGAACATGCTTTGAACTGCTGCTAGTATATATGCTTTTCTGGAATGTGTTGCAGGTTTTGAAGAATTGGAGGAATCAGAGGGTTTGAACCCTATGGGAACACCTTCAAACGTAGGACCTATAGGTATTCTCTCTCCATCCTGATTTAGTATTTTATGCATTAGGACTACTTGTTTTCTTGCTTCTTGTTGGTATATTTCCTTCGATCTATTGGGGTTTCCAACTCATATCCTAGGGTGTTTTATTCTGTAACATGTGGGATTAGGGTATGCTTGTGCAAATATGCACACCCTCTCTCTCTCACCACACATCCTCATATAGAGTGAGTTTAGATATGGCAATGAATTTGTACATATCTCATAGGGGTATGGTTTGGGATTGGTGTGCAATGCATATGTTATGAGTGTAGTGTTAAAGTGGAAGGAGGTGAGAGACTTGGAGTGAAGGTAAGCAACATACATCTCACAAGGGTGGGATTGGAGCAAGAAGAGGTTGGAGATTGGGGAAAAGATGTGAAAATTGCACCTCATGAGGGTGGAGGTGCACCAACACCCTTCAAATCCACTTGAGGGGTGAAGTTTCACTTGGGGATTTGTGGTGAATGTGTGAAACTAATACCTCATGAGGGTGGGGATGCATCTTCACACCTAACCCATACTCAAAGCATAATATTCCCACCTAATTGTATTTATAGTTTCACACCATTTTACTGAGTTTTTTTTATTGTGGATTATAGTCATTAGCTTCATCAAATAGTTGTTAAAGTATGGTTGTAGGTTTAGTTTTGGCATTCTTACACCACCCATAAATATAAAATACCAAAAAAAAGAATGATAATCACTACAAATCAATGATACATGTTTGCACAATGCTTAGAAAATGCACAAACTTCACAAGTAAATAGGTAACTAGAAATTGATGTCTTCCATTGTGAACCAATCCATTAATATGGACTATTACAATACTCAATAAATAATATCAACCCCTTAAAAACTTTTTCAACAACTAAACACATATGTTACAAGTGGATTTTAGAGGAACCTGGAATTATTTACATGTAAATATCAATCCACCTTTGAGATAGTTCCAAAAATAGTATAGGAATGAATATGTTTCCCAAAACTCAGTTTTAGTCCATAAAAATAAGGCATACACAATCAGCAGTAGTGGTACGAATAACAGGGTTCTTTTATTCCAATATTCACTTAAATATCTCCTTGGAATCTTGGTTCTGCTTATTTTTGCACATGTCACACAACGAACTAAATGGACGCCTCAAACAAAGTAACAAGGTCACCACAAGCCCATACAACTGCAAAAATCTTGCCTCTTACCTCAAGATAATCACTAAATAAATTTTGATTTGGTCATGATTGTAAATGTGTGACAATGAGGCCTTTCTTGTGGAAAATTAAACCCTTAAAATCTCCCAAGTAATTCCTCCAAAACTTCAAATTTTTGGCATAGGTATCTTAGACATAAAAATGGAAGAACTGAGTCCTTTGGCATTGAAATTTATTGACATAATAATTATGGAAAATTCCAACATAGTTTAGCATTGGAAACTCAATCTTAAATATTGAAGAATTAAACCTCTTTTTTGGATCGGGAACTTGGCCTCAACTTGGCATAAAAAATCCCTGAAGGCCCTCTTGCAATTTGGCCTATAGATGGAGAAATGAATAATCTTGCAACTAGATCACAAATCCAATAATCTTCTGTAAATAAAATTCTCCTCAAATCTTAAGCAAAGATTCAATCAACCAAACCAATAATCTCTAATGGAACATATGATAATCTCCACCAAATAGCTAACTAGGGTGGCACTTGAATTCCACTGAAACTAGATTGAGTTTCACTTGAATCTTGAACTCGCTTGAGCTCCTTTCAATTTTAAATGAGATAGATAGAATATAATATCTTCCAATTGATTCCAGTCCTCTATTTATAATTCTCCATTGAATCTCCTTCTAGCTTCTAGATTCTCCTTTTTCCATATTATTTTATTAGTGGAGCCCATTTCCCACTAGGAAACTCTTTGCCTCCATTTTGAATAAAATAGTCATTTGCCTCATTTCTAAAAAAAAAACATTATTTTGCCACCATTTTCCTATAAAATAATAATTTTCCTTCATTCTCCAATAAAATATTAGTTTTTTTCCATTCTCCATTAAAATCATAGTTTTCCTTCCTCTGCAATAAAATATTATTTTTTCGCCATCCCATCAAAAAAATAATTTCTCTCTTCTCTCACAAAATGATATTTTCCCTTTTTAATATTTCCAAAAATTTTCAAAACTCCTCAGTGATTTTTGCATCCACAAAAATTGGGAACATCACAATCCTCCATGCCAAAAATTGCTTGTCCTCAAGAAATATCACCCTATCTTTCTAATCCACAAGTTGGATGAGATAATGTTAGGGGTCCCAAATTTTGAGATTCAACAAGAAAAAACCCACGCCTAGTGCATTAAGCACCTACACTAGGGTGGGGCCCACTGTGTTATTTTTGGGTGCATGTCTATTTTAGTTATCCCTTAATTAAGATGGAAAATAAACTGTAATCTATTCTCAATGATAACTTGAAATAGTTAAATGAGATTGACAAACTCAATTAGCTAGTGGATTTCGAGTTAGAGGTATTTGGTGAGGCATGCAGATTAATTCTAGTTGTAACAAATTTCGAAGTGCAGTTGTGCATTAGTTAATGCAGGTTTTAATCAGTTTAACTCAGTTAAGTGAGTTAAACTTAGTTCTGCTAGTTGTAACTGAAGATACACTTGTGAGAGATCAAGTGAATCAAATATTAATTAATTCACAATAAGTGATCTCACATGCAAGTGAGGATCTACTATTATTAGATGCATGCATGTCAGATCCAATGGAGACCCTGTTGAGTTCCAGGTGAAAGGGAAGTTGACAATCAGTTGTAGGATTATTGGGTTGCACACATGCAACCAAACACCCATTGGAGTTCCCATGATAATTTCACAATCACGGAAGGAAATAATTCCTATCTTTTAGGGATTGCATTCATCAGGGATTTTAGAAGCAAGGCATGCTGTCTGGAGGGAATAAATTGGCTAAGTATTGATCGGTTTTTGTATGACAATGTGAGATAATTAGCGAAGTACTGGATGACTCTTATGAGAAGAGTTTTGTATGTAATTATTTCATGATCCATGCTGAATATACAATAGAATACAATTGGGTTTTTTAGCTGTAATATTTCCCCTAGAAATTATTTGTGTTGTGTGTGATTTGATTCTTCTTTACTTCATGTGATTGGCGATTGTGTTTTTAATTCTGCAAAAGATTTGTAGAAGTGATTTAGTATTTAAATTTAGTACATTGTTAGATCGGGTGAATCTAAGATATACATGCATGTTGTATAATTTATACATGGTATCAGAGCACATGAAATTGTAGAAGTGAATCAGGAGCTGAGTTTGTGACTGGATAGAATTCGAATTTGCAGAAAGAATTTCTTGGTGCTACAAATGATTCAATATCGAAATGGATTTCAATGGATTGAGGTTGGAGTATGCACTTGAGGGCAGCTCAAACTATATTTATTGGAAGGACAAGATGGAGGAAGTACTCGAAGAAAAATGGCTTAAAGGAATTCATTGAAAATGATGTTCCTAAACCCACTGTGGCAGATGCTGCAAATCTTGATGCATGGAAAAATAAAGTGGAAAAGGCAAGAAGGGTTCTGTTGGAGGGAGTACGAGACCACATTGTCTCAAGCCTCCATGGAAAAGCCACACCATATGTAATGTGGAAGGATTTTAAGGATATATTCCAGAGCAGCATCAACCATAGGAAATTGGTGCTCAAAGATAAACATAGGAAGATCAAGATGGAAAAGGGTGACACCATTCAAAAATATCTAACAAAGTTTGTCCAATGTTGAGATGAACTGGGGAATGTTGATATAACATTTGCTGATGATGATTTGGTGAGCTTGGCTCTCCTAGGACTTCCCAAGAGTTGGCACAGTTATCAGACTCTGTCAATGGAAGGGAAAAATTGCTAGATTGGGAACGATTGTGGTTGGATTTGGTGCAGGAGGAGTTCAGACGGAACACTTGAGATGGATCTTCATCTAAGAATTAAGATGAAGAGGATTGTGCTTTGGCTGCCAAGGCAAGAAAGGGTAAGGGGAATAAATTTCATTCTAAATCCAAATCCAAGAATTTCAAGAAGTAGGACTTGTCTGAGGTGAAGTGTTTTCATTGTCATGAGCATGGGAATTTTGCTACTAACTGTCCACAAAAGATGAAGAACAAGAAGGTTGGAGGATTTGTAGCTGGTGAGGCCCTTGCCTCGCAATTTGAGCTTGACTTCTCATTGATCGCATGCATGTTGTCCAATGCATTGGGATCTTTGTGGTATTTGGATAGTGGTGCTTCCTTTCACATGACAAGAGACAAGGAACTTTTAAGTGACTTGGAGGAGAAATATATCCAGATGCATATTGAAATGGGCGATGATGGGAGGTACATTTCTACTGGGAATGGTACCATTACCTTCCAGAGGTAGTTAGGCAAACCCATTAAATTAAAATATGTAATGCATGTACCAGGTTTGAAGAAAAATTTAGTCTCAACCACAATGTTGGAGGATAGAGGCTATGATGTTGTTTTTAGTGAAGGAAAAGCCTTCTTGCAACAAAAAACAACAAGACAAGCCAAGAGGATAGGGATTTGAGTTAAGAATATATAAAAGCTGGAGATAGATTGTTGTGCAACAATTATGGGCAAGGCAAATGAAGTGGTGAGTTGGGATGAGGGCGAATTATGGCACAAAAGATTGGGCCATCTTCACCATGGAGCCTTGAAAGTCATGCAGTAGATTTATACTGGTCTACCCACTGGTACACTTGCATAGTCAGACACATGCAAGAGATGTACTATGGGAAAACATGTAAAGGCCACCTTTCATGAGAAGTTGAACCGAGCTTTGGGGATCCTTGAGAGAGTTCACACAGAAGTGTGTAGACTATTCTTTGTTGCTTCGACACCAAAACATATGTACTATGTAATATTTATTGATGAATTTTCTCGTAGGTTCTGGACCTTCTTCACACAGAAGAAATATCATACATTCTCTAAGTTCTTGGAGTTTAAGGAACTAGTGGAGAAAGAGTCGAGGAAGCAAGTGAAGGCTCTTAGGAGTGATAATGGTGGAGAATACATCTCTAACGAATTCAAGAACTTCTGTAGCAAAGAAGGAATTCGAAGAGAACTCATAGCACCTCATAACCCATAGTATAATGGGGTCGCGGAGAGAAAGAATAGAACGATCATGGGTGCAGCAAGAGTGATGTTGCATGATCAAGGCCTAGCGATGCATCTTTGGGTGGAAACATGAAACACTACGGTATTTGTGCAAAACTATTGTCCTCATATGATACTTGGCATGAGTACACCTGAAGAGGCTTTCACTAGTAAGAAACCTAATGTTTCACACTTTAATATTTTTGGCTCATCTGTTTATGTGCATGTGCCCATGGATACTAGGAAGAAGCTGGAACCGACAGCTGAGATCAAGATTTTTGTGGGGTACACTGAAACACCCCATAATTATCGTGTGTATTTTCCAAACAAAATAATGATTTTTTTGTGACGGGATATAAAATTTGATGAGGAGAAAGCCATGCGGTTGTCCCTTGAGAGGGAGCTGGAATTGCATGCAGAGGAGGAGTTGTTGGTTCCCAAGGATGAGCCTTAAGATGTGGATCAGCCACATGCGGAGGATCATGGAGTGGAGGAAAACACTCATGTATATCCATCCATCAGAAATGGAAGAAGACGCACCACGGAAGTTGATAGATTGAGACTTGATGTTGCAAACAATGTAGGAGCCCCTAATTCATAGTGCAGACAGAGACAGTCTCCTGACCGATTTACTGGATACATGGCTCTTATGAGAAAATGTATTGTGACTGAACCATATTCGTTTCAGGAAGAAGTGCAGCAACCAATTTGGGTTGATGCAATGGTGGAGGTGTATGAATCCATTGTCAAGAATTGTGCATGGGAGATTGTCCCAAGACTGGTTGAAAAATCAGGGGTTGGATCGAAATGGATCTACAAGGTAAAGCAAGTTGTTGATGGGAGTGTGGAGAAATACAAGACCAGATTTGTGGCTCGGGGATTCTCACAGATTGAGGGGATAGATTATGATGAGAATTTTTCACTTGTTGCAAGTACTCTTCCATAAGATCCATCCTTGCACTCTCAGCACAGATGGGTTGGTGCATTCATCAGATGGATGTGAAAATTGTGTTTCTTAATGGGATCATTGAGGAAGAGGTGTACATAGAGAAACCTGAAGGTTTCAAGATCTTCAATAGTGAATCGCATGTGTGCAGACTCAAAAGAGCATTGTATGTGCTGAAGCAAGCACCCCATGCTTGGTACACTCGGATAGACAACTATTTCACCGAACCAGGCTTCACCAAAAGTGAAGAAAATGAAAACCTATATGAGATTGTGGTTGAGGGTAAGCTATTGATTATTTTTCCTTATGTTGATGATCTAATTTTGACTAGTGATGAGCAGCTGATACACTCATGCAAGGAGGATCTTGCAAGGGAGTTCGAAATGAAGGAAATGGAACACACTCATTATTTCCTTGGATTGGAAATATGGTAGCGGGATGGTGAACTTTTTGTGTCTCAAGGAAAGTATGCAAAGGAGATACTGGGTAGGTTTCACATGGAGAGATGAAACCCCATGGATAATCCTCTTCCAGGAAATTGGAGGAAAGAGGATGCTACTTCTGGAGAGGTAGTGGATGCTACTGTCTATAGGAAGTTATCTGGTTCACTAGTGTATCTAGTGAACACCAGACCAGATATTTGCTACGCAGTTAACTAGCTAAGTCAAGCTATGGTTAAGCCTACCAAGCTCTTTTGGAAGGTGGGGAAGCATTTCTTGATATACCTAAGAAGCACATCAGAGTATGGTCTATGGTACATACAGAAAGAGGGAGTAAAGCTTCAAGGCTTCACGGATGCATATTGGGTGGGCAGTCCATCAGACATAAAGAGCACATCAAGAGGGATCTTTAGCATAGGATTGACAGAATTTTCCTGGTACAATAGGAAACAACGATCTGTGGCACTTAGTTTAGTGGAAGTAGAATACATGGAAGCAAGTCAAGCTACATGTGAGGCTATCTGGATGAGAAAGATCTTGGTTGGTTTGTTTGGTTCTTAGATGGATCCGACAATGATTCATTGTGAATCAGAGTTGCATTAAACTCTTGATTAATCATGTGTTTCATGATAGTTCCAAGAATATAGATATCTGGTACCATCATCTCAGAGGTTGTGTGCAAAGAAGAATAATGTTGCTTCAGTACATTCCCACAGAAGATTAGGATGCAAATATTCTAACGAAGGTGCTCACCAGGAGAAAATTCGAATACCGTAGAGACAGGATCGGGGCGAAGGATAATTCATTTCTTGTTGAGAGGGATTGTTGAGATTCAACAAGAAAATTTCAGCACCCATGCCTAGTGCTTTAAGAACCTACACTAGGGGTGGGGCCCACAGTGCTATTTTTGGGTGCATGTCTATTTTAGTTATCCCTTAATTAAGATGGACAATAAAATGAAATATATTCTCAATGATAACTTGAAATAGTTAACTCAGAGTGATAAACTTAGTTAGCTAGTGGATTTTGAGTTAGAGGTAGTTGGTGAGGCATAAAGAGTAATTCTATTTGTAATAAAGTTCGAAGTGCAGTGATGCATTAGTTAATGCAGGTTGTAATAATTTTAACTCAGTTAAGTGAGTTAAACTTAGTTGTGCTAGTTGTAACTGAAAATACACCGGTGAGAGATCAAGTGAGTTAAATATTAATTAAATTATTCACAATAAGTGATCTCACATGCAACTGAGTATTTACTATTATTAGTTGCATGTATGTCAGATCCAGTGGAGACCCTGTTGAGTTCTAGGTGAAAGGGAAGTTTACTATTAGTTGCAGGTGTTATCATCCATAACCTTTCAGTTTGTTAAACATGTCAAGTTTGTAAGTAGATTGGTTAGGGGTCTAATAAAAATCATGAAAAGATAATTTTTATGATATGGTGTGAGTTTTTAGAGTTGTTAGGGGGTGTATTTAAGTCATCTCAAAGGGTCGAATTAAAATTTGATACTCAAATCAATCAACTTGTCAAATCTGGCCACCTGTTGGAGTTTTCCTGAGTTCGTAGCACATTTAGTGCAAATTTAATAGATTTCATTGTGAAATCACCTCATAAATACACAACGAATCTGATACCTGTTAAGCTGAACTCTGCAGATTTCTTCTTTTCTGCAATGGTTTCTGTAAATTGATTAGCTGTCAAATTATGAGTTGATTGAGGTCATGCTAGTCATATTAGGTTCATCATTAAAGGTTTTGAGCACATTTGTTCATCAATTACCATCCTTTTACGAATTTCATCTCATTATCTTTCCTTATTTAGCTTTCATTCTCCATGTTCTTCTCTTCCATCCTTGTAAGATGCTATTCAAACAACGTGTTGTCTCTATTATCAGTTTAGAGTCTAGGTGTTGTCATACCAACCTCTTAATCCCCAAGCAGCTTGCTGTCATCAAGTCTTGACTGTGCAAGTGTGAGTTTCTAAAAGAGGCTAGCGTTGCAAACAAAGAAGATGGCTACGTAGAAGAAGAAAAATAATGGAGGCCTGCCATTCAGATATGAGCCTATAAATCCAAAATTAATCATGGAAGATCCCAGCTACATGGAGGCTTTCAGAAAAGTATGGTGCATGTAGTTTTTCCAAAGACTACAGGGTCATCATTTATAGGTTTCACAGGATTTTGCATTAAATTTCAATGGAAATTATACAAAGGTGGGTATCCTCC
The DNA here is from genome assembly GCA_034641835.2 of Pinus albicaulis. NCBI lineage: Eukaryota > Viridiplantae > Streptophyta > Pinopsida > Pinales > Pinaceae > Pinus > Pinus albicaulis. The sequence continues at coordinate 42,634,780 of CM076573.1, read as the reverse complement.
ATTTATCAGTTTCACCTGATAGAATTTCCCAAGCAATAGGAATCCCTAAGAGTGGACAAGAGTGGTTTAAAGCCATGAAATTCAATTTACAAATTTGTCATGATTTTATGAAACTTGAGCATGTAGGGATAAATATGGCTGCAGGGATTCCTAGAAGTTGTCTCAAAGACAACTATTCTAAACTACTAATGGTGATACATAAGTACTTTACCTGTGAGGGTAGGTTTCATACCATCTGCCTATATCACTTCAACTTGCTGCTTCATTTCACAGGTAAAAAACTAATGGATATCCCTTTCTATCATTTTATAAGTCTTGGAAAAATGTCAGATAAAGTGTAGGTTGGGCCTGAAAGAAGTGAAACTTCTATTTTTCACCATGGATTAATCAAATTTCTTGTGCTAGAAGAACTGAACAGACTGAACAGAGATTAGGCAACCTTTTTGTTTATGAGTGGCTATGAAATAAATGTTCCAACTCCAAAGAAAACTCCTAAGTCCAAGACTATTACTACTAGACAAAAGATGGATACCATTGTAGAGACAGAAGGTGAACATCAAGAAGGTTTGCAACCTTCAGCTAAACCCATGGAGATAGAGACTGAATTCATTCAAGAGGAAGCACCTCAGCCAGCATCTAGCAAACATGTTATATAGTCTGCTACAATAAGCAAGTCTAAACCTGCTGCACAAGGGCCTAAGAGAAGCACAAAGGACTCCACTGGAGATAAAGGTAGGCTTGAAGATATTTTACAAGAAATAGGTATTGAAGAGACTCCTGTAGTGAAACTAGTAGAGGTAAAAGGATCCAAAACTAAAAATAAGGTTCTCACTGCCAAGAAGTTAGATTTCTCTACTGAAGATTCAGGTTTTCTGTTTAAACCTAGAAAAATTCTCACCAAATCATAGAGTGTTGAGGTTACTAAAGATGACAGCAAGCAACAGAAGAAAGATAAAGGAAAAAAGCCATTAGTGGAAGAAATCATAGATTTTTCTCCTAATGAGACAAACATTACTAAAGGAAAGAAAGGTAAATCCAAAAGGAAGGTTCAGAAGATGTCTGAGGTAGATTTACTGAAATAAAAACTTAAATATGAAGAATAAATTTTCAAATAGAGGAAAGGTAAATAAAATGTCGCGGAGAAAATTGAAGGGAAGCTTCTTAAAGAACAACTAAGGGAGGTTAGGGAAGAGCTGATTGAAATGAAGACGGAGTTGGAGAAATACAAACAAGATAGACAATTGATAGATGAGGTGGAAAAGAGAGTAAATGATCAGGTCACCTTCTTTGAAGAAACCCTTGTAAAGGCCAAGAAATTGTTGAAAAGAACCGAGCCTTTACACATCATGATGAAACACACAAGGCAAAAGAACTTATGGTTACAGGCAGAAAGGAAGAATATTAAGAGAAAAGTCAAATAATTGAAGGAACAAATGGAAATGGTGAAGGTTGAATTAGAGAAGAAGGGTTTGAAACTGAAGGTTGTAGAGGAACCTATTGAAGTTACTCATGAAGAACCTACTACTAAATGAAGAGGTAAAAATGAAAAACATATATTTTTTGTCTTATTTCATCATATCTCATCCTCAAGTACACTCATTTACCTTTTCTAGGCCTAAATTCAAAATTCTATGAAGTTTTTTGGCAATTAGGCAATTCCACAGTGTGTCCCAAGCTTGAAGCCCATTTTTTGCTGCAGAATTACTGAAGATGTTTTTTTGGTTCAAAACCACCAATTTTGACTTGGTTGAAGAGCTCTAAGGCCTGTATTTAATTTTTTTTATCGCTCAAAACCATCCATTGATTAGAAGTAGCAGGTGTATAGCACAAGTGGCCTAAATTGCTTTGCTACGAAATCTCACTGCGAAAGTGCCTAAAACAAATTGTTTTTTCAGCAAAGTAAGTTTTTGGGAATGACCGAAGGATAAAGAGGTTTTTTAAAGGAAATTTTCCACATGGAATGTCAAAGAGTATCAAAGGAGAGGTTTTCTAAATGGAAACACTTATCGTAAGGATGGTTTGGAGATGCCAACTCATCATGCTGCCACATCATCAACATGACAACTCAGAATTAGAATCTATGGAATAGTTCCTAAATTCTAGCTATAATGTTTTATTGTTAAATCATGCTATCTTCCACCTCACAAGGCTTCTCTTTCGATAAATCCCTTCTATGTATGGAGTTTTAATAGTTAGCTAAGGTAATAATGAGTAAAAGACTCCTATTAGGTTTCTAATTCTCGAAAACATAATTGTCTCTACTTTTCCTTCTTGTAATCAGTTGTTAGTTAGATTAGGTGTCCTTAAAGATATTTGGTAGTTTAGCCCAACTGGAAGACATGATTTAAAGGTCTCTAATTCTATAAATAGTGAGAGGAAAAAGTTTGAGAGGGTTGGAGAATATTTTATTACACTGCTACTTTGTAAAAGCTTTCATATTCAGTAATATACAGTGGATATTTTTCCTTCTTCAGGTGAGATTCGAATGAGGTTTTCAATGTGTTATATGTCTTATATCTTTCATGTTTAATATCTACAATTAGTTTATGTATAATTACTCAGAACTCATGGAACCATGATCTGACTTCATTTAGATGTTAAACTGTTGTTTCTTTCTATGTTGTGTATGTGTACCATATTTTCATTGGAACTTCCATTTGCCTCAGTTTCCACAAGAAGGATTATTTCATTGAATTTTCTGATGTTGACTCCATTTTCCCAATGGTAGCAAGTCCTTTACATTTTCAACATGAAATCAATCACAATCAAGTTACATTCATAGAGTTAGCCATCTAATAGAGTTTTCATTGAAAATCATAAGTTACCTTGAGAGATCCCTCTTAGACTGAAGAGGTTAATCTTCAGTTAACATTTGGTTGAAATAACTACTCTAAGTTGTCTGGTGGAGCAACCCATCAGTACCAATTTAGAGATAATAGCAGGATTATTGGGTTGCACACATGCAACCAAACACCCATTGGAGTGCCCATGATACTTGCACAGTTAAGGAAGGAAATAATTTCTATCTTTTAGGGATTACATTCATGAGGGATTGCGCAAGCAAGGAAGGCTATATGGAGGCAGTAAATTAGCTAAGTATTGGTCAGTTTTTGTATGACAATGTGAGACAATTAGCTAAATACTCGTGGGCTCTTCTGACAAGAGTTTTGTATGTAATTGTTTCATGATCCATGCTGAATATAAAATAGAAGATAATGGGGGTTTTTAGCTGTAAGCTTTCCTTGGGAAATTATCTATGTTGCGTGTGATTTGATTCTTCTTTACTTCATGTGATTGGTGATTGTGTTTTTAATTCCACAAAATATTTTTATAAGTGAATCAATATTTAACTTTAGTACATTGTTATATTAGGTGAATCCAAGATATACATGCATGTTGTATAATTTCTACATAAAATGTACCACTGAACCACTCCTCATTGTCACACCACCATCACATGAAAAAATCCTATGACGTTAGGGTTCCAAACCAACCTGATCTTCCCCTGCAAAATATCCTACCACATTGGTGAAGTTCCGCATGTCATCAAAGAATCACCAAAGCCCAATGGAAAATATGAATGATCTCCCAATATAGAAACCAACTCGCTCATGAGGTTAGATGACCTTCCAAATCCTGTGATGCCTGTATCCCGTTCCAGTCTCAAAAGGGTGCCACCATGTTGGCTTTGCATCACTTTGACTATGAAAAAATTCCCATTGTGAGTAGATTATATCTTCTTCTCCTAAAACCTGATGGAGAAAAATTTGGAAGGAAAAGCTCACCCTGCCCAAGCATATCCATGACGTCAATGTCTACCCATCCATTGTCAATATTGGCCCTGAGAAAAAACATGATAAATCTACCTCGTTGTACAACGGAGGTCTTAGGGATCCCCCATGTGTCAAACCCAATGTGAACTATATCACCTTTTCCCATGATCATGCTCATCACGGAATGGAGTGTCCTATTAGCCAAATGAATCCCTAGATTCCATATATAGTTATGTTGTGGATGAGTTCTGACTGCTATTGTAATCCATCTGTGCCTCGTATTTATTCCCTTCATGGCCTCCATATAACTACTCCATATGTCATGAATAAATATGATGCATGCTAAACTTCCCTGTGCCTTCTAAATGAAACAGAGACATCGACTATCTTATCTCTTGCAGTCATCTCTCATCCCAACCACATGCCTCAGTTGTGGATTTTTCCTCTCAATTCCCTATGCTTTGTCTAACTATCTCGTATGAACCTCCCATGCCTTTTTTCTCATGATATGAGCATCACGAAACAAGGTCCAACTCCTCTATGACATTGCATGGTGTAAAAGGGTGATAGATGTGTGGGCTCTAATGGGATTTTCTAAGAACTCATACAAACACTCACACCAAGCCCTGTGTCCAAAAAAATCTCCAAAGCTAAGTATTCCCACCCCAATAGAATGCTTTACATCCTCTTCAAGGAATTTCATTTCTAGAGTCACTCCCTTAGTGCATTTTGAAGCATTGTACACTACTTCTCACTACAATTAACCTACGGGCTCCTCGTCATACTACTTCTCATCACTGCATGTCCCTTTACACCACTAGATGCAATAGTCCAAGACAGAGTAAATATGCAACAACTTTCATCCTTTTTGTATCACCCATTAGGGGAATTTTGAGGTCTAAAATGGGCCTCCTAAGGAAATTATAAAATAATAGTGGACAAAATCAAATAAGATTTGATGACATCATCAAATTTTAGAGGGAAAAATGAATAAACTACTTTTTCAACTCATATTTTCAACTTATCTCCAAAAATTTTTACTCAAATTTCGAGCAGGAGTACTCGTTGGATGTGAAATTTAATTCCCCATCCAAGGAGTACCCATGTTGCATACTTTCGATGGGTCCTACTACATGAAAAATGAGAAATACATTAAAAAACGTGATTACAATCACGTTTTTTTATATATTTCTCATTTTTCGTGTAGTAGAGTTCATTGAAAGTATGCAACATAAATTACTCATTGCATCAAGCAATGCTCCCGCTTGAAATTTGAGTAAAAACTTTGGGAGATAAGTTGAAAATACGAGTTGAAAAAATAGTTTTTTCATTTTATTATGTTTTAATATTTTTACCCTTTTATTTAAAAAATGGTAAATCATCTCCCATGGTTGACATCATCATCTTGAATCCTATTGGTTGTTATAAAGTTTATTTTTGTTGTACATTTTTCTTAGGAGGCCCATTTTAGACCTCAAAATTCCCCTAATGATGTCTACTACCTCACTACCACAACCTTTTATGTGCGAACCTCCCCTCCCGATTCTCCTTAAGAGATCTGAGAGGCATATATCTTCACTAGCACCCTACAACCCCCTACGTGAATGATGTTCCAAGTCATCTCCTGAAGTTGGGAACACTTCTCTATCAAACCAAGTTGTCACTAGTGTTGACCAGTACTTTAATGGGAGTATGAACGAATATGAGTGATTGTTCACTGATTCAATCATCCTATCGATGCTATAGTCATCTTGCACACCTGGTGAATGATGGAGAACCCCACATGGATCCTAATGCCAACCTATTATTCCAACGTTCTTGATGTCCGAAGGCTCTTGTCATCCCATTCCTAGGACTACAACTATCTCCTCAGTTGTAGCCAACTCCACCATGTACCAACTCAACATCTCCCGCCATACTATCCCAAAAGAGGGAATGAATTTACAAACACCTGTGTACGAAAAAAACCCTCCATATTTATTTCATGCCATACTCAGCTCATTTCACTCTATCACAATGAATTATTAATCCCATACAATCTGTCTAGTTAACTCAACCTCCCTTGGTCCAATATATAGAGGTGGTCTAATAATGTTGTAAGCCCCATCAATGTGCCTCTGAAGTGAAATGTGCTAAATCACCAACACGTGCCCTCCTTACTTCTTCACTAAAGGCTTCAACCATTCCTCAATGCTAGATATATTGATTTTTGACTTGACACATAATTCTTGGAGGCCTTCTAGTTCACTAATCTACCGCAAAACGATACCTCAAAGTGCTTGGGCCTTTTTCTTTAGTGCTTGAATATATTCCCTTAAGTTTTCAAATCTAATCTAGTGGCTCTTATCTGGAAGCCTTAGACCCACTCTAGATTTTTTGGTACCCACTTTCACTTCATCGATGACTGGTCAGAAGGAGGAATTCTCCCTAGTTTTAACTATCTCCATCTCTTGAGCATTGAGAGAGATCTCCAATGGTGGAGGCATATAGTGCTCATGGTGTAAATAGGTGCCATGATTCTTCTCATGATCACACAAGTTAATGGGAACCTCATGTGTCTCATTTCCAACCATGGCCCCTTCAACTACTTCATCTTTTTGCTTGATCCACTTTGTTATCACTGGAAAATCATACAAGCAAAGGTGAAATTATTTGATGTCAGGCATAAGGATTTACAGGGTTGAGAGACATTATAGAATCTGAAAGTATTACAAATATCTAAGGTCTGAAAGGAAAAATCAAATTTATTACAAGAAGAACTAGTCAAATGTTCCTTTGCACGAAAACTTCTTCCATAAACATGCCTTTGCATGCCTTTTGCTAAAAAAACTGCGCAATCCTGGGAGTGGCGGAAGTCACTTTTTGGGACCGCAAGGAACACTCTAGGACATTGATTCCACACTTGAGGCCACTAATGACAGCCGCCTAAGCCTCCTTAGGAAATCAAGGGAGCACACAATGGAATAAATGTGGCACACAATGGAATCACCCTCCTCTCTTGGGTCACTATCGACAATGTACCAAGAGAGGGAAGGAGGATTTGAACTCTCCTATAAAATGCCACCAAGAGATGAAAAAAATGAGAACACATTGTTATGCTGTCTAGAATTTCCCCAAGAAATACTAGCAATGTGTGATCCAGAGCAGAGATAGAGGGGACTCAGTTGTTGGCTATCCAACAACTCCAGTCCACCATAGTAGAGAGAGGGAGAATTTGCGCCAAGGAAGCTCGGAAGTAAATACATCCTTGCATTAAGACTTAAAGCCCCTAGTTCTAAGGGCCCCTTGGAAGGTGGGTTAAATTTTCATCCTCATTTCCTACCAGGACTCAATAATAGGGGATTTAAGAGCCACCATTTGGATTATTGAAGTTGTTTGAATCTATTTAGAGCTTTTGTTTTATTTGTTTTAGTTTTAGTTTAGTTTTATGTTTGAATATGCATGCTATTTCTCTATTTAGTATGTTTATGTTTTAGCATGTTCCGCTAAATTTCTTGACTCCATCTATTTTCTACCTGTGACCAATAACTTAAGCGGGAAAAAACACCCCCTTTATTTGGTGTGATTTTGAAAATTCGTGCACCAAACACACTAACACAGGATTGGCGACTCCACTAACTTTTATTTCCAAGTTTATGTGGTTGTGCCTTTTTTCATAGACCTCCGTCTTTGCTGTGGAGTTGGGCTAGAATTGCACCCTTTCTCTCCTTCATTGCTTGGTCCATCCCTAGTGATAGACTAAAGCAGAAGTGCTCCCAAAATCACTCTGCAGGAAATTTACATGCATTCCTCACAGACAAGCACGCCGCCATTATGCACGTTCAGAAGTGACCTGCACATTGAAATCACGCCTGTCTCTGCCTTTTGGGTGCAAAAAACAAAATTGGAATTTTTTCCACTAATTCCATATTTTTTTTCTTGTAAAGAGTGATTGGCAGCCCATAATACATTTTCTAGTGATGGTTGAGGTGCCCCGCAACTTGCTAAAGCTCACTCTTAGCTTCTTTTAGTAGGCTAGGTGTTAGTTTTATTTCAAGTTGATTTTTGCAAAGTTAACGCATAGTTTAAGCAAGAGGAAAATTAGCTTGCATTCCAAAATAATTTATGTTTTGCAAATTTAGGTACCAAAACACCTAGATAATTAGCCAAAGTAAGTGGCCCAAGTCCACACATGCTTAGATAGTTCCTTTTCTAGTGTAAAATTCATTAGTTTAGTTCAATTTTTTCACTAGAATTTCGGGACCAGGATCGAATTGTCCATAGAAGAGAAAGTAATATATGCTGCCTTTGCACCCTTCGGTGATTCTAGGAAAGAATATGAACACTCACTATTCACAAATCACCATCTCCCTATAGTTGATCACATAGAATAACTAGGAAAAATTGAAAGCGGCCCATATTTGCACATGTTTTTCTTTTGAGCAAGGAACAATAGAACATAGTTTAAATAGGGGATTTTGAAAAGGATCAGCACATATCCACACGTTCAAACTATGTGCTTGTTCATTTTTTTCTCACACACATCCACACCCTAAGAAAAGCAAAGACACCTAACAAAGACACCTAAAACTAACTTAACAAAACTCACTAAATTCTCCCCACAGGGGCCACAAAAGAATTTATAGTCTAAGTTAGGATCAAGGGGGTAGGCATCTAATAAGCCACCTTGGTTATTCTTCATCTTTCAACATAGAGGTTGGTTGTTTAGGGAACTTTAAAATCCACCTATCAGCCCACGGAAAAGAAAACCCGAGCGCAGTAGAGATATGATTTAGAGGGGGTTAGGCCTAATTGCACTGTGTGTGGTATCAATTGGGGCTACCTGACCTGACTGATACTCGATACTGTTAGTTGAAATACCAAGAAGCCCAAGACTTGAACGCTCACATCAGACGGTGGTGCTTAGTGGCCAAAATTAGGGAATCCTTTCCCTATAGGTGACGGTGTAGGCAAGCACTAGATCCTCTACCCTTACCTTGGTGGATTTTCTTCAGTTGACTGGGGGCGTCACCAGATCTTATGGGACGTTGTGCCAAAATTCGCAAGATATCTTCTCAAGGCCCAGTTAAATTTGAGTGTGTGAGGATTATTAGGTCTTCTAGGATTTGAGCCATATTTTTTGATTGACTGATCACATAAGATTAATCTTAAGCAAAAATTTATTTTATTTTTGCTTTGTTTTATGTATGTGATCATAATTTTTCTTTTATTATAATCTCTATTCTCTCAAATATTTCCAAAGCCATACCTAGTTGACGCTAGAACGGACCTAACGGGACCTCATCAATCTATATGTCTTTTAGACCTCCCCACATTACCGAGAGGGGTTCCAGGTGTTTCGACATTTAGGAGTCAAAGACGAAACACAACCACCATTATTGGTTCATCCTTTATTGGGGCATCTTTAGTTGGGAACCCTAGTCAGTCTCCCAACATCACACTGATGAACACCCCCACAAGGTCACCGCATACCACTCCCCCCACAACCCCTCGAGGGCAGAGGATTGCTACCCATTCAGGAAGCTAGTTGAATGCACAACACGGTACATCACAGAAAAACCCTATTCCTAACTAAAACATTTTGTTTTCACAAGTCGCAATGACTACAACCTCGCAGTCACATTTTCTAGCTTCATTAAATCTACCATATTTAACCAAGTTGACAAACGACCCCATTGCAAATAACCCCATATGGCCTCCCATGCCCACGAAGCTCCCTTTGGACATTCCAAAGTTCAAATGAAAACAAGTAGAAGACCTTGGAAATCATGTTATGACTTTCCACCTGTGGTGTTCGTCGAACAACATCGTTGATGTTACTATTTGACTAAGACTGTTTCAACACACTCTAACCGGAGTGGCATCGAAATGGTATGTGGGGCAACCCTCTGCTACACATGGAACCTTTAGCACCCTTTCCATTGCGTTCCTAACCTATTTTCAATTACCCATCCACCACGATTCTGGAATGGAGTTACTGACCCACTTTAGGCAAACCCCTGCCGTCCATATATCGGATCATCTTCACGAATGGTGGCAACGTCATAGTTTGTGCAAAGACAAACTCGACGATCAAGTACTATTAGACCTGTTCCTGAAAATTCTCACCACAAATATTTCGAAAGATGTGGCACAAAAAAAACTCATATCCGAAGAGGACGCCATCAGTAAGGCCCAACAGCTCGAGCTAATCTATATGCAGTCAAGGTATATTTACAACATCCTACCGAACACCTCGCACTTGAAAACTTACAAATAATTTCCAGGCGTGTCGAAATCTGCAGAAAGTTTAATTGGTTCATTGACCCAAAGTCACCTAAGAAGCAACATTCAATACTGGTTACACGTATGATTCTACCTAGAACGTACCACAAGCCGAATACCAAATTCATCACATGCCTCCAGAAAATTTGACCAGAAAGGTGCCATCATATCACCATCAGCATGGAGGACCCTATCCTCTAGCTCAGGGGACCTAGTATGCAGATAGACATTCCAACGAAAGAGATCCCCCACAACAACCATTACAAACCAGGGACCGAATTATGCTCAGTCCCCAGCACAAGACCTGCCCAAGCTGAATAATGCATAGGTGAACTTTGTGAAACCTTCCCGAAACCAACTGCGCCAACCATATAACCAGAAAAATCCAAACTATCCTCCTAATGCAGTTAAGAAAAAAGGAAAAAACAAGCCTAAAGAAAATCCTAGATAGGTGGGAAACAATCAACAATGTCCTCCACGATCTCAGGCTGGAGGCAACTCTAACCGAAATCAAAACCAGGAGCCAAGAAACTCCCAAAGGAAGAACAAAAGGCCACCTCTTCGAACAAACCACTCTTTTTCATTCTGTGGTGAGTACGACCATTACACTCACCACATTCCTGACCTCCCTGAGTTGAAGAAGCTACAAAGTAAACGTGAACAAAGGTGATCATCCCAGTAGACAAAGTCTTGCAAGAACCTTTCCCCCATCAAGGGGCAGTTAGCACGTAGCAACAAACTCCCGACGACTCTGGAAAGAACAACCACGAAATCTACATGAATGGCGAGGAAATGTTTTTTCAAACACGAAATTGAAATTATGACACCCCACTAGACACTAATGCGTCAGGGGCTAGTACCAGTGCACCTACAACACCTTTTACCATATCAAATATGCCTATTGAACCTTTGGAAAATATGGCTAGGGGACCAACTAGGCAAGCAGGAAACTATTCCAAATCAGCCCATAACTATAGCATTGTGGATGCTATAGCTCAATCTCCCACCCCTATTTTAGCTTTGGAGGTATTATAGTCATGCCCAAAGCAACAGAAAGCCTTACTTTTTACGTTAGGCACTATCGACCATGCTAATACATGCATAATGGCTTTTGATTTAGATAAAGCCACCCCTAGGCTTCCTTCAATGGTTGCCTTCCAGATACCAGCGTAAGTCCAAAACATTACCATTCACCAATGTATCATTGACGAAGGTGCATCCACATGCATCATGTCAAAGAACGTTTGGAAGAAGTTAGGATCACTCAAACTAAAGCCATAAGGCATCATGCTTAAAGCATACGATGGTTGCCCTTCGGCCCTTGTCAGCCTCTACCAAAATGTCTCGGTTTGCTTAGTTGGAAAGACAATCCTTATAGACATTGATGTCTTGGACACCCAGTCGGACTACAATATACTCCTTGGTTGGAGATATATGTACGCCATGTCAGCCATCACCTCCTCCGTCTTCCAAACAATGATGTTCCCCCATGAGGACCGCATCATCACTTTCGACCAATTGAAGCATAGCGAAAAGTGGCCCCTGAAAAATATCGATGTCATTCTACCCTACGTAGACACATCTATAGACGCGCTTTCACAATACCAAGAAAATGGCCCCGACCAGTTCAAACCATCGTCCATCCTATGATCATTCCTAGGAGATCCCCCTGTTATACCTGAGTCATCACCTGAGGTCACAGGGGATCCGGTGTGCATGATGTCAACATAAATCACTGAAGCTAGTTAGGACATGGAGTCGGTGGACATGAGTGGTAATGACACCAAGTCATTAGCCACGATAGCCTCTCTAGCCTACGCTGCTTCCCAAACCCCTTTCCTCTACCCCCCAACTAGTTTCATATCTCAGCAGGTCTTGGCAACAGTGGTGTTACCAAACATATATTTTGCAATACTAGTTTGGTACCTCAATCCCCCTACTGGGACGAGAGCCACACACATAACTGCCATAGGGTTAAAGCCCCTCAATACCAAGAAGGCCCCACCCATTCAGGAAACTGTCGAAAACATCCTTGCAAAGGAAATTCCCATTGCAGAAACGATGATTATGGCTAAGAAAATCAAGAGAGGAAAGAGGGTGGAGACTCCCACCACGCAACTCAAATTAGCAAGTTACACCATATGTGACATAGTAGGTCACTGTACTCACATCTGCCCAGAGCTGGATGAATTAAAACTGCTCCTTATCTATGAGGCAAACATCACGACACCACGTTCCCATAAAAAGGAACCTGCCACCAAAAGTAAAGGCAAAGCATTGTGTACCAATCATGCATGTGCTATATGGAGCAATTATGGGCACTATACCCATCATTGCCAAGAAATCCCATGATATAGGGACATCTTACATGCCATCGATCGATCCTATCAAGAGGATCCCTCCACCCAGTCATTTGGAGATGAACCTCGCACCATCTTGTACCTGCAGGAGGAATGATAGTCACAAAAAAGACTCCCATTCATATTTCCTCCTCCTATCATGCATTGCACGTTGTGCGATGAAAGTGGTGACCTCATCAAAGAATGCAAAGCCCTGGAACTCATACAAAAATGGTATCCTATAGAACGGCATTATTACGTTGGTTTGTGCGCAGTGCAATTCACATGTCCTTTATGGGCCGACAACCACATTCTAGAAAATTTCCATTCTATCCCCTGATTCCAATTAGCATTGGCTAGTTTGTGCTCAACCATATTCCACCTCTTCCAAGAAGATGTCACGGACTTAGAATCCATGAAAAACTCAACAATCCAAGAATATGTGACGAGTAGATCCATCCTCTTTCTGTCAGCTGAAAAGCGACAAATCAGGGAACCCTTAGTTACCCCTAACCACTCTCTATAGAGAAGACCAACATGTGCGTTATGTAAAATGCCCAATCATGTGGTCATCACTTGCCTTGATTTAGCAGCGTTACAACTTTGGTACCCCGTCAAGCCACCAACTACGCACTATGGGCTCCCCATATCTAGGCTATTTTTCCCAGTATGTCAAGGCAATCATTGTGGACAACGTTGTACCTATATCTTGCAAGTTCGTCCTTTACTCAATATGATTCACACATTAGAGAAGAAAGAGGACAATCTCCTTAAATGGTATAGAAAGTATATCACACCTAGACCAACAACCCCACACCCACTTCGGCATGATGGGAAAATTGGGATGGCGCACCAACCAAGCATGACCCATGCCCAACCTAGGATAACATGCAAACTATGTGACCTGATTGACCATTGGGTCAATCAGTGCAAAGAACTGAAGCACCTCGCAAACAGTTTTCACAGAGTCTCTTCTCTCCCACAAAAACTTCTCTCTAACCAAGAGAAGGTTACGCATACTTATTTCTAGATTTGTTCACACTTTCATCATATAATTAAATCTGAGAATCTCCCCAAGCTAAGAGCAGTAAGAGGAGCGTTAAGTCTACACTCCCCCAAAGAGTTAGATGCACCCAAGCCAACGATACATAAATGGAAGAAAAAGACCTCATCTTCTACAACAGATCCTTTCCAAGTGTCCACATCTGGGATGAAGAGTAGTGTTGACTCCCACACAATCTACTCAGTTGGCACAGTGGTACCATGCACCATTTTCATTGGCCAAAACCACAAACCAGAGGCATGCCTGTTAATGGAAACATTCAGGCACCTCTGCACTAGGCACAATTTCCACCAACAAGAAATTGGCCATCCTAATGGGCACCCAACCTTGTGCTTACACAAACCCCCATCACAGAGATTCTCTCCCCACCAAACGCCGATGACATGATACACCACATGCGATTTGTATCATCATATGTTGGAAATAGGATTGCAGCAGCCCCCCCATCCTAGGATTCCCACCTTATTCCTATCGCAAAAGGTCAGTGTTCCTTGCACTTTTAAATTGATTTCCCTGAGATTCTAAATTTACATGCCGCCATCAAACTCCTCGATGATACCCAAACTCTAGAACAATGCCTAGTACAACTATATCTCGTCGATGAAAGATGATGAAAGTCACCGCAACACAACGAGGCCCACAAGAAAAGGGTGAATCATCATTCGACAACCACATTAACCTACAATCATTCACCAAGGGAGAAATAGTCCTTTGCTACAATGTCGCAAAAGAATCCCTAGGGCCAGGAAAGTTCGAAACATTGTGGAAAGGACACTACATCATAAAACATTTCCTCCACTAGGGGGAATACATATTGACTGAACCAGATGGGACATGCCTTAGCAACCCCATCAACGGCCTTTACCTCAAGAAATTCTACCCATAAGTGCCAAGAAGACCCTACCCTAGAGTCAATGTACACAAACCTAACCACTTTAAATTTTTGACCAAAATACTTGTTACAAAATGCGCTCAAGTGTCACAATGGATTAGAAACCCGACCGTTACTTCGGATTTTATTTTTATTTTTATTTTTCAATATGGACTCAAATTTTAGTAGCAACCGCCTGGTTTGTCTATCACCCTGACCAATAACCATTGTACACCAATGGTGTGTGCATCGGTTCAAAAACAAACATTCAGGAAAAATATGATGTCGTTATAGGACTTATGAGCGATGCCCTCCATCAAGGCATACACCATATACATATCTACTCGATTCCCAGTTAGTAGTGCCTCATTTAAACTAAACATTTGAGATACGAGATTAACATCTGTTTAGAAAATATTTGTGTGCAAAAATATTAAGGAGAAAATTTGATTACATTACATTCACACATGTACCAAGGAGTCAAAACCAAATAGCTGATCACATAGCTAACAATATTCTAAACCGGAATGCATCTTGAGTAAACCATCATACATAAAAAAAAAACATAGAAAACATAGATATCCATCAACATAACATAATTCATAAGTAGAAATAGGGGGTACACCATGTAGAGCCAAAAAAAATATCTCTCATATATATATCAAAATGTATGTGTCTGAGTACAAAAAATAGTTTCTATGACCCATACACATATAATTCGTCAAAAATAGGGGAAGCATCCTCATAATGGGTGCTTTCCCCGTGTACAAAATTACTCTAGGGAAGTGCTCCCCCAAGTGGGGCACCTGGACCCATTGTCGGTCTTGCTACCACTACTAGAGCCGCCGTCAATACCAAGACTGCCACCCGATGTAAAACTCGCCGATAGCCCTTCTCCCAGGCCATCAAGGTCTCCAGCCATACATCCTCGAGGTCATATAAAAAGCCTCAAGTTGGCATCCCCTAGCTCAAGTGGTCCACTTGATCCCATCCATCCTCCAGAACTAACACCCGCTCAGTCAGCTCAACAACACGAGCCCCCACCACATGAGCACGAGCTCACTTAGCTGCAATCTCAGTAGCAGCCGAGCTAATGTCCTCCCCTAAGGGGAAAATATCACCACTGAGTTCCCCACCTTGAGGGTGTGTAGGAACTCCTCCCAGCCCCCCAAGAGCTCCCCGAGGTCTCCGAATAGGATCATGCTCAACCAACCGAGCCATAGGGCGACCAACCTTACAAACATCTGCAACAGTAACCAAAACTATGTCAGTGTAATCATAATACACATATAACCACAAATACTCAAATAAATGAAGAAAGCACAAAAGACATATCTGCTGGCCCCCAAGCGTAGCCAGCAGGAAGACCCATGTCTATATCCCCCCAGAAGTCCATCATTCCATAAGGAAATGGCAGGAACATCTATGGGTTGGCCTCAAACCAAGCCTGCATGGTGGCATTCCAGTAACGCCCCACACTACTCCCACCTCCTCAAGGAATCACAGGAGCTCATCTCCTCATGCAAGGCTCCTGAGGCCCCCCAGCAGGCACCGCCACCACCAGTCTCATCAACACCACCCGCTTGTACATAATGCTGCATAAAATGTTGGCATAAGCAAACAACTTAGATCCATCTCAGACCTTGTAAAGTTGTGCCATCATCTCATCATAACAGAAATAGGAAAAGTCGGAAAAATACCCAGCGCTCAATCGGTGTAGGACACCAACCTATGGACCTGATGCTCAATGTGGATCAGACAACCCTACCGATTGAAAAATATCCACCAAAGCACATCGATCGGCCAAATCTGTCACCGTGGCAATAGCTGCACCTCTCCGTAAGGGGCACCCCGTCGCAGTGATGCACCTGGAATTGCTCAAAATCCACCCTCCCAGAAGGAAGTGGATACCAAAGTGCCTCACTTTGAGGCAACAACCTGGTCACAAAGTAGATATCCATCTCAAGACAGATAGTGAGGTCACACCCACATAGTACAAACACCTTGTGTCGCCTATTCTAACATTGGATCAGGTAGCGCAGAAGTCGATCCTGTGATTGAAGAAGGTCATTCTCCGCAAATTTCAGGAGACCCCATCGTGCCAACTATTGGCACACCTGACCATTGGCAGCTAAAGCACTGTGAAGCTCTGGAAAATCTCGTTCCCTCCACAACATCTTGTCATCAAAACAGGAGCACATCAGCAGCATTGTTACACCATTTTTTTTGGTCATCTAACCTATTACCATTAGATGAACCCAAGTACACCATGTAAGACCAATTTTACCCTAATTAAAATTGCTTTCACCTTGTGAAATAACATTTATCTATATTTCCTGGTCATATTTAACCCAAAACAAGGAAATTAATTAAATAAATCATTATTTATTTAATTATTTCCTAGGAATAAGTTATTTAAATCATTATTTAAATAATATTCCTAGTTAAATTTGACTAAATCCTTTTTAAATAATTAAATAAATCATTATTTATTTAATTATATTCCCACCATCTCCCTAAAATAATAAATAAATCATTTATTTATTTATTGTTTGTTGACACCTAATCCTATGGGTTGGGTGTGCATATGTAATATTGTATATTATTTTAATATTAGGAAATAAGAAAGGCCAAGAGTCATTGGGAGATGAATCCCAATAGCCTCACCTCCATGTATAAATGCATGTACATTCTTCAGCTAATACACATTCTGATTTGAGGAGTTACCTCCTGGTTTGACATGGTATCGGAGCCAGTCCCACTATTAGGCATTTTTGCCTGTGGTGTAACTCCCTCTCCTTTGCTCAGTCAGTTTTTAATAATAGTTTTTGCTGCTCCTACTAAATTTCTATACTGTTATTCTGCATTTTTTTTAATCTCTGCACAGCTCTGAAATTTGCAGCTCCTGCAGCTCCTGAAGATTCTGCAATTTGCAGTTCCAGCAGATACCTGCCACTCTGCAATTTTGCAGTCCTGCACTCTTCCATTCCAGATTTTTTTGTAACGGCCTCTCGGCCTCCCTCTCTCCAACGCTCTCTTCCTCACACTTCCCTCATGCCTTAATTCCTCATGCTTCCCTCACGCCTTAATTCCTCTATGCCCCTTTCTTCCTCCCTGCAAGACTTACGCCCTCGACCACCATTTATATCACTGCATCATCCCATATATGTTACGACTGTTTGTCCAACATTTATATACAACTGTCTATCCAACATTTATATATCACTGCATAATCCCATATATGTTACGACTGTGCCACCGCCTACAGCTGGTTGTAATACGCTCCATTCTGCAATACCGCTCTGTCCATATTACAATACTGCATTCCCATTCCCATGCTCTGTCCATATTACAATACCGCTCTGTCCATATTATAATACACACTGTCCATATACCGCTCTGTCCATATTACAATACAATCTATCCATATTGTAATACAAAGTCATATAATACCTCCACGCTGTCACATTCCCAACTTTTAATACCGCTCCCTCTATTATATTTCCACCCTCTCTTAATATAATACACTGTCTTATTCTATACCGCCCTTCCACCATAATATTTATCACAACGTTGTCTCTCCTATAATATTCCGCTACCACTGTTCGCCCTTTCAAATAATACCTCCCTCCACTGCATATATAATACCGTTCTCCACGCTATTTGTAATACAACCATTCTATACCACCCTTCCATACATTAATACAACGCCACCACCATATTACCGCCCCATTTATCAACAATACCACCCCCTCCACCATTTTTTTCATATAAATTTTTTTCTCCAAACAAAATATATATATATATATATATATATATATACATATATTTTTTTGTGCAGAATTCAGTATTTGCAGCAAAGAGTTTTTGTCCCCTTTAATTGAGCAAATCTCCGGAGTTGAAAGTTTTCTAGCAGATTTTTTTTTATCCTCTTCAAAAGATTTTTTTCCAGCAAACTAATGCATTCTCTCATCTCTATTGTTGGGGTGGTTCTCTTCGGCAAAGAGAACTATCTTGAATGGTCTCGGAAGATTAAACACACACTCATTTTTAATGAGTTGTGGAGAGGAATCTGTGAAGGACAAGAAGGAAATCCACCAGCAAAGCCCACTTCAGACAAAGAGCTCGCCATTTGGGAAAACAAGAATTGCAAGGCCTATGCCTTGATTGCAGCTTCCGTAAATGAAGAGGTGAGTCGCCATATTTCATCATTCTCAAATGCCTATGATGCCTTGAGAAAGCTAAAAGAACTCTATGATTCACATTCAGAATTAGAAAATGTTCAATTGATGATTAAACTATTCAGTCTTGAAATGAAGAATGGTGATCCCCTTGCTTTAGCTTCAGAAGTTAGATCTATCATGCATGATATTGATAGCACTGGTGTAAAAATGGACATACCTCTCATAGCATATGCTAAGGCATTATATCCGACTTACTCACATTATCTTGAGTCTTTGCAAGCAAGTGGGAACCTTGAGCATATCACCTTTGATGCACTTGAGAAAAAGTTTGCAGAAAGAGAGAAAGCTTTTGGGAAGATGACAGTCCCTTCATCTTCCGAAGAGGATGCATACTTGGCACACAGAGAAAAGATTCATGCTCCAGATTCATCCAGAGGAAGAGGTGGCAGAAGAGGAAGAGGAAGAAGAAACTTCACAGAAAGGGGGGGCAGACAATCTAAAAAATCCAATCTTCATTGCACACGTTGCAATAAAGATGGACATGATGCATCCAAATTCAGAACACCTTGGGAGAAAATTGAGCAGGAAAGAAATCAAGACAAAGGTAAAGCACCTGAATCCACTCATTATGTTCTAGCACGTTGTAACAATGGAGTAACTGAAGACTTATTTGATGTTTCATTTACTTCATGGAGAGATGATTGGTTGCTAGATTCAGGAGCAACATGTCACATGACATTTAGAAAATATTTTTTTGAAGAATTCACTGACAAAGTTGATGGAGCAGTATATTTCGCAGATAAATCCAAACTCAAGCCATTAGGGCTTGGCACAGTCAGGCTTAAGTTGCCTGGTCTTCCAGATCATATTCTACATGAGGTTCTATACCTCCCTGAGTTGAGGAGAAACTTGCTGTCCCTGGTCCAAATCCGCCAGCAAGGACACTCCATTCACTTGTTTGATGGCAAGGCAGAGGTCAGAAAAGCATCAGATCACTCACTTGTCATGGAGGGAATAGAAGAAGGGGGACTCTTGAAGCTGAAAGGTTCATCTGCTCATGCTCAAAACTTTGCATTCATTTCACATCATTATGAAGGTACATTCCCATCAAGTCTTTTATGGCATGCTATATTTGGACACTTAAACTATGAAAGCCTTCATTTTTTGAAGAAAAATGGTGTTAATGGACTGCCTACAATTCCTAGAAAACCTAAGGAATGTGATGCTTGTATTCTAGGAAAGCATAGCAAACAGCCATTTCATGATTCACACTCCAGATCACATAGAAAACTTGAACTTGTTCATTCAGATTTATGTGGCCCTATGCCTATTGCTTCTGCAAATGGAAACAAATACATGATGACATTTATTGATGACTACACCAGAATGTGTTGGATTTACTTACTGAAGAATAAGTCTGATGTTTTTCAAACTTTCAAGAATTTTCATGCATGGATTGAAAATGATGCACAAACACATATTGGCTCTCTACGTACCAATAATGGAAAAGAATACACTTCAAACGAATTTGAAAATTATCTTCGTCAACATGGAATCAAACATCAAACAACTGTGCCATATAATCCACAACAGAACGGTGTAGCTGAAAGAATGAATAGAACTATCTTAAATATGGTTCGCTCCATGTTATTTTTCAAGAATGTGAAATTGATGTTTTGGGCTGATGCAGTTCTATGTGCTGTTTACATAAAGAATAGGTGTCCTTCAAGTTCAATTAGAAACAAAACTCCCTTTGAAATGTGGCATGGCCACATTCCTTCGGTAAAGCATTTCAGGGTCTTTGGGTCCACCTGTTATGCCTTGATACCCAAGGGTCAAAGGAACAAACTTGGTGCTAGAAGCAGAAAATGTATCTTCTTGGGGTACTCCAATACCTCCAAAGGATATCATCTCTATGATGAAGCAAATAAGAAGCTTGTGATAGCAAGAGATGTCATATTTCTTGAATCTTCCAAGAGTGACAAAGTTTTTGAGCGGCAACTTCATCGCCTGGATAGATTCACACATGCAAAGTCCTTCCAAGAATTTGATAATGTGATTCCACATCTTGAAGGGGGGATTTCGATATTGAATCAAACTGTGGAATCATGTCCTGAAGCACTCTCTCCCCCACATGAAGAAACAACCACGAATGACACATTGGATGATGTGATTGACAGAATTGGGAGATTGAATCTTGAATCAATCCCAACTCAGTCAAATGACCAGCCTGGGCCATCTCAGAAAGGTCCTCCCAAATGGCTGACAAAGACACTGGAGAATTTTCATCCTGATGAGGTTGGAAAAATAGGAACAAGAAGTTCCACTCAACAAATCGAAGGTGATGTAGATAATTCTGATTCTCCTGTTGATATGGATATTGCTTATAACTGTGAATTGAGTTTGTCTACAGATCATGAACCAACTTCCTTCAAAGAAGTCGCTTCTCATGATGAATGGAAAGAAGCGATGCAGAAGGAGTATGATGCCTTGATAAATAATGGCACTTGGAAGCTGGTTGATCCGCCTTTGGGAACAAAACCAATTGGTTGTAAGTGGGTCTACAAGAACAAGTATAAAGCAGATGGCTCACTTGACAAGCACAAGGCTAGGCTTGTGGCAAAAGGTTTCGCACAAAAAGAAGGAGTCGATTATGAAGAAACTTTTTCTCCCACGGCAAAATGGACCACCATCCGGACTCGCTTTGCCCTAGCAGCTCAGAATGGATGGAAAGTCCATCAGATGGATGTAAAAATAGCATTTTTGAATGGAGATCTAAAGGAGAAAGTTTATATGTCCTAGCCAGAAGGATTTGTTCTAAAGGCTCAAGAAAACAAAGTTTGCAAGCTTATAAAATCCTTGTATGGCCTCAAGCAAGCACCACGAGCCTGGTATGAGAAATTAACCGAGCATCTTCTGAAACTTGACTTCAAACATTTTGATCTTGATGATGCAACTTTGTTTGTTAAGAAAGTTGGAAAAACAATTGTATATCTTGTGGTATATGTAGATGATATTTTGATAACAGGAAACAATGAGAGCTATATTGCATCCATGAAGAAAGAGTTGAAGAAAGGTTTTGAAATGACTGATTTGGGTCATGTTCATTACTATCTGGGTATTGAAGTAATTCAACATCCTAAATTTAAATTTCTTTCTCAAAAGAAGTACATTGGAGATCTCTTGAACAAGTTTGGCATGGATGAATGTAATCCCTTAACCACTCCAATGGAACAAAACTTGAAGCTCACATCTATTGAAGGGAAGGAATTTGAGGATGCAACCAAGTATAGACAACTTGTAGGAAGTCTTATATACCTGACCACCACCAGACCTGACATTTCATTTGTTGTTGGAATCCTCTCAAGGTTCATGCAAAAACCTTGTGAAGGAAATTGGTCTGCTGCAAAAAGAGTGTTAAGGTACTTGAAGGGGACTCAAGACTTTGGACTCAAATACACACAGGTAGGCGACTTCAGCTTGATCGGATACTCTGATTTAGACTTTGATGGGGACAAAGAAACAGGGGTGTCTACTACAGGTTACACCGTGAGTCTTGGATCAGGAGCTGTCTCATGGAGATCACGCAAACAGTCAGTTCCAGCAGATTCCACGACCGAGGAAGAATATGTGGCAGCAGCTGAAGCAACAAAGGAAATTGTGTGGCTCCGGAAAATCCTGGAAGACTTGCAGATGAAACAAATGTACTCCACACCACTCATGATCGACAACACTTCTGCAATAAAGTTGGCCAAGAACCCAAAGTTCCATGATCAAAAAAAGCACATCAATACAAAGTACCATCTAATTCGACATCATGTTCAGGCCAAAACCATCCATCTACATCATTGTTCCACAAATGAGAAAACTGCTGATATCTTCACCAAAGCACTTGGAAGAGAAAATTTTGAAAAGTTCAGATTGATTTTTGGCCTCACCAACATCCCTTCGGATTAAAGGGGGGAATGTTGACACCTAATCCTATGGGTTGGGTGTGCATATGTAATATTGTATATTATTTTAATATTAGGAAATAAGGAAGGCCAAGAGTCATTGGGAGATGAATACCAATAGCCTCACCTCCATGTATAAATGCATGTACATTCTTCAGCTAATACACATTCTGATTTGAGGAGTTACCTCTTGGTTTGACATTGTTTATAAATAAAGGAATTGACCCAAGTCAAAATACCTTTTCCCTCCTGTTGGTGTCCCATGTTTTTATAGTTTGGAAAATCAAAAGACAAGGCAACATCAGAACCAATCTTTAGAGTTACAAGATCTAGTCCTCCTGTTCTCAGAGAGGGATCTCTCAAAATTTTGTTTGCAAAGGTTTATCTTGTGTGCTTAGAGTATTGGTGTTAGACTAGTTATTAAGTGCAGGTGTTGTTTGTTTGGTTGGTTGGATTGAATTGATACAGCAGAGCATGAAAGGTCTAGGAAAGATACACAGAATGGAGAAACATCCGGTTCATTGGGCAATGGAGTCAAGAAAAGGTCATAAAAAACTCATCAAAGTATATGGGGGGATATCAAAGGGCAAATATAACTTGGCCACAGGATCCTTTTGTTTTTGGAATGGGATGAACATTAATGATTTGGAAAGAGAAATTGAATTCTCAACAAAGGGAACCTGAAAAAATAATTTAAACAATAAAGAGATATTTGATAGACAGGGCTAACCATAAATTCTACAAACATTCTTTAAGAAAATAATGGCTTCAAGACAACTTTCAAAATGAAATCTAAGATTCGGGGAACACCATATTTCCTCAAAGATTTTATTCTAAAGGAATTAGAAAACATAAAATATTTACTGATAATTATAGTCATAGAAGAGGGAACACCTAAAAAAATTTATGATCATAATTATAACGACCTTTAAGCCAACTGTTTAAGTGAGGACAAAGGGCAAGATCAAAACATACCTCTCTGATTCACTGTAAGCAAAGAACTTCAAAGGGAGACTTCAATAACAGTTTTTTAAGTGGCAGCAGGCAAGCAGGGAGAACCATAAATCATGATGAAACCAACTATTCAAACTATTAAGGAAATAAACAAGCATGAAGACTAAAGAGAAATTTTAAAGCCTCTAAAATACTTCAGCAGAAGAAAACATAAAACATTGAAGGATGAACAGGTCTAAGGTGCTTCCAAGAGTCATTTCTTAGCCTAAAACTTTCAACCTACTGTAGTAAGAAATTATGGAACATCATGAAAACAGGGGAAAACATAAAATAGTTCAGAATACTTCACCAAAAACCAAGCTCATGGATCCAATGATAGAGCCTTCTCAGGAATAAGCATTCAACAACATCATCAAGATCTCCAAGACTTCAATTTTTTCTTCAACTTCAACAGACTATGTATTTACTTCAAAGATTTTCAGTATTACAGCTTGTGATCACACAATAACCAACCCCTCACTCATCTTCTACAGAAGTATATATAGAAGAATGAGGAGGTGAGATCCTAATAAAAAGATCTCCAATTACAATTAATACAGACTTTAAATGGCTTCTTGGTCCTTGGGGGCTCAATGAAGAAGCTTACAATAGGTGTCTTCTGTATTAAATGATTCACATAAAGATTTAAGCTCGGTGGGAGCTTAATTTGACCTTTGAGGCTCTGTGTTATGTTAGATTAACTCTGTAGATATTTTGTCATTAATTTTCTTCGCAGATTTACCCTTTAGCTGTGTTGTGAAGTAGATATTGGATTACATGCAATAACTTTGGACTGCATTTGATTTCTTTGAGGCATAGGTGTCCTTCGTGGTAGCTGAGAAGAATTGATTCGCTTTAACTAAGGTGGTGGAGCTTTCTGTCGGATAAAACACTCTGATTTTTCCTTAAAATTGTGTTTAAATCTAGGGATTAGGCTTTTGATAGGCATCTTAGATATAATCCCCACAAATCTGTCTTTTAATCCTTTGTTCTGGTGCATTCTAGTCTTCTATACTGATACTCTTGATTTTTGATTGACTTGCTGTGTCTTTCAATTGTGCGGGATTGAAACAGGAATAGAATGACATCAATGCCTTATGAAACACCTATGAAACATGCATTTAACACCTATGAATGATTTCCTTTGACGAATTGAAGGCGGGAGGGTCGCCACCCTCAGCCTGCAAATTTTCTTCAGAATGGCGAAAAACCATTTTAACCCTACAAAAATACAAACAACTATTACAAAATCCTGCATATATAGGTTGACTGCTTCAAAGGACGTGTGGAGGGAGCATGGTCATTGGATGGCATCATCCAACGGTCAGGATTGATCGGGAGAGGTCGTAGAACGAGCGTAAAAAAGATTAAATCCGAGCCGTCGATCGCGTAGAGATCGATGGTCGAGAGTGAACGAGGAGGCAGAAAAGGAGAATGAATCTGAGCCATCGATTTCGCAGAGATCGACAGTGGGGAGCAGAAGTTGAAATTCAAACGGAGGGAAACTGGGCGATGAATTTTGGACCGTTGATCTGCAAATCAGATCGACGACGGAGATGCTGTTGCCGCTGCACGGTAGCTCGGTTATCGTGCGTGCATCTTAGACGAGCGATCTCTTTCCGATGATCAGCTCCAGATCAGACGGTGGACGTGAATATCGCTGCATATCCACGTCCGAAATTTAATGCGCGATGGACGCCGGTTTTCGGAATAGTGCCCAGGACACGTGTTGAGCAGTGTATGGAATCACTGGCGATTGGAAAAAACCGCCCTTGCCCCAAAGGTGGTACGATGTATACCACGCGGTTTCTGGAGTGGGGCACAGCTGGCGGGGACCACCGGGTAGACAGAGTCCGCACCGTCCAATATGTGGATTTAGATTGACGGTGGAGATTTAGAGGAAGATCGTACCGACGAAAAACTTTACAAAATAAAATAAAACCCGAATTTTGCAAATAACAAAGGTTTTTAAATATTTTCGGGGCAGAATAATTGTTAAAAATGGATAAGTGCCTCACTGACTCAGCGCTTGGTTCTGGCGCCAGGGTGCATGAATGAAAAGGGTTAGAGACTTAAGCCGAAGGGGACTTAAGTCCCATACATAGAAAATATGCATTTTAAGGGGTTTTCAAGGATTTTGAAAGGGATTTTTAGGATTCTGATAAGGCTAAGAAGGGGTCTTAGAACTTTATCAAGGGATTTTATGATGTGGAAAAGGAAGAAACATGAAAAGGAGGGATTTTTATGGGAAGTGGGGGAAAAGAAAAAGAGATTAGTCTTGGAAGAGGTGGAAAATGAAAAGGAAGTTTGCAGCAGTACTTTGTCTTGGAAATCAACAGGATTTTAGAGTCTTTTAGGATGTAAACAACAGTGTAGGTTTGGACAGAGGCATGAGGCCTTCAAGGAGCCTTCAAGAGCCAACAATTTTTAGTGATAAACTTTGTTCCTTGGAGGCTCAAAAAGTCTTAGCCACCTTTTGGTGTAACAAATATTATAGGTGGCTAACAGTGGCTCCACTTGGGGATGATGCCTTTTTGAAGGCATCAAGAACTTCAGACTTGCATTCTCTGGGAGGCTGACCTGAGCCTGATCCATTGGGCTGCCCTTCCTTTGCTGGGATGATCTTTTCTAAAAACATATTAGCAGCCATGAAAACAATGGAACTTTCATCAACAAGCTTTCTACCTACCCAATCCTATAGATCTAACATTTTTTCTTCATTAGAGTGCACTTGAATTGGCAAACTCTTTTCACATCATTTTATTCTTTTGAAAACATAAAACTAATCTAATTCTACTCCTTATTTCCCCCTGAACTCAGATTAAACAGTTCATTTCAGATGCTTCTCTACCTAATATATTTTCTGTTGGGATTAAACTGTACAATAGACTTTCATTCTCTAAATTCTACAACAAAAATTGAAAAAAATTCAAGTTAGGATTGGACAGTCTAACTTGATGCTGGTCTATGGCATAAAAGACAAACTACACATAGACATTTATTTTGCACAAAATTTAAAACAAAAAGGGAAAGCTTGAGATCTGAATTTTGAAAACATTTCCTTCCTCCTTTCTACAGCTCTGTTTTGATCTTTGTTTTGAGTTATCTTTGCTTTTCTTCTGGTTCAGGTTTTAATCTGATTAGAACAAGATTTTACATCTTTTGACTCAGAATCTAAAACAGATTTGAGTCATTTTCTCTTTGAAACTTTTAGGTTCATATTTTGAGCATGTTCGAACCTTTAATTTCTATCCTAAACTATCTACTGATAAGCCAACTTTAAATAGTTTGGCAAATCAAATTCACTATCCTATCAGTAGAAAATTTAAAGCTAATTAGTCAAGGTTAAACTGTTTGACTAACTAGAAGTGTGTTACTTAGGAGTGGCATTTAAGCTCGCACACTTTCAGAATTTGTTTCTCTTTTTTGGTATGGGGCTGTATACCTTTCTTGTTTTGAAAATATACCCTCTTTTCTTTCGTTCTTTGTTTTTGTATTTTTGATTTTTCTAACTTTGAATGCAATGGTTAGACTATGATATTTACAATGAAAAATAAAATGCTCTGAAACTTAAGATTCTTGGCCGAAGTAATGCTTGAGCATCCTGCCATTGACAAGACCTCCATATAGGTCTTCTCCATTCAATTCTTTCAAGAAAAATGCATTGTGACCCCTCTCAGCATGAATAATATAGGGCCCTTTCCACAAGTTCTCAAATTTTCCGTGTCTTCCCTTCTATTCTCTTCTTGAATCCCATTTGAGAAAAACATTTCCAATTTGGAAATTGTTTGCCTTAGTCCTCTTATCAAATAGCTTCTTCATTTTTTCTTGGACTAACTGTGTTCTTTCATAGACTTCCTGTCTGGTCTGCTGTAAATGGATTGTTTGGTTGATTCTTCTCTGCATATCATTTTCTTCAATCTGCACTTCTTGAAGGAGTTTCATGACTGGAACTCCCAATGAGGTAGGAAAAACTGCATCCATGCCATAAACTAACTGATAGGGGGACATATTTATTTATTTCTTTGTAGTTAATCTATCATCCTATAAGGCATGAACCAACTTACTGTACCATGATTTCTGATTTTGTTCCAATAGCTTTTTAATGATATTGATGAGGCTCTTGTTGGAAGATTCAGCTAATCCATTTCCTTGGGGATAGTAAGCAGTGGAATGGCCCAAGGTTATATGGTATTTGTAGCAGAAATCAACCATCTTCTTAGATTTAAAAGCAGCAGCATTGTCTGTTATGATTTTGCTGGGACAACCAAATCTGGATAGGATATTTGTTTCAAGGAACTTGATAATGACAGAGTCATTAGCATTTATGGAGGGTATAGCTTCTATCCACTTGGTAAAGAATTCAGTGGCTGTGAGGATCCACTTATGCTGAGCTGAGGAGGATGGATGAATTTCCCCAATGAAGTCCAGCCCCCATTGTTGAAAAGGTGCCTCAACTCTGATGGGATGTAAAGGTAAGGGAAGGAGTTTTCTTTTGCCATCAAAGATTTGACACTTATGGCAAGACATTACCAGCTTTTGAGTGTCTGGGAAAAGGGTAGGCCAATAGTAACCAGATCTAAGAATTTTGTTGGTTGTGGCCTTCCAGTAGAGGTGACCTCCACATTGTCCATCATGCAATTCATGCATCATCTTTCCTGCATAATCTTCAAGTAAACATTTAAGAAAAATTCCAACAGTGTTTTTCCAATATAATACTCCATCTAAGATACAAAAATTCAAAGCCTTTTCTTTCAAGAATCTAGCTTTAGTTTTAGACAAAGAAGGAGGGGTATTTAAATATAAAAGCACATAAATAATGTCAGCATACCAAGGAGAATTTAGAAATGTTTCTTCAATAACAGGAGCATCAGATTCTTCTATTTCTTCCAACACATCTACCATATTGATGTCTAGTGCTTGGAAGTTAGACTCAGCCATAAGTTTTGCTAATACCTGCCCTTTAACTAGTTTGGTGGGCCTAATTTCTAAGTCATATTCAAGAATAGTTGCAATCCATTTTCCCCTTTTACCATCGGGGTCTTGACTTAGAATGTCCTTGACAACAGTATGTGGAACAAAAGCAATTATGTGAGAGTGTAAAATATAGACCCTAAAGTCTTTTAATGCTTTCACTAATGCTAAGGCTTGCTTCTCCATGATGTTATATTTGAGAGGAGAATCTCTCAAGGCCCTAATAAAGAAAGATATTGGTTGTTCTTGCCCCAAATCATTCTTTTGAAGTAAAACTGCAGCTATTGTATGTTCAGATGCAAAGGAAAAGATATAGAAATCTTTGGTAAAATCTAGACTAATCAGGATTGGTGCTTGAGTAAGAGCTTGTTTGACCAATTCGAATAATTATTTAGCTGGTAAAGTCCATTTTATACCGACATCTTTCTTAAGCATGTTTGTAATTTTTTTTAATATCTCAGCAATATTAGGAATACACCTTCTCAGGAAATTAATCTTTCCGATGAAATATTGCAATTCTTTGAGGCTCCTTGGATGGATGATTTGCAATATGCCATCTATCCTTGCAGGGTCTATTTTGATTCCCTCTTCCGAAATTATGTGGCCAATAATTTTACCTTCTTGGAGACCAAAGATTTTTTTCTTGGGATTCAATGATAAGCCAAATTTCCTACACTTCTCAAAAAAATTTCTTAGGTGAATCAAATGTTCTTCATCAGTTTTTGAGAAAACAGTTATGTCATCAAGGTAAATGATTATGAAATAGCCAATGTCTTCAAAAAAGGCTATGTCCATGGCCCTTTGGAAGGTGGCCCCTGCATTCATTAATCCGAAAGGAATTTTGACATACATAAAGGTGCCCCAAGGTGTGGTAAAAGCAGTTTTGATTTGATCTCTTGGGAGCACTAACACATGGTTGTAGCCTGAGAACCCATCTAAGAGGGAAATCCTTTTTGACCCAACTACCTTCTGAAGTATATGGTCCATTTTGGGTAAGGGGTAGTTGTCTTTTAAGGAGGCTCTATTTAAATTTCTGAAGTCAATACAGAGCCTGATCTCTCCTGTCCTTTTCCTAACAAAAACTAAGTTTGATACCCATTCTGAAAATCTAACAGGTACTATAATGCTAGCATCATGCATCTTTTCAATTTCGGCTCTAACTAAAGGTAATAAAAGTGGGTTTATTCTCCTCAGTTTTTGTTTGAAGGGCTTTTGATTTTCCTTCAAGGGAATCTTGTGCTGAATGATGTTGGTATCGTAAGACTTCAGATCTGTGTATGCCCAGACAAAAACATCATTAAACTCTTTAAACAGATCAATGTATCAAGGTTTTATGTGGTTTGGAAGAGTGCTGGACAATTTAATCATCTTGGGTTCTGTTAGGGAGCCTATGTTGTGTTCTTCTACATTTGTTTCTACGAGATCCATTTTTGGTTCTTTGGCTACATCATTAAAGTCGAAAAGGTGTTCCAAAGGTGAGAGACCTCTTGGAATTGAACCGTTTTTACATTCTAAAACTTCCATGTCTTTTTGCTCCGCGTTGTCAACTGACTCTACTTCAAACATATTCTCATAATGACTTATATGAGCAGAGTGTGTTATTTCAACTTCTAGGATTTCTTCAATATATGGACAGTTTTGATTATGGCTTGATTCTGATGTTGGTATGGCGAAATCGTTTTCTGACTTCAAGAAATCATCTATGTGTTGGTCAGAATCAAAAATTTTCCAGTGATCTACGTTATCAGGCACTGCACGCCTATGTTTTACTTTTACACTAAGCTGTTCATTTATCTTAGGTATTTGACAGTTACTGGCATTAAAAGCGAGTTTATTTGCTAAATGGTTAAACGCTCTAGGAATGAAAACAAGTTTGTATTTTTTGAAGGGTTTTAATAAATCGAGAGCAGTGTTCCGATATTCCCTAAGCCTCAGATTTCTGGCTAAGTATTCTCCTTTGATTTGTTTTATGATAAGTTCAGAATCTCCTAAGATTGTTACCTTTTGGGCTTGTAATTGTTTAAGCAAATGTAAACCTAGGAGAAGTGCTTCGTACTCAGCAATATTGTTAGTGCTGTTAGCGCTCAAATCTATCTTAGGCTGAAATAAGGTAAAACTCAAGGCTACATCAAACCACGCTCAGCCTCGTAGCTAGCCCTACGAGGACAGGAGAGGGCTCTCTCCGGGTCTATCTCGGCAAAGGATCTTCAAAGGGGTTGAGATGACTTATAATGAACAATGAATATTGATTTTAGGCTAGTAAAGAGATAGGAAAGTTTGATTTTTGATTTTTTGGGTTTTTGTTGGAGAAATGGGAAAAAACAATTTTGGGTCCAGGGATAAGGCCAGATCTTTGCATAATTCGAGTTGGGGCAAGATAGGCAGTAGTCTTGATGCTTTTTGATTAAGTGTATGAATAGATCAGAACGAAAAGGAGCTGAAGAGGGCAAGGGAGAACATGGATCCTCTCCAAACAGGCGAAAACATGTAAAACTAAACAAATTCAAAGGCAGAGCACTGAAATCAATGGATTCAACCTCGTTTACTCATTCATTTAGTTTCAGAAGCATAAGAAGGGAATGGCATACATTAAACATGAAAGAACTTACAATAAACTAAGAGAAAACACCATCAAGAACTGAAAGCCACAAGAATCCCTACAGGTGCTGCAAAACCTCTGATCTTTCCTTAGCCAAAATATGAAAAATATGTACAATAGTGTGCCAAAATCTTTCCCAAGAGTCCAACCTATCCAACCTTTGAAAATGACTGAGAAAATACATCTTATAGACCTTCTAACCCCTTCCCACACCTCTATGGGTCGAATTCCTCCTTCTAGGAGAAGTTCCAACTAATTCTAAACAAAGAACTAGAATATAGGCATCTAAACAACTTGCCTCTAAAAGGGAGGAAACTGATTCTTACATCTGATTTTTACTTTTTTAGGAGTGAATCATCTAGAATAGGTAAAAGTGAGTCAAAGTTACATGCCAACCATCAATTTACATCATGATAACTAAAAAATGTCATCCACAAGCAAAACTGGTTCAACTGGCCGAAATTCTGAGCTGGAAGGTGAAAAATTGACCAAAAATCCATATGCGTAGCGCGCCTGAGCCATACGCGTAGCTCGTCTTTCAGCCTGATTTTGGGGCACTTCTTGGCATCCAAATTGAGCTCATGATAGCTCGTTGGAAAGCCCTGGATGTTGGCTATCCAACCCAAGTGGAATTTCCCAATTTGGAGCTCATTTTACCGTCCAAATATTCATTCTCCCAGAAGTACTTCCTGCTGGTGCAAAAGGTGGCAGCAAGGTGGTTTTCATGGGGTTTTTGGCCCTTTTGATCATCCAGAACTTGATGAAATGCTTCGGAAATACTTGAGCATGCATAAATTACCAAGAAAAACCCAAAAATATAAATTTTTCCTTCAAAAAGTGTCCCAAACAAAAGCGAGCACCTCGACGCGCTACTCGTATAGCTGAAAAATCTATTTTTGGACCAAAATATTTCAAAATGACAAAAATTTCTCCGAATTTGCTCAAATTCGGAGCGAAGACCCTCCATCATGTATCATGTCTAGCCAACGAAGCCTCGGCCAAAATCCGGAGTGGATCAGGCCTTTTCCGCCGTTTTAGTGCTCTGCTCAACCTCCTCTTCAGAATCTTCATTTTTGCTTTGCAGACATGCATGCGAGCCCAATAATGACCTTTCATGTGACGAAGCATGTCTTTGTCTCTATTGGCCTTTGCCAACAATTTCTCTAGATGAATGTTAACATGCGTGAGGCAAGAATCTTGATCAACCGGTGTCATATCACCAGGTCTCTTCCAGGCCAACTGTCGATCCTCACGGATTCGCCGCAGCTCATAAAGTGTGTGCTCATCCTCTAGTTTTTTGTTACGCTGCTCCAGGTAGTTTATCACCCACTGAGCCCTCTGCAATTTCTCTTTCAGCGTGTCATTCTCGGCCTTTTTCTCCTGGATGATCTCTTTCAGCTTCGAGCTAGGAGAGCTCGCATCAACATCAATGATCGTGAAATCAGTGTCCCGGCCTCCTGAAGGGCCCTCATCATGCATGGGCCTCTTGCCCCTGTCCTGAAACTATACCTGTGTTGAAGAAGAAGGCGAGACCCCTTCCACATCATGTGGAGATAATACTCGCTCTGCTGATGGAGTCAACGAGACCCCTTCCACCCCGGGTGGAGATAATACTTGTCGTGTAGCTGCAAATAAGGCCCTGTGGCCTCGTTGGTATGTCACATACAATGGAACACTGATATGTTTGATCTTAGGAATGTCAGGCTGGTGTGAAGGCTCTCTCGCATCATGAACTACCTCGGGAAGCAGCTGTGGTGCTGTAAATAAGTCACGAGAGATGAAATCCTCCCAAGTGATGCCCTGCTGTGGAATCACTGTCATAATCCTGCTCATAATCTGAGTCCGTCTCTGACATGGCTTTGAAAACAAGATGTCTGCAATATATATGCTGATATAGGTGTAGTGAAGTCAAAATTTTCAATGTATGCTCAAACCCAAATATGTTACATATGTACCAAAGCATCATAGTAAAACAAGCCACAGTGGTAATAGCTCTGTTAAGTGGATTGGCATAAAAACAGTCTCTGTTTTGATCACAAGTGAATTTGACAAATAAGTACCAAGTGTAATGTAGTGTGCAGCCTTTGTAATGCTGGCTAAAATTTGTCAAAGAGGAAAATGAGTATGAGACTGTGTTTTTTCAGTGGAGAATGGGAAACAATGTGATAATGACCATATCAAAACAATAGCAATGACAGTGGTAATATAATGGAGATGACAGCAGTGATGAAATGGAAAACTGAGAGCGTGAGGGCCGTGACACTTTGACAGTAGATGCATAGGTATATATATCAACAATACAAGCTGGGAAATTCTTCACAAGACCATCAACATGTATTCAAAACCCTAAGAAATGAATCTACTATGAACGTAGGGTTCACTTTTATCCACATCAAATACACTAATTTCCCCACATCAAACACACTACAATCATGTTCAAAATTTACTGAGCAACCATTAAAAACCTACTTGCAAGCTGATTGTGCCGATTTGGTGTGAAACTGAACGCAAGGGAAATTTTTTTAGCTCTGAGACTGTATGGGTAGCGCGCCCACCCAATGCATAGTGCGCTGCATGTGCGTAGCGCCCTTGTTATTTTACACTGGCTGGTGAGGCTATATGCGTAGCGCACTCTATATGAGTAGCGCGCCTCCTATATGCGTAGCGCACTACATAGTGCATTTTGCAGGAGGCTTTTGGAGGCTTTCCTGGTGTCCAAATTGAGCGTGTGGTAGCTCGTTGGAAAGCTCTTGGAGTCTAATTTCCAAAACAAGTGGAATATTTCAATTTGGACTTCATTTTCCATGTCAGAAATCAAATATCCCAAAACTTTTCAAAATGAGCAGAATGAGGCTGCCTCAAGGCAGAGCGCTGTTGCAGTCAACTTTTGAAGGTCTTCCTCAACTCCAAATTGAGCTCATGATAGCTCATTGGAAAAATATTTGTGTCTAGTTATCCTTTGACTCATCAAGCAAGTCATTTAGCCAACCATGCTAGGAGAAATATTGATTTTCCCAAGGTCACTTCAAAGGTGCATTCAATTCTCCTGAGGCAACGATATTTTTGACATTTCTCTAAAACCATGACACCTGTGTAAAACTTGAAGGAGTTTTTTCTTCCTTGGCATGTTTTGTACAAAAAACTCTCTCCGTTTTCCAAAATTCATCTTTTATTGCTCTGAAACATCATTTGAGTGAAACTTATCCCGATGTGTGAAACAAGGGATTTTGTCGAAATGAAGCGAAATGAAGGGGATAAGGGGCTTCTAAATTCTTGGGGAAATTTTGGGAAGTAGGGGGGGATGTTAGGAAGCAGGGGAAAGTGGAATCGTAGAGATTGAGTGAGGGGAAGTGGTCCAAAAGGGAAAAACACATGCCTAGCCTAGAAAATTGCCAAGTTGTGGCAAGAAACTAGGGTTTGTGCAAAAATGAGGAATTTGGGGAATCTCAGTGATGGGAAGTGTTTAATAAGGTACATTAAGGATAGGGGAAGGTGTATGAACATCGGAATGCAAGTTTTCTAATGATTTGACCATCAAGAGAAATTACCTCCAAAACCCTAGGAAGAGGAAATGGACCTTACGAGCACAAGCCCCGAAGCATGAACAAAATTTGTAAAATGACCCAATGGAACTTGACATGATGATGAAAACCCTCTGAATGATGGCACACTCAGCTGAATGGTGACATGGACCGACATTTGGACAAATTTGAAAAGAGTGAAAACAAACCCTAGACCTAATGCCTAGTGACCAAATTTTGCCTGAAGACTCATTGAAATGACAAAATTTGACCTTGACACATTAAAATCACTTTGTAAGAGCATGTTTGATCACTGAAGGAAAGCTGCAAAGGCTGACACTAACAAGTGCATGGGAAATCCAATTTCTATGAGAAAATTTGATTCGTGTTCTGGATCCATACGCCTACACCTGCGCTTGATTTATTACAAGATCCATCAAAGTTTATTGTCCAAATTATGTTTGACTCATTTTCGTTTACTTGTTTCTATTGATTGTCGATGTTTTGAAGTTGATTTGAGATAAAATTTGATTTTTCTGGTGAATTGATGGGGTCTATGTTCTCTTTACCTTGTTGAGTAATTTCATCTTCATTACATAAGATAAAGGAATATAAACTTGATCGAGTAGAATAGATTGGAGTGTTGTTCGGTTTATCTAGGTTTCTCACCATATACTTCATGTGAGATTCCCTGTATAGTCTTCTGTTTTGGTTAAAAACAGGGATGGTGGCATAAGACATGTCCATTTGAAGGCTTCCTTGAAGTTTGGCTCCCCAAGATCATGATAAGAGCATGCCATATTTAGGGGGAATGTCAGCTACAACTATATCCATAACTAGATTTTTAGCAGGGATCTGAGCTAGATTAACACATAAATCTTTGATTAGACCCAAACATTTGACTCAGCTTGAGTCAAAAGAATACAAATCTTTGTATGGTTTAGTAATCTCTAAGCCTAAGCTCTCCATTACCACCTTGGGCATTAGATTGTGTGAAGCTCCTGAGTCTAACATGGCATTGTGTAAAATTTTCTCGTGTATGTTCAAGCTAACATAGAAGGGAGGGACAGCCCCTTCTTGATATTCTCCCTCAACTTCAGGACCGGACAACAACTCAGGTTTGTCATATGTCAATTTTAAAGTGTCTGTATCACTTCCTAAGTTCAAAGCTTTCAAAACTTGGTTTTTTTACACCTCTTGGGTTACTAGTTCAGCTAGGGGGATGGTGATTTTTATTTTGGCAATCTCTCCCTCAAGGTTGAAAGGAATAATTGACTTGTTTGTATTTACATCTATTTTTTCAATTGAATTCTTTTCAACAACTTTGATTTGTTGAACCTTGTTTGGAATGGTAATTGGGACAACTTTGTTAGGACCACTAGCTGAAGTGCTAGGGGTACTCTGTTCAACATTTGGCTGGACACCTTTGTCTTTGTTTGAATCTGGTTTTTTAGTCAAAATGTTGGTTTTCTCTGCTGTCTTTTTGGGCTGGTTTTCTGCGTTTTTCTTGACAGCAGTGCTAGTGTTCTTATCCTTTGAATTATCTATGTTTCCCTTGCTCCTAAGATCATACTGTTTGTGTACCTCCATTATTGCATTTTCAAAACCCAATCTATAGTCATCAGAGTCTTCGTAGGTGTTTGTATTTTGGTCATCAGAGAAGAATCCTTATTCTTCCTCAGTGAGGAAAACATCATCTCCACTGTCTAACCCAATCAAGTTTACATGAGATTCTTCCAACCTTTCCAACTCCCTATCTTCCTCATATTGATCCACATATTTTTGTTGGAAGGGAGGTCTAATCTGTTGGTCATTCTTGTTCTGTTTGTCTTGATTGTTTTCTCTTCTATAATTCTGATTTCTATTTCGAGGAGCAGTTTGATTTTGATTTGCTTGTGATTTATTAATTATGCTCATCTCTTTCATCATTTCTTCCAACATCCTCTCCATTTTTGAGCTTGAAGTAGGAGTGGAATCTTCTCTAAAAGACACTCTCTTCTCAGTTTTCATTCTTTCTCTCTTCTCCATCAAGTTGACTTCCACAGAAAGAGTGCCCTTTTGCATATCTTCAAGAGTTGCAAAATCTCTTTCTCTCAGCAGATAGGTCATGTCAGAGTCAAACCCTTTAGGAAATTTGTTTAAAGCTGATCCATGTGCAGGTTTTAGTTCTGGGGAAAGTTCATTATACACACTATTGAATCTAGTGCAGTAAGCTTGCACACTTTCCCTAGTGTTTCTATGGAGGTTCTTGTAGTCAGAAAGGACTTGGAGAGGATTCTTCTTCACTTCCAATTTGTTTAATAATGTTTGATGGAAGCCTTGGAGATAATTAATACTATGGGGGGGGTAAAATTTTAAACCATTTTCTTACATCTCCCCCCAAGCTCTGAGCAAATAACCTAAGCTTGACATAATCATCATCAATTTCGTTTCTGTCAAAGTAGTCATTCATTTTATCTACATGTTGTGATGCAGTTGTAGCATTGTTAGAATCATATAATGGAATTTTGGACTGATAGTCCTGTGGAAGATTAACTAATGGTATAGGAAGGACTAGGGGAGCATACCATGCTGCCATGATAGGTGGTGGGGGTGGATTTACAAGGAGCGGATTAATGACAGGAATAGTGGGCTGAGGTGTAGTGGTTTGAATAGTGGATGAAGGGTGAGCAGAAGTGGATGGACCGGGGATAGATTGTTGAGTTGACCTTGGATGAAAGACACCTAAATTGAGAAGGAAATGTAAATCAGGTGGTGTGGTTTCTCTATTACCAGGTTGTTCACTTTGTTCTGGGGATGAAAGTGAGGACTCAGAATCTATTTGAATTATATCATCAAGTGACCTAGTTCTAAAAGGATTTCTTAAGTCGACTTGTGATTGGTGTAGGGCTGCGAGATTTTCAGGGACTGAACTAGCTCTCAAGGGTGATATGAAAATAGTTGATAATTTAATCCTAGGAGACTTCCAAAGGATGATTTCTGGGTTATCAACTATCTCAGGTGGATTTGGGTCGGGATGGGCTCTAGTGTGAATCTTTTTAGGAGCCACTATGCTATGTTTTTCAGACCTGGTTAGAAAGAGAGTTTAACCAAATATGACAATCTTCAAGAGGCTAACTGATCTTTTCAGAAGAAGGAAGATTTTAATCTTAAAGCCTTCTAGCTAAGCTTGTTATGATGCTATTAAGACTTGGGGTCTTCCGAGTGGAGTCTTAAGGTTTGTTTTTAGGATTGTGGAGTCGCCAGGTGGAATTTTTAAGCTCCCTTGGAGTAAAAGTTTTATAGTCTACAACTAGCTTTATTATGAAGCCAAACTGAAATGTTTTTGGGTTTTCTGAGTTATTTTGGTTTTATAGGTTATGAGAGTATCCTAAATCTGACTTAACACTTAGCTAGGGTGTCAAAACACATAGAGTTTACTCTTATGGCTTGGTAACCGAAACCGTCAAGGTTTGATAAGGCTTTATAAGAATCCTAAGGGTTACTTAGTTTGTCACTGATTCAAAAGGTCCTATCATGATTACCATTGCTGGGTAGTGCTTGAATAAGGTTACTTATGTTATACTTAGACAATGAGTCTTTTTTTTGCATATTTTACTCAAGGTCCCACCATGATCGCCATTATGTTAGTGGCGATGAGGTGGCTGATAATCACTGGATAGTCTTTGAAAATAAGGGATTTCTGGAGTCCTAAGGGGTATTTAGATTGTTACTGACTCAGAACGTCCCACCGTGATCGCCATTATGTTGGTGCCTCGTGTTTTGATAGTTTGGAAAATCAAAAGACAACGCAACATCAGAACCAATCTTTAGAGTTACAGGATCTAGTCCTCCTGTTCTCCGAGAGGGATCTCTCAAAAGTTTGTTTGCAAAGGTTTATCTCGTGTGCTTAGAGTATTAGTTTTAGACTAGTTATTAAGTGCAGGTGTTGTTTGTTTGTTTGGTTGGATTGAATTGATACAGTAGAACATGAAAGGTCTAGGAAAGATACACATAATGGAGAAACATTCGGTTCATTGGGAAATGGAGTCAAGAAAAGGTCATAACAAACTCATCAAAGGATATGGGATATCAAAGGGCAATCTAACTTGGCCACAAGATACTTTTGTTTTTGGAATGGGATGAACATTAATGATTTGGAAAGAGAAATTGAATTCTCAACAAAGGGAACCTGAAAACATAATTTAAAAAATAAAGAGATATTTGATAGACAGGGCTAACCATAAATTCTACAAACATTCTTTAAGCAAATAATGGCTTCAAGACAACTTTCAAAATTAATTCTAAGATTCGGGGAACACCCTATTTCCTCAAAGATTTTATTCTAAAGGACTTAGAAAACATAAAAGATTTACTGATAATTACAGTCATAGAAGAGGGAACACCTAAAAACATCTATGATCATAATTATAATGACCTTTAAGCCAACTGTTTAAGTGAGGACAAAGGGCAAGATCAAAACAGACCTCTCTGATTCACTGTAAGCAAAGAACTTCAAAGGGAGACTTCAATAACAGTTTTTGAAGTGGTAGCAGGCAAGCAGGGAGAACCATAAATCATGCTGAAACCAACTGTTCAAACTATTAAGGAAATAAACAAGCATGAAGACTAAAGAGAAAGTTTAAAGCCTCTAAAATACTTCAGCAGAAGAAAACATAAAAAAGTGAAGGATGAACAGGTCTAAGGTGCTTCCAAGAGTCATTTCTTAGCCTAAAACTTTCAACCTACTGTAGTAAGAAATTATGGAACATCATGAAAACAGGGGAAAACATAAAACAGTTCAAAATACTTCACCAACAGCCAAGCTCATGGATCCAATGATAGAGC
The DNA here is from genome assembly GCA_034641835.2 of Pinus albicaulis. Lineage (NCBI taxonomy): Eukaryota > Viridiplantae > Streptophyta > Pinopsida > Pinales > Pinaceae > Pinus > Pinus albicaulis. The sequence goes on along the minus strand of CM076573.1, from coordinate 42,595,419 downwards.
CTTCTCAGGAATAAGCATGCAAAAAAATCATCAAGATCTCCAAGACTTCAATTTGTTCTTCAACTTCAACAGACTATGTATTTACTTCAAAGATTTTCAGTATTATAGCTTGTGATCACATAGTAACCAACCCCTCACTCATCTTCTGCAGAAGTATATATAGAAGAATGAGGAGGTGAGATCCTAATAAAAATATCTCCAATTACAATTAATACAGACTTTAAATGGCTTCTCAGCCCTTGGGGGCTCAATGAAGAAGCTTACAATAGGTGTCTTCTGTATTAAATGATTCACATAAAGATTTAAGCTCGGTGGGAGCTTAATTTGACCTTTGAGGCTCTGTGTCATGTTAGATTAACTCTGTAGATATTTTTTCATTAATTTTTTTCGCAGATTTACCCTTTAGCTGTGTTGTGAAGCAGATATTGGATTTCATGCAATAACTTTGGCCTGCATTTGATTTCTTTGAGGCACAGGTGTTCTTCGTGGTAGCTGAGAAGAATTGATTCGCTTTAAATAAGGCGGTGGAGCTTTCTGTCGGTTAAAACACTCTAATTTTTCCTTAAAACTATGTTTAAATCTGGGGATTAGGCTTTTGATAGGCATCTTAGCTATAATCCCCACAAATCTGTCTTTTAATCCTCTGTTCTGGTGCATTCTAGTCTTCTATACTAATACTCTTGGTTTGTGATTGACTTGTTGTGTCTTTCAAATGTGCAGGATTGAAACATGAATCAAATGGCATAAATGCCTTATGAAACACCGATGAAACGTGCATTTAACACTTGTGAATGATTTCCTTTGACGAATTGAAGGCGGGAGGTTCGCCACCCTCAGCCTGCGAATTTTCTTCAGAATGGAGGAAAACCATTTTAACCCTGCAAAAATACAAAAACTATTACAAAATCCTGCATATATAGGTTGACTGCTTCAAAGGACTTGTAGAGGGAGCATGGCCGTTGGATGGCATCATCCAACGGTCAGGATTGATTGGGAGAGGTCGTAGAACGAGCGGAAAAAAGATTAAATCCGAGTCATCGATCGCGCAGAGATCGACGGCCGAGAGTGAACAAGGAGGAAAAAAACGAGAATGAATCTGAGCCGTCAATCATGTAAAGATCGACGGTGGGGAGCGGAAGTTGAAAGTCAAATGGAGGGAAACTAGGCGATGAATTTTGGACCGCCGATATACAGATCAGATCGATGGCGGAGATGCTATTGCCGCTGCACGGTAGCCCGGTTATCGCGCATGCATCTTAGAGGAGCGATCGTCGTCCGATGATCGGCTCCAGATCGGACAGTGGACGTGAATATCGCTGCGTGTCCACGTCCGAACTTTAATGCGCGATGGACGGCGATTTTCGAAATAGTGCCCAGGACACGTGTCAAGCAGTGTGTGGAATCGCTGGTGATTGGAAAAAACCGCCCTTGCCCCAAAGGCGGTGCGATGGATACCACGCCGTTTCTAGAGTGGGGAACAGCTGGCGGGGACCACCGGGTAGACAGACTCCGCACCGTCTGATCTGTGGATTTAGATTGATGGTGGAGAATTAGTGGAAGATCGTAATGATGGAAAAATTTACAAAATAAAATAAAACCCGAATTTTGCAAATAACAAAGGTTTTTTAATATTTTCGAGGCGGAATAATTATTAAAAACGGATAAGCGCTTGACTGACTCAGCACTTGGTTCTGGCGCCAGGGTGCATGAATGAAAAGGGTTAGAGACTTAAGCCAAAGGGGGCTTAAGTCCCATACATAGAAAATATGCATTTTAAGGGTTTTTCAAGGATTTTGAAAGGAATTTTAGGATTCCGATAAGGCTAAGAAGGGGTCTTAGAACTTTATAAAGGGATTTTATGATGTGGAAAAGGAAGAAACATGAAAAGGAGGGATTTTTATGGGAAGTGGGGGAAAAGAAAAAGAGTTTAGTCTTGGAAGAGGTGGAAAAGGAAAAGGAAGTTTGTAGCAGTACTTTGTCTTGGAAATCAACAGGATTTCATAGTCTTTTAGGATGTAAACAACAGTGTAGGTTTGGACAGAGGCATGAGGCCTTTAAGGAGCCTTCAAGAGCCAATAATTTTTAGTGATAAAATTTGTTCCTTGGAGGCTCAAAAAGTCTTAGCCACCTTTTGGTGTAACAAATATTATAGGTGGCTAACACCTCCAACAAATATAATAAAATATTCCTAAAGGGTGGTTATAGAATTTGATTAATAATATTTTATTCATGCACCAAGTTCTATATAAACCTAATATTTTGTTATAAATAGGAGGGTTTTCCCCATTCATTATTCACCTTCATTGCATTAGATCACACTGGTTCTACTCTTGGTCACCATTTTTCATTTTTGCCTTGTGAGCTCCCATTGAGTTCTATGTTTGTCTAGGTTTTCTACCACAATAAGAGAGAGGAATTTTAAATCTGAAACGCTGAGGACTTTCAAGAACCCATCCCATTGAGGAGAACTAGAAAACACCTTTCTTGTTTTCCTCTCAAGTGCCCCATTCTTTAATATAATATAAAACATTCTTTTAAACACATTGTTCTTGTCTTGTCTATTGGATGCATGGAGCCATATTGTATTTTATCTACTTAATGTCTTTTTAGATCTGGATTTGTGCAGTATTATTTGGATCATCTAATTGCAGATTTAAATATGTTTGGCAGCCATAATCGATGTTAGGGCTATTTGTTATGCGTAGCTAAAGTGATCTTTTATGACGAAAGAATCATACTAACAATTGGCGACTCCACACGGGTTTTCTTTTGCGACCGCTGTCATTTCATATATTCTTACATATCTAGTTGTTTCAAACCCTAGGGTTTCTCTTCCATTTCCTATTTTTCCTATTTTTATGGTGCTTTCCACCTCTAAAACCCTCAAACAATCAAATTTTTAACTTCCGTGTGTTTCTGGCCTTATTGCGTAGGTGACAGACATCAGCCGCAGCTGAGACGACAACTTTTTCTGAAATCTGCCGCTAAGAGAGCTGGATCTGCAAGTCGCACTTATCGGCCCAAAAAGTGTGACCTGGCCTTGAGTTCACACTTTTCTGCCCTAAATCTGCGTTCTGGACAACAAATAGGTCAGAACCTGCGACCTGCACTTTTTTCTGCAATTTTCCAGAACTTTTTCTGGGTTTGTCTAAAGCTTCTGTCAGGGTTTTCCAGCCTCTGTCTCCGCCCATTTAGACTTGTTTCTAATATGTTTCACTCAACTAAGTGGGAATATTTCCCCTTAGGGCTCTAGTACCCTCCACTTTTTGTGGGAGAGTTTTTGCTGTTTCAAAAGTATGAATTTCCAGGGTTTCAGCCCTTTTGCTTCCAGATCTGATACCTCATTTTCAGATCCCTTTAGATCAGCTCTTCTCCCTTTCAAATCCCCTTATATAGTTTTTTTTGGGTTCATTTCTAGGGCCACATCCTTGTCCCTTCTATTTTTAGCTGGTCTCCTCCTTTTTAGCAGCAACCTTGCCTCTGCCTCTTGGCTATTCTCTGCATCTCTTTTCAGCAGATTTCCCCTTTAGATCCCTGTCCCTCCCAACCTTAGATCTATTGGCCTCTTTTTAGCGTGTTTTGCTTAGTTTTTTCCCTATTATAGACTAGTTTTGAGAGACCCACCTTCTTGGGTTATATTGATGCATTGTTAGCTGGTAATTTTCTGTTCTTTCAGTCTTATTTACTGCAGATTTATTTTCAGTTACACAACACATTTTTTCTTTTACTCTCAAAACGTATGGGTTTAAACAAATTAAAATTAACGCATGCCACACACTGACCCTAAGCGAAGAAGAGCCTGGTTATCACCGCCTGGCAAAGAATTTAAAATCAATTTTCACTGCACCTCTCTGCCCTTGACCTCACTTGATTTTGTCCCTCCCTGCCCTTGTCGGTTTTTCTTCTTCCCATCATCATCGTGCCCCCAAGGCGTTTCTCTCGGAGACTTCTTGGCCTTCACCCTCAGTTTCCAGTTGGTCGATTTCCTCTTTCCTGTCGTCATCGAGTAAGTCCTCCCCCGAGTCTACACTCCGACTCTTCTTCTGGTTGTTCGAGTTCTCCCCCTACTCTTGGTTCTCCCCCTGTTACCTTCACCATGTCTAGTTTAGGGCCTAGCGCCAGCGGCAACCCCAGTTCTACTTCTGGGTCCATTTCCAGTAGAACTACTACGGAACCTACCTCGACTGCCCCATTGCTCCCTTATATGGCTGGCCTTAGTCTCCTCGACTTCAATAAGCTGATCAATGATCCTATCCGCCACGATGTTAGTTGGCTTGCTATGCCAACCAAGCTCCCCTCTGACATTCCCAAGTTTGAAGGCTGTGCTAGTGAAGATCCCTCCAACCATATCCGATCTTTCCATATGTGGTGTTCCTCCAATTCTATTACCGATGATTCCATCCGTCTTCGGTTGTTCCAATGCATGCTTACTGGCGAAGCTTCTAAGTGGTATGTTTACCAACCCACCTCTTCCCATACCACCTTTGCGACCCTTGCCCACTCCTTCTTATCTTATTTCCAGCTTCCCCCTCGTTATGACACCGGTATCGAAATTTTGACTTCTTTTCGTCAATCGTCTGCGACCCGCCTATTTGATCATGTTAAAGAATGGCGAAGAAGAAAGAGCATATGTCAAGCCCCTACCTTCAAATACCGTGTCTATATGGACTAGTTCCTTCACTCTCTCTTACCTCCCATTGGCAAAGATGTCACATCCCACTTCCCTCAAACCGAAGAAGCTGCCCTCCAAATATCTTTGAAATATGACCTGATCTATGCTCAATCTGGTTATGATTATATCGTCCTTCCTGACCTCCCTAGACTTGGTGGCACTAATGCACTGGGGGCACCTCATGCCACTGACGGTATTGTTGGAGATCTCTCTCATCCATCCGCTCACCCTCCCATGAACTATGGTTTTCCTGGGGGAGGGGGCACCTCCCCCTCCACTTCTCCCCCTCCTGGTAGCACGCATCCAGGATCTGGCATGCCTCCTCTTTCTGCCCAACCTCTAGTTTACCACACTGTTGCCCAACCTCATTCTCATCCATATCCACAGCCTAGTGCTCCAGCTCCTCCACCGTTCGCACCCCCACCTCCCTTGTCTTCTCAACCCCCGCAACAGCAGTGACCACCCCCTCAAGAGAAGGTGGATGCATAGCAGGGATTTTTGGCTACCCAACTACCTCACGGACTGGTCACCACTCAACCTCCTCCATCTGGTACCTATGATTACTAGATCCTCATGATGAACTCTGACTAACCTGTCACCATCGACCTCAACCTTCAAACTTAGCCTCGTCCGTACCCTCAGCCTCTTGCTCCATCTGTCCCTGAGTCACCTTCTTCAGGTTCTACAAAGCCTCTTTCGACAACTAATGGTCCCTTTCATATCCCTCAGTCCAAAGCCGAGGTTCATACCACGATTCCTAAGGGACCATTACGCCGAAATGCTACTTCTGACCGAGCTGCCCATTCATAAAGCATAGTAGATGAGCTGGCCCAATCTCCTGCTGCCATTTCAATGCTGGAACTCCTCCAGTCGTTCCCCTCTCAAAGAAAAGCTCTACTATCTTCCCTGGGTGTTGTAGATCCCGCAGATGACCAATTGATTATTTTCGACGCCCATCAGTCAGATTCTCCTCCTCTTCCTGCTTCCGTAACTTTCCAAATCCTAGTCAAAATCTGAAACGCTAACATTTCCCGGTGCATCACTGATGAGGGGGAATTCACCCATGTGATGTTCGCTTCGGTTTGGAAACAACTCGGATCTCCTAAGTTTGCCCCTCCCACGATCACTCTTCGAGCGTGGGATGGCCACGCCTCCCAGCCCATTGGCCTTTTCTACAATTGTCCTATCACTCTTGTGAGAAAGACAGTTTGCGTTGACATTGAAGTCATCGACGCCCCTCTTGATTATAACATTATTTTGGGGCGTAGCTACACCTATGCCATGTTTTCTGTCCCATCTGCAGTCCATCGCAAGATGTTTTTCCCTCATAATAGAAAGATAGTCACCATTGACCAGTTGACATATCATGAGCCAAAATCTCAGCCCTCCCTTGAGTCGACCATCTCTTCTATAGCCAATACAAAAACCATCGATTCTTTGAACAGTGTCTCCCTTGACATCTACAAAGACTCCTCCTTGCTTGGAACTTTCCCTGGTATTCGTCCTCCTGTTGTCTCTAATCCCAGCTTAGAGAATGTTTGCATGATGCAATCATCTCGGGCTAACCTTAAAAGGCCCGCTTCGGCTAGTTAGAAACCTCAACCTCAACCTCGCCTGCCGCAACCTACTCCTAGCCCTTCACCTTAGCCAGCCAGACCTCTTCCTTCTGGCCCTTCTCCTACAACTGGTACCGATGCGCCCCTCTATCCTCATGGGTCAGTTCCACCAGGTCTCAACCATCTTGGAGCCGTCCCTCCTGGACATTACCCCACTGGTCAGATACCTTTCCTTGCTCCCCCTCCCAAAGTCTCTTCAGTTCCCATCATGGCCACCCTCTCCCTCCCCAATTTGACCCTGAGCATACTTGTCTGGTACCTTGACCCTCCAGCCACTACCCCGCCTGGTCAACCCAAACCTTATCTTTCTTTGATCTCGGTTCAACCGGTCCCCATGACTTCTCCCACTACAACAGTGCCTCAGTCACCTCAACAAGAACCACCACCTATTGCGACCGCTTCAAGTAAGAAGGGAAAAGCTTGCAAGGGGGCATCAACGGACAAGGCTGCCTTGACAAACCCTACCCCTCCTCAGCCTCCAAAGCATACCATCCAGTTTTCCTTGTGTGATGTTGTCGGTCATGCCACCCATACCTGTCCTGAATTGCCTCATCTCAAGCCCATGGTTACTGTCACGTTCCCTGAGTCCACAGTCTCGGAAGCCTTTGTTCCTTCCGCGACCACGACCAAGAACCCCAAGACTATTCACACCAACCACCCATGTGCTTTGTGTGATCTCTGTTAGTCATCAGTATTTTTCACCTGTTGTTGATGACTAAATCCCTAGCTGAGTTTTCTAGAGGCTGATTTCCATATGTCAATTTATCATCTAGAAAACCCCCATGAAATTTTTTTTTTTTCTCTCCTACTTTTCAGTCCGCCCCTGACCAGATGAAACCCCATTATCAGATCTTACCTAGCCTCAGCCATACTAGTCTGCCTATCAGCTCTAAAAGGACAATCCAAATCTATTCAAAAAAGCCTCCCCTAAGTTAGGAAGTGGCGCTTTAAGGCATTTTACCCTTGGCAATCATCAAAAGGCAAAAAAACCTCCATCTGCTATAGACCAGTCCCAAACAGACCTCTCACTCTGCTAATGAAGTTAGTCACAGCCCTAAGTCGTGCCACTTATACACCCTTAAGTCTCAGCAATGCATAGACCATAAATCTCAAGCTGATTTTAGGTGTTTTATACTATTTATGGATTTTACAAGCACAGGAAACATGTCATCATCTCAGAAGAAAATTCTTGACTCCACATTAGAAGAATAGATGCTTCTCAATGTGAACATAAGCCTGAGATGCATCTGCAGGGCAAAGAGTTACTCATCAAGATCTTGCAGTTTCATTCAGCCTGAAAACACAGCAAAGGAAAAACAACACTGTCAAAATGGCTATTGATAAGTCATGGCCAAGAACCTCCTTCATTTATAAGAAGAGGGTTAAGGTGCCTCCTTCATCCATAAGCAGAGGGCGATGGCCAATGTTTGACTTAAAGAATTGCTACTGACTGTAATCAAGGTGTGTAAATAAACAGTGAGACAGTGACACAAATTTTCTAGAGAACAGTGGTGATTGGAGACTGAGGTAAAAGCATCAATGTTTTCAATGTTGATTGCTAGCCATCATATGTAAGAAAACCCTTGTCAATATGCTCATCAGGCAGCTTACATATAGTTGGGACAGAAGGTTGACAAAGCACAGATATTTTGCCAAGAGAAAAAAGCCTCCTTCATTCATAAGCAGATTGCCAGAGTATTAACTGATTTCAAGGTCTGTTTGATCTGAGGAACAAGGTAAGAGACCAAATGGAAAGCAGGGGTACCACTGAAATCAAATGGTTCAAACTTATCTCAAGACAGTCCACAGCTCCAACAAAATAAATTCTGAACAATGGTGATAAGATGAGTCATTGCAAGAACAGAAGGACATAATAGTGATTATGTTCCAAAGTACTGGTTTGCTCCATTCATAAAAAGGTGCCTTTCAAATGGGTTTATCATGGTTGACAAAGAAAATCTGGGCTTATCTCCTCAAGAGGCATTACAACTAAAAACAATTGTTCACAATATGCAAAAAGGGTGCTTTAACATACTGTCAGTTTCTGGAGGAATATCTTAAAACAAATATAGGTTTTATTATTTAAGGGCCAGAAACACCATATTGGTACATTTTGAGCAGAGGAAGTGTGTTGGAAAAGGCGCCCTTCTTGATCAGCAGACCATGGCAAAGTCTGAATAAATCCAAATAAATTGTTAGCACCTACAGTTGGAAAAAAATTGATGAGGCACCTAGAGGAAGAAATTGTCAACCAAGTTGAAAAGATAATCCATCTCCTTTCAAAATGACAAAACAGTTTTCAGTGTTTTTTAACAGATTTAGAGTGGATTTTACATAATGAATATCACCAACAGTGTTAAAAAAAGTGATAAAGGATGATCCATAGTTCATTGGGGTATTTTTCAAAATTGGACCTCCTGTGTTAAATTGTCCCCAAAGGTACAAAGTTGGCAGAAATCACTCCTAAAACCTATATGCATCAATGGTTTAAAGGCGTGAAAACCCCGCTGCAAACATCATTTTGAAAAGGGTAAGCCCCTCTCAAACGCAATCAAAATTGTTCCAGGTTTCAAAAAATGCACCAAGGCATCATTACAAAAAGAAAAACTTTGAAAACCCTTACAAAACTAAACCACGGGTTTTATTTCATTTGGCATTTCAAGAGGTCAAAGGACCATTGCAAACTCGTTGAGTAGTCACCCAAGCACAAGAGCAAACATCCCTTTGCAGTTTTCAAGTGGTGAAAGGAAGTTTTCAAATCGGTTTGCAGAAGTTTGAATGAGTTTGAAAGTGTTTTAACTTGCGCGGCGCTCCTGTACAAGTGAGCGGTGCTCCTGGGCATACTTTTTACACTGCGCTACAAAGGCGCGTGGCGCTCCTATGCGAGCGCGTGGCACTCCTATAGCCGCGGGTCACAAGGGCCCGACAACGACCCGACAAGCCACCCGGCCATGTTTTTGCGCGACGCTCTTTTCCTCTGAAGTGCCACGCACCTGTTGACAGTTAAAATGCCTCATAAATGAGCGAAACAAAAGTCCAAGGTCTTCAAATAAACAACATCATCGATTTCTTAAGGTATCCCTTGATCTTCCTTAAAAGATTGTCAATTTTTGAAAGGTGGGAGATGCTGTGTTTTCCAAAGCTAAGTGAGGGTGAAAGATGAATGTTCTGGTGTAAGTCAAGAAGATATGTTTTATGTTTAAATTCACCATATGCCCCTTAGCTAAAAGCTTTGCCAAATCCTTGAAAGGCTACCACCGCTCTGATGAAACAAGGTTAAAACCTGTCAGCCATATACCTTACTGTAAACAGTAGAAAAGAGAGATAAGGAATTTTCTCCATTTTGTTAAAAGGTGAAACATTAGGTATTGTCAAATGGATATGAGGAGGTATGGATTATAAAGGGCAGTGTTTTTTTTGGAAAGGTCGATTGTTCATTAAAAACTGCAAGGCTTGGTCACCTAGTCCCATGACACAATAACCTTTTGACTGCACAGAGACTTGTTGTTTTGACTGTGTATATGGTGTGAATTTGTTTGATAGAGTGACATACCAATAGAGAGCAGTGAAGTATAATAAGGGAACAGGGTTTTTGTTAAAGAGCAGTTTTATTGATTGAATTCTACAGGCCTGGTTACTACATCACAAAACACAATAAGCCCTATTAACCTATCTCATAAACAATAAGCCTTGGACTGTATAAAGACATTGTGGGTGACTATGTGCATATTTTTGAATTAATTAGTGAAGTGGCATAAGAAGGAGCAGTATTCTGGTTGAAGAAAGCCTTGATTGTTTGAAAATTCCTATAGGCCTCTGTCAACACCTCAGAGGCATTTCAAAGATCTACCACCTCGTCCTGTGGACAGTAAAATTTGACTGTGTTTTTTTTCTTCAAGTTTATTTGTTAAGTTGGTATTCAGAGGGTGGAAAGGAAATTTTTCTAGAGGGATAGGGGTTTTATATTGAAAGAGAGCTTTGATTGTTTGAAAGATAAAGCTCCTACAGGCTTTTGTTAAAACCTCAGAAGCTTTTCAAAGCTCTGCCACCTTTGTTCTATGAACAATGAAATTGACTGTGTATATGGTGTGAGCTTTGTTGGTTGATTTCCATACTAAACAAGGGCATGATTGTGAAGTTGAGAATTTTACCTTGGTCAAAGATACAAAAATAGGTTGTTGACCTCCAAACATCACAGAGCAGGGTGACCTTGTCACTATACACAGCAAGTTCAATTGACTGCTTATCTTCATTTCACTGTGTTTTTTCTTCTTAAAAGTTCTGCTTGTTGAACTGCATATCAAAGGTTGGGAAAGCCACATTTTAAAGGAACAGGGGTCTGGTATCAGAAATGGATATTGTGCACAAGCATCCAAAGACATTGTTTCCTTATCAAAACAGTGGGTTGACAGAGTTTAGCTTAAAGAAGGCATTTTAAAGACAGTAAGGAAGTTTGGTGCTTCAAGAGCATATTTAGCCCAAAATGCCGCCCAGGAAAAACAGCAGAAGTGGTTTACACAAGAGATATGAGCCAATTTATACTGAGGAGGTCAATGCACATCCATCCATCCTCTTCAATTTTCATGAGGTGGGTTGTTTGGATTTCTGCCAGAGAGTACAGGAAGTCAAAAGTTTCTCGCCCTTGACACACTTATGCGCCTTGAGGTTCAAAAGCAAACATTTCCAAGTGGCAGGCCTTGATTTCAAGTTCTCCCCGAGGTCTATATCCAAAGCCACTAAAATCCCATACCTTGGCGAAAAATGGTTCAAGCAGGCTTATCTAGACTTGGATGACTACAAGCCTTTCATCAAGCTCGAGCACAGAGAAACATGCACTTCAATCAGGCAAAGAACTTCAATCATTTCTTGGAGATCCAAAATAGACAAATGAGTGTCCATATGGCTGTTTATGAGACACGAGCAATTAAATACAAGAAAGAGGTTGCTAAAGCACAAGCAAGAATAGAGGAGCTCATAGGTGATTTTGACGAGGATGAAGAAGAAGACCAGCCTAGGCGGAAAAGGCCTAGAACCATGGGCTTAGAAGAGCCCTTGAAAAGCAAAGGGAAGAAGAACAAGCTATTCTTCCAATTCACTCCCTTTCGCACTGCCGAAGCGAGAAATTCAGAGAAAGCAATAAGGAGGCATGGCTAGAAAGAGCCAATAAACATTTGGAGATGAAGCTTGAGAAAGCAAACAGGGACTTGGAGCTACAAAGGAAGATGACAAAACATTATCAAAAGCTAAATCAGTTTGCCCGGTGCAAGTTGAAGGCCACTCAAGAGAAACTAAAGGAAGCAAAGGGGAAGCGCCCGGCACGGAAAGAGAAGAAGGACACATATATCTTTCTTGTCCTTTTGACCATATAGCCCAGTTAATCTAACATCTTGTTACCTGTTCCATATCTTTGATCAGTTTCATCCCTCGCAACTTAAAAAACCAAAACCAAAAAACATACTCCATAACTAGCCTAAAATTAGAACACGATAAGCAAACACATAGATATCCCTTACACATATAGAGAGAGCCCTCTCTGAGTCCAGGAAGGCTAGGTCCTTGGGCTCCAAAGCTTGGTTTGATGTTACACTGTCATTTGGCTTGCCAATCAGTCAAATCACGGGACCCTAACATAATGGAGATCACGGTGGGACTTATTTAGTACATGACAGTCTAGCAAACTTTTATAGACCCTTTAGTCCTTCAACTTTTAACTTAAATCATCAGCCTTTAGAATCATTTAGAGTAAAATCCCTTTTTCACCACCCTAACAAAGTGTCGAAACAAGTTTATAATACTTTAGATAAACCATAGGCTGCATATAGAAACTCAGAAAAACCCCAAAATATTCCCAGATTGGCTTTTTCCTTAGTGACTAGTGGTGGACCATAGCTTCAAAACAACCAAGTTCCACCTGGCGACTCCACTAGCCTCCAGTAGGCCTAAAACTCCATTCAAACCAAAAGTTCATAAACCATACCTTTTTGCTCACTCATCCTCCAAAACTCAAGCTCAGGGCGGAAACTCTGTAATCAGTGACAATCTAATTATAACTTAGCGATTCAGAAAAACCTCACCTAAACATAAGAGATAAGCAGAAATCTTCTTGCCAAGAGAACCATTAGCTTGTCCATGTAGCTTAGCAAACTGTAGGAACCAATAAAATCACTCTTCCTTACAATTTTTCCATCTCAAAGTTTGCTATAAACTTTTTTCCATAAGCAGCTTTGATAGTTTGGTGGTGGACCATAGTTTTCATAAAAACCCAACTGGCGACTCCACTAGTCCATCCCTTTTATTTTGACCATCCTTCACCTTAGTAGAACTTTAGAGAGACCACCCATCCAAAACATTCGTCAATACCATCCTCTCTAAACTCTAGACCCAAAATCTGGCTTCACAAAGAATCTACACCAGATCTCATCCTAACCCAAATCCCCCTATCATAGTAGACGACCTAGAGAAGATTCTGTGGCGAGTTTCCGAAACTAACAGTCTAGTTACCGATAGGTCCATCCGTAAAACACAATCAGTACCTGAACATCTTACTACCTTGCAGGATTCCCTTTTGGGCTTAGAAATAGAAGAAGCTCTTTTTAGAAGAAAGTCACAAAGTAAGATAGACTTTGACTACCTTGAGCCCCTAGATCTGCCACAGAACCTTAGTAGAGAAGCTTCACCTACCACACCTCCTGATCTTCAGCTTCTTTATCAATTTGGCTCCTATCATCCCAGATCTACTCAAAACCAGGTCACTAGTCCAAGTACATCTGCCACACCTATCCAAACCACTACTATTCAAACCACCTCAAACCATCCCACAAACCCTCATCTTGTACATCATCCATTAGCTCCCATCATGGCAGCCTGGTACGCACCTTTGGTGTTACCACTACCTTTGGCTCCTCTCCCAAATAAATATCAAGACAAAATCCCACACTTTACCGGAGAAGACACCACCACACCTCAACAGCACATAAGTAAGATTAGTGACGCTTTTGAATACCTGGAGGTACAAGACGAGACCGTCAGAATGAGAATATTCGCCCAAAGCCTGGGTGGAGAACCCAAAACATGGTTCAAAAGCTTGCCTCCAAACACCATCCACAACATCCCAGAACTGTGTCAAGCCTTCAAAAATAGGTGGGAAGTCTGAAAGAACCCTATTCAAATCCTGTCAGAATATAACAACCTAAAACGGGAAAATGGGGAAAGTGTCCAGGCTTACTGCACTAGGTTCAATAGTGTGTATAACTCCCTCCCACCTCATTTCAAACCCCCACTTGGTTTAGCCTTGGCAAAATTCCCCGAGGGTTTTGATCCGGACATGACATATCATTTGAGAGACAAGGATCCCCCTACCTTAGAGGAAATGCAACAAATAGCCATAAAAGCAGATGCCAACTTAGCAGAAAAAAGAGCTAGGACTAGATCAGAAAGAAAGGTCACATATAAAGATGAGGTCTCCACTTCATCTCCTTCCCTAGATCCTAGAATAGATGACTTAGTTAAAACCATGGCCAAAATGTGGGAAAGGATAAATGAACAGGTCCCTGTTAGGGACAATCAGCCAAACCCTCCAAACAGAAACCAGAACCAAAATTTTAGGAGGGAATAGCCTCAAAATAGACCAAGGGAAAATGACCAACAAATTAGGCCACCATTTAATGAAAATTATGTGGAAGAAGATGATAGGGATACAGAACCCATCGATGAAAGCCATTTAAACCTCATGGGATCTGATACTGAAAGTGAGGTATACCTCACAGAAGAAGAACAAGCATTTTTTTCTTCGAATCAGGATGAAACCAACTATGAAGATCCCGACGATCCTGCCATAGATTTCCAGAATGCCATAATAGAAGCTCACAGGCAGTATGACCTTAGAAGTAGTAAAAATCAATAAAAATCCAAGAGAAGTATCTCAGACACTGATAAAACCCCTGATACCATCCTTAAAAAAGCAGTCAACAACAACAAAATCATAGTCGAGAAAAATGACCAAAACAAAACTAAAATTACCCAAAATAGTCCTGACTTAGATGCTCCTAGTACTTCCACAAAAGTTCCCGAAGTGACTGTGGCAAACAAAATCCCAAAACAAAGCCAACAAAATTTGAACATAGAGAAGGTCGCGGCCGAAAAAGCTGAAACAAACATGTCCAAACTTCAGTTGCCTTTTAACTTTGAGGGAGAAATCGCCAAGATCAAGATCACCACGCCTCTTACCGAGCTCATCGCCCAAAGGTCTTATAAATCCAAAGTGTTAAAAGTCCTAAATATAGGGAATGATGCGAACACTGTTAATCTAACTGATGACACCCCTGAAGTGTTGTTTGGTTCGAAAATAGAGGGGAAATTCCAAGAGGGAACTACTCTTCCCTTTTACATCAGTTTAAATATCCATGACCAAATCCTTCACAATGCCATGCTAGACTCCGGTGCCTCACATAATCTTATGCCGAAGGTTGTAATGGAAAGACTAGGCTTAGAAATCACAAGACCATACAAAGACTTGTATTCATTCGATTCAAGTAGAGTAAAGTGCCTGGGTTTGATCAAAGACCTTTGCTTCAGTCTGGCCCAAATACCTGCAAAACATCTAATCATGGACATAGTAGTGGCAGACATCCCTCACAAGTACGAGATGCTTCTATCTAGATCTTGGGGAACCAAACTCCAAGGAAACATTCAATTGGATATGTCTTTTGCCACTATTCCTGTGTTTGACCAAACAAGAATACTATACCGAGAGTCACACATGAAATACATGATCAATAGTCAAGAGAGGCCAGATAATATTCCAATGTATTCCTTGCATTCTGACCTGAACTCTTTTATTCTGCATACTGATGAGGACACAGAAGAACAGTCAGAAGAAACTGAAACAAACTTAGACTCATCACACCAACCGCCTCTAGTTCTCTATGACGAACTAGACACTCAAAACTACCATGATCACGAACAACTGTGTCTTGAAGAAAGTAAGTATGTTCCTTCTAAAGTGGGATTAGAGCAAGAAGCACAAACCCTTATGTACTATCAAGCGAATTGCTCGAGCCCTAGTCAAACACCAGCAGTAACCTTCGGAAACTTCTTCCGGGTAAAAGCTTTAGAATACTTACACATCATAAACCTGTTTGGAACCTGGGAGCAAGGGAGTTTAATGTTTCTACCATACCTCAAGGATTTATAATCATATAACTCTTCCACTACAAATAAAACTTCGACTGTAGCCCCAGCAGTTCAAAATCTAGGAAAAATGCCTGATAAACTTCTTATGAGCAAGGATGACAGCTGCAGTCCCAGCATACCTGAATTACTAAAATTGGCTCATATTCTGTCTTTTCATAAAAATATTAGAAATGATAGAATCAGAGATCTCATGCATAATACCATTCCATACAGGAAAAATAGGGGAAAACACTGTGCCACTACCATTCCTTCAAAGAATAACTTTGACAAGAGAAAACATAACAATCTGAATCAAACTGTAATGATCAGGGATAAAATAGCTGGTCGTAGAGCCTGTATTGATTTTACAAATACTATTGCAAGTCCCTATAACAGAAATTTTTCCTTTTCTACCCAAGATCATGATATACAAATTAAAAGTGCTTTTAATCATGTGTTTTTACAAGATGATATTTCAGGTTATAATCAAAATATTCCCTTGCAAAGTAGATAGCTTAAAGATTTTTTTCAATATTCTGAAGGCAGTTCTAATTTCAGACTCCAAATTGCAAAACCACTGGATATCAGAAATCTATTCATGAAAGCCATGTTTCCAGTCCTGAATTTCTACATTTTTGCATACCTTGGTGATGTCATTATCTATTTCAAGAATGACCAAGAGTACATGCATTACTTAAAGAAGATGTACAGTAAGGAAAGGAGTGGAAATCAGATATACAAGGAGGTACAACGGGATGATACCGGTCTGTTTAAGGATTCTTGCATGAATCCTTTTGTCATGTTAGAAAGAGAAAACTTTCCAAATTTCTCTTTTCAGGAGTTGAGTGGGCCAATAGTGAGAAGAGATCCTTACGAGGATAAGATGCTTAAATTTCGTCATTTCCAAGATTTCTGAGCTTGAAACACTTTCATTCATTGTACATACCACTGTTTGAAAAATAGATAAACAGAAAAGTTAAAAAACAACAAAAGATAGAATAGAGGGCGTTAAAAAATAGGAAAAAGCCCCATGTTCCAAAAAATAGTCCTTCAGAAAGCGAGCAAGTCTGAATGCCGCTACTAGTACTTCAATGTCTTGTTCTGCTATCTAGCCTAATCATAGCTGAACATGTTTAAATTTATTTGCTGATAAGTTAGTGAGTGAAAAAGATGGTCAACATTGTGTAAGCTTGACTTATCAAAGAGAGTAGATTAGGAAAAGATACTGTTTCCACATGCCCAAAACAGAACCAAAGAGGGAAGCGAGGATGAAAAACAAATTGTGCATCTTAGCCCTGTTTTCCTAGTTTCCATTTTATGCAAAATAATATTTGTGTGCAGCTTGTCTTTCATGCCGCAAATGCATGACAAATCAGATTGTCTAACCCTGATTTGATCATTTTTAAATTTCATGTTTTAGATTAGAGAATAAAATCCTGTCAAACAGTTTAATCTTGATAGTTGATCTAGTTTAGGTAGAGTAATGAAAGAGTTCATCAGTTTAATCTGAACTCTCGGCAGATATAAGTGTAGAAATAGATAGGTTCATTTTACAAAAAGAAAAAAAATATGCATTTTCAAAAGGTTTCTAGTTCAAATGCGCCAAAAAAGGAGAAAAAATGTTAGGAAAGATAGTTGGGTAGGTAGAAATATCATGGATGCTAATCATGCTGTATCTTTTCAGAAGTAGCATCAAAAAGAGTGAAATTTTGCGCCAATGGGTAAGGCACTGGTCTTCATAAGCCAAAGATCTGAAATTCTGGACACCTCCTGAAAAGGAGCTGCCCTCCCCAAATGGAGCCACTATTAGTCATCAGTATTTTTCACCTGTTGTTGATGACTAAATCCCTAGCTGATTTTTCTAGAGGCTGATCTCTATATGTTAATTTATCATCTAGAAAACCCCCATGAAAATTTTTGTTTTTCTCTCCTACTTTTCAGTCCGCCCCTGACCAGATGAAACCCCATTATCAAATCTTACCTAGCCTCAGCCATACTAGTCTTCCTATCAGCTCTAAAAGGACAATCCAAATCTGTTCAAAAAAGCCTCCCCTAAGTTAGGAAGTGGCGCTTTAAGGCATTTTACCCTTGGCAATCATCAAAAGGCAAAAAAACCTCCATCTGCTATAGACCAGTCCCAAATAGACCTCTCACTCTGCTAATGAAGTTAGTCACAGCCCTAAGTCGCGCCACTTATACACCCTTAAGTCTTAGCAATGCATAGACCATAAATCTCAAGCTGATTTTAGGTGTTTTATACTGTTTATGGATTTTACAAGCACATGAAACATGTCATCATCTCAGACGAAAATTCTTGACTCCACATTAGAAGAACAACTGCTTCTCAATGTGAACATAAGCCTGAGATGCATCTGCAGGGCAAAGAGTTACTCATCAAGATCTTGCAGTTTCATTCAGCCTGAAAACACAGCAAAGGAAAAACAACACTGTCAAAATGGCTATTGATAAGTCATGGTTAAGAACCTCCTTCATTTATAAGCAGAGGGTTAAGGCGCCTCCTTCATCCATAAGTAGAGGGCGATGGCCAATGTTTGACTTAAAGAATTGCTACTGACTGTAATCAAGGTGTGTAAATAAACAGTGAGACAGTGACACAAATTTTCTGGAGAATAGTGGTGATTGGAGACCGAGGTAAAAGCATCAATGTTTTCACTGTTTATTTCCAGCCATCATATGTAAGAAAACCCTTGTCAATATGCTCATTAGGTAGCCTACATATAGTTGGGACAGAAGGTTGACAAAGCACAGATATTTTGCCAAGAGAAAAAAGCCTCCTTCATTCATAAGCAGATGGCCAGAGTATTAACCAATTTCAAGGTCTGTTTGATCTGAGGAACAAGGTAAGAGACCAAATGGAAAGTAGGGGTACCACTGAAATCAAATGGGTCAAACTTATCTCAAGACAGTCCACAGCTCCAACAAAATAAATTCTGAACAGTGGTGATAAGATGAGTCATTGCACGGACAGAAGGACATAATAGTGATTATGTTTCAAAGTACGGGTTTGCTCCATTCATAAGAAGGTGCCTTTCAAATGGGTTTATCATGGTTGACAAAGAAAATCTGGGCTTATCTCCTCAAGAGGCATTACAACTAAAGACAATTGTTCACAATATGCAAAAAGGGTGCTTTAACATACTGTCATTTTCTGGAGGAATATCTTAAAAAAAATATAGGTTTTATTATTTAAGGGCTAGAAACACCATATTGGTACATTTTGAGCAGAGGAAGTGTGTTGGAAAAGGCGCCCTTCTTGATCAACAGACCATGGCAAAGTCTGAATACATCCAAATAAATTGTTAGCACCTACAGTTGGAAAACAATTGATGAGGCACCTAGAGGCAGAAATTGTCAACCAAGTTGAAAAGATAAGCCATCTCCTTTCAAAATGACAAAACAGTTTTCAGTGTTTTTTAACAGATTTAGAGTGGATTTTACATAATGAATATCACCAACAGTGTTAAAAAAAGTGATAAAGGATGATCCACAGTTCATTGGGGTATTTTTCAAAATTGGAGCTTCTGTGTTAAATTGTCCCCAAAGGTACAAAGTTGGCAAAAATCACTCCTAAAACCTATATGCATCAATGGTTTAAAGGCGTGAAAACCCCACTGCAAACATCATTTCGAAAAGGGTAAGCCCCTCTCAAACGCAATCAAAATTGTTCCATGTTTCAAAAAATGCACCAAGGCATCATTACAAAAAGAAAAACTTTGAAAACCCTTACAAAACTAAACCACGGGTTTTATTTCATTTGGCATTTCAAGAGGTCAAAGGACCATTTCAAACTTGTTGAGCAGTCACCCAAGCACAAGAGCAAACATCCCTTTGCAGTTTTCAAGCGGTGAAACGAAGTTTTAAAATCGGTTTGCAGAAGTTTGAATGAGTTTGAAAGTGTTTTAACTTGCGCGGCGCTCCTGTACAAGCGCGCGGAGCTCCTGGGCATATTTTTTACACTGCGCTACAAAGGCGCGCGGTGCTCCTGTGCGAGCGCGCGGCACTCCTGTAGCGGCGGGTCACAAGGGCCCGACAATGACCCGACAAGCCACCCGGCCATGTTTTTGCGCGACGCTCTTTTCCTCTGAAGTGTCACGCACCTGTTGACAGTTAAAATGCCTCCTAAATGAGTGGAACAACAGTCCAAGGTCTTCAAATCAACAACATCATCGATTTCTTAAGGTATCCCTTGATCTTCCTTAAAAAATTGCCAATTTTTGAAAGGTGGGAGATGCTGTGTTTTCCAAAGCTAAGTGAGGGTGAAAGATGAATGTTCTGGTGTAAGTCAAGAAGATATGTTTTATGTTTAAATTCACCATATGCCCCTTAGCTAAAAGCTTTGCAAAATCCTTGAAAGGCTACCACCGCTCTGATGAAACAAGGTTAAAACCTGTCAGACATATACCTTACTGTAAACAGTAGAAAAGAGAGATAAGGAATTTTCTCCATTTTGTTAAAAGGTGAAATAGTAGGTATTGTCAAATGGATATGAGGAGGTATGGATTATAAAGGGCAGTGTTTTTGTTAGAAATGGCGATTGTTCATTAAAAGCTGCAAGGCTTGGTCACCTAGTCCCATGACACAATAGCATTTTGACTGCACAGAGACTTGTTGTTTTGACTGTGTATATGGTGTGAATTTGTTTGATGGAGTGACATACCAACAGAGAGCAGTGAAGTATAATAAGGGAACAGGGTTTTTGTTAAAGAGTAGTTTTATTGATTGAATGCTACAGGCCTGGTTACTACATCACAAAACACAATAAGCCCTGTTAACCTATCTCATAAACAGTAAGCCTTGGACTGTATAAAGACATTGTGGGTGACTGTGTGCATATTTTTGAATTAATTAGTGAAGTGGCATAAAAAGGAGCATTATTCTGGTTGAAGAAAGCCTTGATTTTTTGAAAATTCCTACAGGCCTCTGTCAACACCTCAGAGGCATTTCAAAGATCTGCCACCTCATCCTATGGACAGTAAAATTTGACTGTGTTTTTGTTCTTCAAGTTTATTTGTTAAGTTGGTATTCAGAGGGTGGAAAGGCAATTTTTCTAGAGGGATAGGGGTTTTATATTGAAAGAGAGCTTTGATTGTTTGAAAGATAAAGCTCCTACATGCTTTTTTTGAAACCTCAGAAGCTTTTCAAAGCTCTGCCACCTTTGTTCTATGAACAGTGAAATTGACTGTGTATATGGTGTGAGCTTTGTTGGTTGATTTGCATACTAAACAAGGGAAGGATTGTGAAGTTGAGAAGTTTACCTTGGTCAAAGATACAAAAATAGGTTGTTGACCTCCAAACATCACAGAGCAGGGTGACCTTGTCACTCTACACAGCAAATTCAATTGACTGCTTATCTTCATTTCACTGTGTTTTTTCTTCTTAAAAGGTTTGCTTGTTGAAATGCATATCAAAGGTTGGGAAAGCCACATTTTAAAGGAACAGGGGTCTAGTATCAGAAAGGGATATTGTGCACAAGCATCCAAAGACATTGTTTCCTTATCAAAACAGTGGGTTGACAGAGTTTAGCTTAAAGAAGGCATTTTAAAGACAGTAAGCCAGTTTGGTGCTTCAAGAGCATATTTAGCCCAAAATGCCGCCCAGGAAAAACAACAGAAGTGGTTTACACAAGAGATATGAGCCAATTTCTACTGAGGAGGTCAATGCACATCCATCCATCCTCTTCAATTTTCATGAGGTGGGTTGTTTGGATTTCTGCTAGAGAGTACAGGAAGTCAAAAGTTTCTCGCCCTTGACACACTTATGCGCCTTGAGGTTCAAAAGAAAACATTTCCAAGTGGCAGGCCTTGATTTCAAGTTCTCCCCGAGGTCTATATCCAAAGCCACTAAAATCCCATACCTTGGCGAAAAATGGTTCAAGCAGGCCTATCTAGACTTGGATGACTACAAGCCTTTCATCAAGCCCGAGCACAGAGAAACGTGCACTGCTATCTTTCCTTTCTCTCATCTTCTTGCCAGCTATGCTCCTCTTATGAAGATCATAATGAATTATTTTACTTGTGAAGGGAGATTTACCCGAGTTTATTCTTACCATATCCGGCTGTTGATGCACTTCACTAGAACAAAGCAGCTCAATCTCCCTTACTACTTATGCAAAAGCATTGAGAAAATGGCCTCCTTGGTCCATAAGAAGCCTCCATCAAAGCAAGTGGTTTCTCTTTTCCATCATTCTCTGATTAAAATCATCATCCTTCACCAGCTGGAGAAGAAAGAGGTTTCCTGGGATATCTTCATTAGTCACCTGGATTTCTACACTATTCCTCTGATCCATACATCTCCCACATCACCTACTCATCGCCCCTTACCTTCCTCCAGCAAACCTTCTCCTAGAAGGCTCAAATTCACCACTGAATAGTCAAGAGAGCATGGAGAAGGAGAAGGAATTGGACAGTAAAAAGAGGAAGGGCATGAGCATGAAGGATGGGATGAAGAGCAGCGAACTGAAGATGAGGAGCAGCAGCAGGACAGTGGGGAAGGACAGCATTTTGGACAACAGTTTAAGCAACAGTTTGAGCCACAAAGTGAGCATGAAATTGAAACACAACAGCAGTTTGATCTTGATGCTCAAAGGCAGTAGTTTGAGCCACAAATTGAACAAGGGATTAAGGCAGAATAGCAACATGGTATTGATGATCAAGGGCAGCAGTTTGAGCAGTATTATGTTGAGGAACATAGGCAGCATAAAGAAGACAAACAACACTTTCATCATGATGCACAGTCTCCTCAAGTTTCACAGCAGCTTCAAGAAGAGAGGCAACTTCAAGAAAGTGATAAACAAGATGACAAAGGCAAAGCCATTATTCCTCCCTCTCTTGAAAAGGCTAAGCCCAAGACATCAAGAAGGCAAGTGCCCAAGGTGGTCACTTCGAAAGTAACAAGAACTATCCAGAGCAAACGAAAATCGCAAAAGAAGCCTCTCACTAACTTGCCTAGAAGGAAGAGTGCAAGACTAGCCTTCAAGGGAAGAGGAAAGGGAAAAGTAGGAGAAAGACACAAGCACGGGAGTGCTTTGGATGCCATTTCAATTCAAACTGATGACAGTGACAACGAGGCCCAGATTCTTGAAAATCTCTTAATCCATAGAGAGGGCCAAATTGAAGCATTGGAGAATGACCTTCATCGGGCAAAGAACTTCAATCATTTCTTGGAGATCCAAAATAGACAAATGAGTGTCCATATGGCTGTTTATGAGACACGAGCAATTAAATACATGAAAGAGGCTACTAAAGCACAAGAAAGAATAAAGGAGCTCATAGGTTATTTTGACAAGGATGAAGAAGAAGACCAGCCTAGGCGGAAAAGGCCTAGAACCATAGGGCTTAGAAGAGCCCTTGAAAAGCAAAGGGAAGAAGAACAAGCCCTTCTTCAATTCACTCCCCTTACTGCACTACTTGAGCAAGAGATTGAAAGCAATAAGGAGGCATGGCTAGAAAGAGCCAATAAACATTTGGAGATGAAGCTTGAGAAAGCAAACAGGGACTTGGAGTTGCAAAGGAAGATGACAAAACATTATCAAAAGCTAAATCAGTTTGCCCGGCACAAGTTGAAGGCCACTCAAGAGAAACTAAAGGAAGCAAAGGGGAAGTGCCCGGCATGGAAAGAGAAGAAGGACACATATAGATTTATTGACCTTTTGACCCCATAGCCCAGTTAATCTAACATCTTGTTACCTGTTCCATATCTTTGATCAGTTTCATCCCTCACAACTTAAAAAACCAAAACCAAAAAACATACTCCATAACTAGCCTAAAATAAGAACACGATAAGAAAACACATAGATATCCCTTACACATATAGAGAGAGCCCTCTCTGAGTCCATGAAGTCTAGGTCCTTGGGCTGCAAAGCTTGGTTTGATGTTACACTGTCATTTGGCTTGCCAATCAGCCAAATCACGGGACCCTAACAATCTCCATGGCCATTACACCCAAATTTGTCCCCGCCTCGAGGACTTCCGCACCTCTCTAGGTGCGGTTCACCAATTCAAGGCTAAGCGCGACGAGTCCACCTCTACCCTATTTTCACATTTTGCTTTGGAAAAACTACCATACATGACTGCTCCCATTGACATTCCCCCTCCTGATGTCAAGATGATGGAGCCTTCGTCCATAATTTTTTACCTATCATCATCCATGAGACCCTCGGGGAACATTCCCTCTGAATCCTCCCCTGTTGTTTCGCTTGACCTTCCTTCAGCGAACACCTTGGGCTCAACATCGATAGATCCTTTATCTGCTTACTCTTCAGTCACTTCTGGTGACGATGCGCATGTGAACCTCTCTTCTCATAATGATGAATTACGTAGCTTCGCCGTGTCCGGTGGTCTTTCTTCCACCAGTCACCCCATCTTCTATCACGTTGATGAAATTATGGAAGGAATCATCTCCCCTGACTTTCTCTATTCCCCCTTACATCGAAACCATGAATTTGAACCACATACACCTTCTGTCCATTACATTGCAACCCAATGTTTGGGTAAGGGGGCACCCATATTTGAGAGACCAGGAGAAGAATTCTCCACAACTCTCCTAGTGTATCTGGTCATGTCAACTCTAGTACCATTATTATTCCACACTTAGAAGAACCTCTAGAGTCCCATACCACTTCAGATCACTCTCACGATGATACCCCTTATCGTTCCTTCATTTTACATTCGCAACCCAGTTTTTTAGACATTGTTGTTGACCAACCTATAGGTTTTCTAGGAGAGCACCAGTTCATTGTCTCCAAATCATCTCTTTGGGATAGTGACACCAGGTATGCCAACCCAAAAACTTAAAGTCCATTTGATTCATGTATGCAGTACTAAAAGATATTGGTAATCCTCCATTTCCTTTCTCAAGCTGCATAACCATAACGAAAACAAATGGTGCACCAAATCATTAAACTGTGTTTAGATCCCCCTTTTCCTAAATAAATTTTGGCATGACCACAACATGCTTGGGGGCACCTAGGCCCCTCAACCATAAAAATCCCAGATCTTAGCCAAAAACAACACTAAAACCCCCTTTCTTTTACAGGTCGCACTTTTCAGGTCATTTCCTGGGACAGGTCGCAGTTTTCTGCCCAGTACCTGCTACCCAGGTCACAACACAGACCCCAAAAAGTGTGACCTGGCCTGTTCATGAGCTCTAGGTCCCTGTTAGTTTTTAGTATCTTGATACTTCACCAAGACCTATTGTGTCCATGAAGTGTCTCTTCACCTCTCCTCCAAATTGAATTTCCTCACTTACAACACTTGTACTGGGGGCACCACTTTGCCTCCTTACTTGTCCTTGTTTGTGTTGATTTTCATCATGAGATACCCTATTGTACTCATGTTTTTATGGTCCCCCATTGAACCTTTACTATGTGGCATCACCATCGAGTCGCCCTTTTTTAGAGCATCCGAGTTGAGTCATCATCACATTCATGGAATCTTTCCTGAGTCCCTTTGTATCCCGCTATAGCCCTCCATCCTTCATTTCTCGGTCCCTCTCTCGTGTCGCACATTATGGCCTTCAGTCCCACTGTCCCCTATCCCTCATGATATTGTGTCAGTTGCTGCCAAGCCATTCATGCCCTTTATGCTCTAACAAGGGAAGTCGTCCATCCGCTACTCAGTATCCCCCGCTTCATCATCATCATTAGTGTCCGTCTATTAGTCGCTCTACTATTTTCTCCCGTGCCTTAGTTGGGGTTCCCTTATCACCTCACCTATGCTAGAACTACTTCTGTCGACATCAACTCATTTACTCCAGAAGCTAGGTCTGGGGGGTAGTGTACCTTGGTTCGAGCTCTTTTCAGCATGATCGTGATCTATACACTTGATAGTCCAATGATGCAGCAGTAGCTATTGGTGATTCCCGGGTGTTTGTGAGATGTCTCAACCCTCATGAGGGGGTGGCCCTGCTGGTAGCCCCCGACATGCCCAGATGACTTCTTCATTTCCGCCCTTGATGTAGCTCCTCTCATTTGATGATATTGGCCTCAACCGCTTGCAGCGCCTCTTCGATTTGCATGTATCAGTCAGATTTTGCGAGCCCTTCCCCGTGTGTAGGGGGCATTGGGGTATATTTGTATCTCATGTACTAAACTATTCTTGTATAAGTCATGACAGTTATTCCAGGCATCACATGTATGTGGGATTCATCATTTTATTTATCTGGCCCATGTTTAGGCCAACACATGCTTACTTATTGCGTTCCGTGGTTTTATGGGCACCTTATTCTTTGTACTCTTGTCTCGGCGGGCATATGTATGTCTCCACCGCTGCCTTTAACACTAGTACCACTCCATCAACTAGAGACTTGTTGCACCTATAAGTCTCATCTCCTTAGGGTCTAGTCCTTTAGCACATTAGCCTACCTTACATTTCTCTCTCTCACTCCCCTCTTGATGCCTAGTGATTAAGTTCTTACAACGTACTTCGGTCATATGATTTGCTCCTAACACTCGTACGTTGGGGGGCAATCTGTTACACCATTTTTTTGGTCATCTAACCTATTACCATTAGATGAACCCAAGTAGACCATGTAAGACCAATTTTACCCTAAGTAAAATTGCTTTCACCTTGTGAAATAACATTTATCTATATTTCCTGGTCATATTTAACCCAAAACAAGGAAATTAATTAAATAAATCATTATTTATTTAATTATTTCCTAGGAATAAGTTATTTAAATCATTATTTAAGTAATATTCCTAGTTAAATTTGACTAAATCATTTTTAAATAATTAAATAAATCATTATTTTTAAAAATATTCCCACCATCTCCCTAAAATAATAAATAAATCATTTATTTATTTATTGTTTATAAATAAAGGAATTGACCCGATTCAAAAGACCTTTTCCCTCCAACAAATATAATAAAATATTCCTAAAGGGTGGTTCTAGAATTTGATTAATAATATTTTATTCATGCACCAAGTTCTAGATAACCCTAATATTTTGTTATAAATAGGAGGGTTTTCCCCATTCATTAGTCACCTTCATTTCATTAGATCACAATGGTTCTACTCTTGGTCACCATTTTTCATTTTTGCCTTGTGAGCTCCCATTGAGTTCTATGTTTGTCTGGGTTTTCTACCACAATAAGAGAGAGGAATTTTAGATCTGAAACGCTGAGGACTTTCAAGAACCCATCCCATTGAGGAGAACCGGAAAACACCTTTCTTTTTTTCCTCTCAAGTGCCCCTTTCTTTAATATAATATAAAACATTCTTTTAAACACATTGTTCTTGTCTTGTCTATTGGATGCATGGAGCCATATTGTATTTTATCTGCTTAATGTCTTTTTAGATCTGGATTTGTGTAGTATTATTTGGATCATCTAATTGTAGATTTAAAGATGTTTGGCAACCATAATCGATGTTAGGGCTATTTTTTATGCGTAGCTAAAGTGATCTTTTACGACGAAAGAATCATAATAACAAGCATAAAAAGCATCAAAAAATAGACAAAATTTTTCGTGGCTCTCCACGCACCTGTAATTCTCACAACCATGTAGAAGACCCACCATATGCTGGGAAAAGCACGCATAAGGCGCACAAAACCTTATGTTTTCACGCAAAAGGTGGGCCAATACCATGATCACCCACGCAATCAAGGGTAAAACTGGCTCAGAATCCATACAAACTAGTATTGTATGGACCCTGGCACCCCAGACTGAACAAATTAAAATGCACGATGTCAAGGAGTTTACCTGGCCATAAAATCGCTAATCTCGGGTGCTCAGGATGACCACAACGGCATGAACTACTCTGCAGAAGATTCTGACCTCTCAATACTCAACAGACACAAATGAATTGAATTGACCCATATTCGCTTATATGTCGCCCTTTCCAGAAACTTTGGAGGACCATAACAAGAGCTCAGAAGGCCCGTTCACCGGACTGAAAGCAGCATTGTGAGCAGCACTCCATAATGCCCAAAGGTGGTGCCACACATTCGCACCCCTGAAAAAATAAATTTTTAGCGCCAGCAGGTATGCCCTCTCTCATCTTCTTTTTAAAGCACATGTCTTTAAATAATATTTGGATAAAGAAGATGCTTTCACTTGAGGTAGTTATTTTGCAGGTATTATGCAAACCAACCACAACTCCATCCACTGAAAGTTCCAAAGCAGGTATCATTCTACCCCCAGCATGATAGAATCCCAGAAAAAACTCTGCATATCCTAACATCATTTCTCCATCTGAAATAATCCATAGGTTCTGCACATCTGACCATTTTTATCATCACCTCACCTTGCACATGATAAGCATCCTCATTGGTTGGTACATCCTCCCCCCCATGGCGCTCGTCACCCATAGTAGACCATATATCACAACAATAGTGATGACATGGCCATACCACCTTAGTCTGGGAAGTACCTCATGCCCATTCATTCGTCATGCATAAGGTCAAGTTTTACCATATGAAATAAAACCCCTTTCCCGAATGGCTAGGTTGTACAAGCAGATCAAAAGTGCACTACCATGCCCAGCATTTGGCCCACCATACCTCCATCAGCATAACCCATCTGTGATACTTTTTCATCTTCTTCATCAACTTCACACATGAGACCAACCAATGGGGCCCCCACCCTCAGCAAAACAACTTCCTCAGATCATCAGTGAGCGAACACTTTCATGTTTTTGGGCACCCGTCTCTGTGTTTTGTACAAACCAAACCCCATTATTTTATTCTTTGTTAAGTGTACAAAGACCCCAAACGGTGCACTATGTCCCCACCCACCCATCCATTTTTTTCTCTCCCATGAGTCCCTGGTCACCCTTGGTCATAGTATACCAGCCTAATGCATAAGCCACCATGACATTCATAACCAATATATACCGACCCTGGATCTCCTATTGAATCCAAGTATTTCCCCATCATAAATAGTTATGACTACCGCCAAGCTGCTTTTTCTACTCCGACCTTGGTCCACTGAATACCCATCATTAGTTTTCAGTCACCCCTCGCCATCATGCCTATGTCAAACCCATCACATCCAGGACCTTGATCCTTCGTATCAGTGACCCCTTGTTTGATCGAGGCTTCCTTTTTTTTGACATCAACACCTCTTTTCCAAAAAGGAAGCGGTACCTTGGATCACCCCTCTCCACAAAAAGGGGCATCCTCGAGTGGCACTGTGGGAGACATCATTGCCCACAGATGTCATCGATCCTCCTGACATTCGACTACAACACAAACTTTCATGTCAAGATGGTATCGTACCTTACAACCATTGCACTTTGATCAAATTTGTCGAAGACCCATGCCTTTATAAGTGCCTTTTTCAACAATGCTTACACGGGAAGGTCACAGCCAGCGCCTATGGGTACAATGTGCATTTATATGCCATGCCAAGTTCATGCATATGGGTACCAATTTCCACCTATTTTCAAAGAAAAAAAAAGCCCCTGAGGGCATCAATAGTCGTCGTCATCAACCAACAGATCACTACCATATTAGTGACACAGAAAGAATCTGTATCTGTCAAATAGATTTGTTTACCTAGCCAAAGCATCATGAGGATGGGACATGCCCGCCTCGTAGAAAATTTGTATATATTGTATTATACCATTGCTTATAGGGATCCCACATGACATGGTCATTCTTTGACCCGGTGCAAGGTGTCTCCAATTAAGAGCTACACATAGGTCTCTCTCTCTATACACACAATATACAGAAAATAAACTATAATGTATTTCGGCTATACAGTTCTTCCTAGACCTCACAAATAAGGGGGGAAATTTTATCACTAGAAAACCGTACAAGCAAAGGTGACATTATTTAATGTCAGGCAGAAGGATTTAGAGGGCTGAGAGACATTAGAGAATCTAAAAGTATTTAAAAATATCTAAGGTTTGATAGGAAAAATCAAATTGCGTACAAGAAGAACTAGTCAAATGTGCCTTTGCATGCTAAATTCTTCGATAAACATGCCTTTGCGCACCTTTTTCTCAAAAAAGTGCGCAATCCTAGGAGTGGCGGAAGTCACTTTTCAAGACCATAAGGCACACTCCAGGACATTGATTCCACACTTGAGGCTGCCTAAGGACAACCGCCCAACCCTCCTTAGAACTTCAAGGGAGCACTCAATGGAATATATTTGGCACATAATGGAATCACCCTACTCTCTTGAGTCACTATCCATAATGTACCAAGAGAGGGAAGGAGGATTTGAATTCTCCTATAAAATTCCACCAGGAGATGACCAACATGAGAGCACACTATTATGTTGGCTAGAATTTCCCCAATAAATACCAACAGTGTGTGATCTGGAGCAGAGATAGAGGAGACTCAGTTGTTGGCCATCCAACAACTCTAGTCCACCATAGTAGAGAGAGGGAGACTTTGCGCCAAGGTAGCTCGGAAGTAAAGACATCCTTGCATCGGGACTTAGAACCCCTAGTTCTAAGGGTCCCTTGGAAAGTGGGTTCAAGTTTCATCCTCATTTCCTACCAGCACTCAATAAGAGGGAACGTAAGAGCCACCTTTTGGATTATTGAGGTTGTTTGACTCTATTTAGAGATTTTATTTTATTTGTTTTAGTTTTATGTTTGAATATGCATGCTATTTCTCTATCTATTATGTTTATGTTTTAGCATGTTCCACTAACTTGCTTGACTCCATCTATTTTCTACCTGTGACCAATAACTTAAGAGGGAAAAACCACCCCCATTTAGTTGGTGTGATTTCATACATTCATGCACCAAACACACTAACACACACCTCATGATCTCTGCATGATTCTAGTAAAATTCCATTGATTTTTGCATGTCTCTTAGTTGACATAGCTCCCAAAATGAGAGGGACACTTGAATATCATGTCCCAATGATTGGTATGCCTTGCAATTTGCTGCCAATAACTCCACATCATTTGTAATCATGTTTTTCCATCTTAATTCATCACCCATAATTTTGGGCGTGGATCTTTGGTATAATTGAGAATGGTCTTGATTCCCAATTGTGGTATGAATTAGCTGCCCCCCCACATCAATCATCATTTGTTTCATCCTGATCACCTCATTCAAGGTTATTGTTGTGTTGTTCAATTTTAACCTTTCTCCAAATGCCATGATTTCTTAGCTTTTATTTTGGTCCTAGAAGCCTTCCTCTTGTTATCACTTGGATTAAGGCCCACTGTTGAGGTATAAAAGGTTTCTTTTTAACACCTATTTATCTCACATTAATTATCAATTCGGGAGAGACTTTTTATTTCAAGAGTGTACTCTGTCTGAGGCTACAATTCATCCAAGAGAAATGATGTGAAGATGTAGTACATAATTCTAAATTCAAGAATAAAAAAAATGCTTGTAAAGGAACCTAATTACAAATGGAAATGCTCTGAAACTTGAATTAAATCAAACTGCAAAGCACCGATCAGGGATACATTAGCAATAACTCGTTCCCTTAGAAATCGATGCAAGATAACTAATCTGGGGACTTGGGAGCAATAACCTCTGTCCTCTACAGTTGGTGATCTTAAAACAATCGAAATGAAATCAAACTCAAACTACTTGCTGATAAAGATAACTGAAAGGAACTGCAAAGGCTAAAAAGGAACAAAAATCTTGTAACTCCTATGCATACACAGCAACTGTAACCAGACTATCTGCTAAAGTAAAGCTATGGATCAGAAATAAGCAATAACTATAAATGGAACAACAATATAATTTGAATAGCAATTACAAACTTAACTAATCTCAATAATTCAATCTATTGCCGACCAATACTACAGATCAATCAATCACAAAGAGTAATAACTTAGAATCGAATACATAACGACAAAGCTTTCATAATGATAGCAAGATAAATGAACATCAAATTAAATAGAAATGCAATTCGTTAATGGATCTGTATTCAATCTAACAGCAGTCAATCAACTCTGTAATCGAAATAAATAGTAGACACACTTCACACAATAGAAATAAAAGAATAGAAATACAAACAACGGATCTCTCCACTAGGGTCGGGCCCTCAACTGCCGGTGAAAGCGCCACTGGGCTACTGCAGAGCTTGAGAAATGGAATGAGAACGCCTCTTTGTATTAATCAAACATGAATAGATTTTACATCAGTTTCTCTTTGATGACAAGAGTCAAGAAATTACAGTGTTACAAAGGGAATTCAATAATCATCCATTGTTCTTTTAATACACAATACATGTTCTCCTTTTATAATCAGAAGGAGGAGAAATTAAATAGCAAATGTGATCTCCCATAACAATATTGGATTTTTCCCAACAACTTGATCAAATAGAAAATATATTTCCAACAATATTTCAACAAGAGCAAGGCGAATTTGGCTTTGCAGCTGAGATTTGGAGGACAACCGCAACAACAAATATGAGAAAATCGTGCTCAAAGAACCCTGCGTTTCTCTCAATACAGGCCTAATTTTGGCAAACTGTTCTTCAATAAAGATAATTGGGCCCGTTCTGGACAAAACCCATGTTCCATATTTTCCAGATTATTCTTCATTTGCGCATAATCGCAACCGCAAAACTGTCACTTCTTATTCCAGCGAATTTCTAAGTTGGAATATTTCATGATGATTTGGAAATCAAATCTGTAGTTTGGCAAATATCTTGGAGGCTAAAATGGTGAGTGATATTAATAAACCATCATTGATAAAATTATGCATAATAATCATCAACTTATTAAAAATAAAGGAGAATAAATAATATTCATCCATAAAAGCATAAATCATTATAACATGGATTTATATGATTAATTATAATAAATGATATGATAAAGAAGAGTAAAAATGGATGAAAGAAGTGTTAAAAAGTGGTCATATTCATGGCCCAACACCCACAACTAGCCAAGATCATGCTTTGATACCACTATAACATTCCGACCCAATTGTATTTATAGTTTCACACAATTTTACTAAGTTTTTAATATGGATTTCAATGATGCATTTTGTCAAACAGTTATCAAGGTAAGGTTGTAGGTTTAGTTTTTTTGTGTTTACACCACCCATAAATGTATTGTACCAAAAATAATACTAGTACCCACTATAAATCACTGATACATGTTTGAAAAATTCTTATAAAATGCACAAACTTCACAAGTAAATAGAAAACCAGTAATTGATGTATTTCATTGTGACCCAAGCCATTAATATGGACTTTACAATACTCAATAGATAATATCAACCCCTTACAAAATTTGTCAAAAAATAAATGCATATGTTACAAGTAGATATTAGACCTGGAATTATTTACATGTAAATATCAATCCACCTTTGAGATAGTTCCAAAAATACTATATGAATGAATATGTTGCCTAGAACTCAATTTGAGTCCATAAAATGATGGAATACACAATCAAAATTAGTGGTATGTACAACATGGTGCTTGAGTTCCAATATTCACTGAAATATCCCCTTGGAATCTTGGTTTTTATCCTTGTTATTGCATAGGTCACACAACCAGCAAATGGATGCCTCTAGCAAGTAACAAGTTCACTATAGGCCCCACACACTTGTGAAAATCTTCCCTCTTTCCTCAAGATAACCACTAACAAATTTATGATCT
Organism: Pinus albicaulis; assembly: GCA_034641835.2. Classification (NCBI taxonomy): domain Eukaryota; kingdom Viridiplantae; phylum Streptophyta; class Pinopsida; order Pinales; family Pinaceae; genus Pinus; species Pinus albicaulis. The sequence goes on along the minus strand of CM076573.1, from coordinate 42,562,414 downwards.
AGTCATGACTGTAAATATGTGACAGTGAGGCCCTAAAATTTCCCAAGTAATTCATCCACAACTTCATATTTTTGGCATAGGTCACTTGGACATAAAAATTGAATAACTCATTCCTTTGGAACTGAAATATCTTGACATAATAATTCTAAAAAATTCTAGCACAGTTTGGCACAGGAAAACCAATCTTGAATATTGACGATTTCAAACTCTTTCCTGAGATCAAGAACTTGGCCTGAATTTGGCATAACAAATCCCTAAAGACCCTCTTGCAATCTAGCCTCTATATGGAGAAATGGATACTCTTGCAAGACTTGAATAAAAAATCCAATAATCTCTTGCAAATAAAATTATCGTCAAATATCAAGAGAAGATTCAATCAACCAAATCAATAAGTTCTAATGGAATATCTGAGTTAATATTCCCCAAATAGCTGACTAGGATGGTACTCAAAGTCTACCAAAACTAGCTTGAGTTTTTCTTGAAACTCTTGAACTCGCTTGAGCTCACTTGAGCTCCTTTAAATTGTGAATGAGATATATAGAATAAAATTCCTTCTAATTGAGTCCAATCCTCTATTTATAATTCTCCATTGAGTTTCCTTCTAGCTTCTAGATTCTCTGTTTTCCCTATTATTTTAGTGATGGGGCCCATTTTCCACTAGGAGACATTTTGCTTCCATTTTCAATAAAATAGTATTTTGATTCATTTCTCAACAAAATATTAATTTTCCACCATTCTAAAATAAAAAAATAATTTCTTTTCATTCTCCAATATAATATTAGTTTTCTGCCATTTTCCATTAAAATAATATTTTTCCTTCCTCTCCAATAAAATATTATTTTTCCGCCATCCTATTAAAATAATAATTTCTCCCTTCTCTCACAAAATGATATTGCCCCTTTTTAATATAAATCCAATTTTTTTCAAAACTCCTAAGTGTTTTTTGCATGCACAAAAATTGGGGACATCGCACATAGGGCGAATGTTCACTTGGGAATTTTGGGAAAGGTTGTGAAAATCATACCATAATAAGATGAGGTTAAATGTGGGGTATTTGTTGGAAACCTTAATTGCACTCCCACTCTTAGTGCACCTTTACCCTTCACCCAAATTCTCAACCAAGGTGGGGTATGCTTTGCACATCTTTACCCCCCACATTCACAAGGTGTGCACACTTTTCCTCACACCTATAGTCTCTCCCCTTCAGAGGGAGGGAGTAGTGGGTGGGGGAAAGGGAGAGAAATGGTACCAATCATACACATGAGCACATCCCAACGCAGGGAAGTAAATATGTACATGCATGTGTAGACACACACATGTATTCACACCCTCATCTCCCACCACCCATTTAAGTACATAAATTCACACTCTCGGCTTTTGATAATACAAGGAATGGCAATGATTTCAAGTGTGTCTATGTGTTTTTAAGGATACACATGTACACTTTCATCCTCCACCACTCATTTTCTTACCTTCACCCCTTATCGTCAACAAGTACACACTTACACATCCTCATCTACGACCACTCATTTGTAAACATTTACCTCCACCCCATAAGCGTAAACACACATGGATATATTTAATCCCCGCCATCCATCTACCCACCTTCATCCAAATTCCAACCTCATAAATCCAAACCATTCATTTTACATTAAAAATTTACAAATATAACCATTAATTATATTTAAAAAAAAAAAACTTACTATTATATTCAAAAGAAATTACTTTGATTAAAATAATAAAAATTACGAACACTAAATCATAACATCTTATCCATATATATTAATATATGTATAAAAACAAATGCAACCATTAATTATATTTCATAAAAAAAAAAATTACTATTTTAGCTATTCAATTCAAAATAAATATTAGATGTTAGATGACCACCTTACCTAAAATAATAAAGATATTGGATAAATTACAAACAAGCTTATCGTGGATACCCTTAACATCTTATAAATCTAAATCTAAGCATGCATGAAGGCCATAATCACCCTCACATAAAGTCTCTTCCATAATTGTTCCAAGTGAGCTTTCTTTAATTTCTCTTCCTCCATTCAAATCTACTTTTGGAACAAGGCAAGATTATTGTTATCACTAGAAAATCGGACAAGCAAATATGACATTATTAAATGTCAGGCAGAAGGATTTATAGGGATGAGGCACATTAGAGAATCTGAAATTTTTAAAAAATCTCTAAGGTCAAGAAGAAAAATCAAATTGCGCATGGAAAGAAACTAGCAAAATGTGCCTTCGCACGCATTTTTCTTCGATAGGCACGCCTTTGTGTGACTTTCTCTAAAAATTCTGCGCAGACTTGGGAGTGGCGGAAGTCACTTTTTCGGACCACAAGGCACACTCCAGGAAATTGATCCCACACTTGAGGCCGCCAAAGGACAACCGCTTAAGCCTCATTGGTACCTCAAGGGAGTACACAATGGAATCATCCCCCTCTCTTGGGTCACCATCCACCAATGTACCAAAAGAGGGAAGGAGATTTTGAATTCATCTATAAAAGACCACCAAGAGATGAACAAAGTGATATCACATTGTTATGCTGGCCAAAATTTCTTCCAAGCAATCCGACAGTGTGTGATCCGGAGCAGAAGTAGAGAGGGGATTTAGTTGTTGGCCACCCAAAAACTCCAATCCTTTGGAGTAGAGAGAGGGACCCTTCACCAAGGTAGCTAGGAGGTAAAAACATCCTTGCATCAGGTCCTAGAACTCCATAGTTCTAAGGGCCCCTTGGCAATTGTATAAACATTCTATCTTTTATTCCTAATAGCACACAATAAGAGGGGACATAGATGCCACCATTAGTATTATTGTGTTGTTTGACTCTATATGAGCTTTCGTGTTATTGGTTTATTTTAGTCTTGTTTTCTCTCTACATAAGCATACTATTTAATTATCGAGTGTGTTTTGTTTTATGGCATGTTCACTAACCTTCTAACTCTTTTGTTTATTTTCTTGTGACCAGAAACTTAAGAGGAAACAACCACTCCTCTTAATGAAGTTTGGATTGGTACACTCGTGCACCAAATCCAACAACATAGGATTGGTGACTCCGCTGATTTTACTTTCTAGTTAATGTGGTTGTGCCTTTTGCAAAGACCTCTTTCCCTGCTCTGGAGTTTGGCTTGAACAACCCCTCTTATCTTCTTCTCTGCCCGTTCACCCTCAGTGAGAGGCCAAAGCTTAGAAGCTCCAAAAAAAAATTTGCAGAAAATTTGTGCACATTTTACACAGACAAACGCGCCCAACTGTGCACGTTCAGCAGTGACCTTTGCACAGGCTACGTGCATGTGTGAGACTTGTCCGTGCAGAAACCAGAGGCAGAAAAATTCTACTATTCCCCTTCATTTCCTATTTGTAAAGTGACTGGTAGCCCATAATAAATCTGCTAGCACTATGTGAGGTGTCTCATGACTGGTTAAAACTCACTCTTGGCTGCATTTGAGAGTTTTAGGTGTTAGTTTTAAATTTTCAAAGTTTATTTTCGCAAAGAAACCATATAGTTTAAGTAGGGGGAAATTTACTTGCATTCTGAAATAAATTATGTTTTACGAGAATAGACACCAAAAGCACATAGGTAATTAGACAAATTAAGTGGCCCTAGTCCACGCATGCTTAGCTAAATTTTTCAGTTTTCCTAGTTTAATGTCATTAATTTTAGTTCAATTTTTGGCACTAGGATTCGGGACCAAGATTTAAATATCCTTAGAGAGCAAGTAATCTATGATTCCTTTGCACCTTTGGGTGACCCTAGGCAAGCATATGAACACTCTCTACTGATAATTTTCCATCTCCCTTTAGTTGATCACTTAGATTAAATAGGCAACATTGTAAACGGCCCATATCCTCACATGTTTTTCTTTTGAGCAAGGAACAACCAAAAAAATATTAATAGGGATTTTGAAATGGATCAATGCATATCCACATGTTAAAACTATGTGATTGTTCACATCTTTCTCACACACTTTGAAACCCCTAGTGAATCAAAGCCACCTTAAAAATAACTTAACTAAACTCATTAAACTCTCCCCACAGGGGCCACAAGAGAATTTATAGTTTAAGTTAGGACCAATGTGGTAGGCATCCAATAAGCCGCCTTGGTTAGTTTTCATATTAAAACATAAAATTTTACTTTTTAGGGAGTTAAATCCATCTATACACCCATGGAAAATAAAATTTGAGCACCATAGAGACCCAATTCAAAGGGTGTTAAGATTAGGCCCAGTGCGTGCAGTATTATTCGGGACTACCTAACCCGTCTAATACTCAGTACTGGCAGCTGAATTACCATGAAGCTCAAGGCTCAAACGCTGATGTGGGATGACGGTAATTAGTGGAAAAAAATAGGGCATCCTTCCCTATAGGTGAAGGTGCAGGCAACACTGGATCCTCTATCTTTACCTTGGTCGATTTTCTTTGGTTGACTGCGGGCGTCACTAGTTATTTTGGGATGTTGTGCCAACACTCGCAAGATATCTTCTCAAGGCCTAGTTACATTTTAGAGTGTGAGGATGATTAGGTCTTCTAGGATTTGAGTATCATATGCAAAAAAAAAAAAAAAAACCATATTTTTTGATTGACTGTTCACATAGGATTAATCTAAAGGGAAAATTTACCTTTCATTTTTTGCTTTTTTTTATGTATGCGATCAGATTTTTGCTTTGATTATAATCTATATCCTCTCAAATATTTCCAAAACCATACCTAGTCGACGTCATAATGAAACCAATGGGACCTCGTCATTATAGACATATTTCTGACCTGCCCCCATTAGCGAGAGGGATTCCAGGGCTTTCACCATTTAGGCATCAAAGATGTAACACTGCCACCCTTATCGGTTCATCCTTTATTGGGGCATCGTTATTTGGGAACCCTAGTTGGTCACCCAACTCCACACTGGTGAATACCCCCACAGGGTCACCACATTCCACTCCTCCCACAACCCCTAGGGGGTAGAAGAGCGCTACCCATTCGGGAAGCCAAGTGAAATCACAGCTGGGTATGTCGCAAACAAACCCTATACCTAAGCAGAACACTGTGTGTTCACAATGTGCAATGAATCTCAACTCGTAGTCACCATTCTTAGCTTTGTTAAACTTGCCCGATTTAACCAAGCTAACAAACGACCCTATTGCACGCAGCCCTACATGGCCACCCATGCCCACGAAGCTCCCTTCGGACATTCCAAAGCTCGAAGGGAAGTAAGCGGAAGACCCTCGAAATGATATTATGACTTTCCACCTATGGTTTTCATCGAACAACATCATTGACGATAATATTTGAATGAGACTTTTTCAATGCACCCTAACCAGAATAGCCGCGAAATGGTATGTGGAGCAACCATCTACTGCACATGGGACTTTTAGCACCCTCGCTACTATGTTCCTTACCGATTTCTAGTTAGCCATCCACCACGATTCCAGGATGGAATTACTGACCCACTTTAGGCAGACACCTTTCATCCATATCTCGGACCATCTCCATGAATGGCAGCGACATTGTAGTTTGTGCAAAGCCAAACTCAACGATCAAGTTTTGTTAGACCTATTCCTGAAAACTCTCACCGTAGAGATTTCAAAGGATGTGGAAACACAAAAGGCCATATTTGAAGAGGACGTTATCAGTAAGGCTCAACATCTCGAGCTAATTTACACGCAGTTGGGATATATTTACAATATCCTACCTAACGCCTCGTGCCTGCAAACTTACAAAGAATTTCCAAGCGTGTCGAACTCTGTAGACGATTTGATTGGGTCACTGACCCAAAATCACCTAAGCAGTAGTGTTCAGTACCCTATTTACTTGTATGATTCTAATGAGAACATCCGAAAATCCAGCTACTAGAGTCATCATGCACCTTTGAAAAACATGACCAATAGGATGCAATATTACCACCATCAGCAAGGAGGTCCATATCCTCTGTCTCAGGGGACCCAGTACACAGTTAGAAATTCTGACAGAAGAGCTTCCCCCCATCAACCATTCACCAACCAGGGACAAGGGAGCCTGGTTGCCTCACTCTCTTGAGTTGTCAAACTTTCCACCCAGGGAGTTTTCGGGTATGTCGAATACTGCATACGATTTTATCAAGTCTTTGGCCCAAGATCACCTAAGCAGAAATACTACCCATGAGACTTAGGGAGTTACCATGCACTTCAAATAATGTAGATGGTTTGATACGGTTCTTTGGCCCAATATCACCTAGGCAGCAATAGTACCAAGTAGTTCAATACTGTAGACAGTTTGATATGGGCCTTTGGCCCAAGATCACCTAGGCAGAAGTAGTACTAGGTAATTCGATACTGTAGACGGTTTGATATGGGTCTTTGGCCCAAGATCACCTAGGAAGCAATAGTACCATGTGCATTGATACTGCAGATGGTTTGATCTGGTCTTTGCCCCAAAACACCTAGGAAACAATAGTGCCATGTGCGTCGATATTGCAGATGGGTTGATTGGGTATTTGGCCCACGAACACCTAGGAAAAAGCAATCAATACCCTAGATACTCATATGATTCTAATCAGAATGTACCACAACCTGGCTATCATGAAATCCACCCAAGCACTCATATACCAACCAGGGACAAGGGTACCAATATCCCCTATTCCTCGCATAGAATGGACCACTGCCACAGTGTAATGCATCGGTCAATCTAGTGCAACCCTTCCTATGCTCATGAGAAACCATACAACCAGACGAATTATGAAAATTCTCCAAATGCTGCAAAAAGAACCCAAGGAACAAAAAAAAGGGAGATCCTGGAAAGGGGGCTATAACCACCAACACCCATCATGATCTTAGTTTGGGGGCAACCCGAAATCAAAACTAGGAGCCAAGTAACAACTCCCAAGGGAAAATTGGAGCTCAGAGTACTTGATCATAGAACTGAAAGCAACACAATGATCAGCACCTCATAATGCCCAAAGGAGGTACCACACATTCACATCTCTGAAAACATAATTTTTCAGTGCCGGCGGGTATGCCCTCTCTCATATTCTTTTCATTTAGTGCATGTCTTTCAATAATATTTGAATGAAGAAGATGCTTTCACTTGGGGTATTTTTTTGCAGGTATTGTACAAACCATCCATCGCTCCATCCACTAAAAGTACCATAGAAGGTATCATTCTACCCTCAGCATGATAGAGTCCCATAAAAAATCTGCATAGCCTGACATCATTTCTCCAGCAGAAATTAACCATAGGTTCCAAGCACCCAACCATGTTTATCATCTCCCCACCTTGCACATGATAAACATCCTTGTTGGTCAGTAGAGCCTCCCCTCCATGGCACCTATCACTTAAAGTAGACCACATATTAGAAAAATCATAAAGCCATGACCATACCACTTTAGTCCGAGAAGTACTTCATGCCCACTCACCCACCATACATCAAGAAAAGTTTTACCATATCAAAATAAAACCCATTTCCCAGACTACCAGGTTTTGAAAGAAGATCAAAATCACATTACCGTGCCTCGCATTTGGCCTACCATACCTCCATTAGCATAACCCATTTGCAACATTTTCCATCCGTTTCATCACCCCCCACACAAGATACCAACCAATGCAGCCTCCAACCTCAGCAAAACTGCCCTCCTCACATCATCAGAGAGAGAGCACTTTTCATGTTTTGGGGCACCCATATTTTTGTTTTGTACAATCCAAATCCCATTATTTCATTCTTTTAGTAAGAGTACAAATACTTCAAATGGTGAATAAATGTCCCCCACTCATCCATCCATTTTTTCTCCCATGGAAGAAATCCCTGGTCACCCTTAGTCGGAGTATCACACCTTTCACACATAAGCCACCATGATATTCATAACCAACATATACCTACCCTAGACATCCTACCGATTACAGGTATTTCCCCATTAGAAACCGTTATGACTGCCACCAAGATTCTTTTGATACTACGACCTTGGGCCACTGAATCCCCATCATCAGTTTTCAGTCACCCCTCACCATCATGCCTATGTGAAACCTATCACATCCAAGACCCTGATCCCCAACATTAGTGATTCTATCGTTTGGTTGAGGCTTCATTTTTGTCCACTTCAACATCTTTTTTCCAAAAAGGAAGCAGTACCTTGGATCACCCCTCACCACAAAAGGGACATCCTTGGGTGGCACTGTGGGAAACATCATTTCCCACATATGTCATCGATCCTCTTGACATTTGACTACAACAAAAGCTCTCATGTTAATATGGTATCATACCTTACAACCATTGCACTTTGATCAAATTCGCCGAAGACCCATGCCATTATAAGCATCCCTTTAAGAAATTCTTACACGAGAAGGTCTCCATCATATACCCATGTGTGCAATGCGCATTTATATGCCATACCAATCTTATGCATGTGGGTACCACATTCCACATATTTTCAAAGAAAAAATGCCCCTGAGGGCATCGATAATCATCGTCATCAACCAGCATATCACTACCATACTAGTGACACAGACAAAATCTGTATCTGTCAAATAGATTTGTTTAGCTATCCAAGGAATCATGAGCATGGGACATGCTTTCCTCGTAGAAAAATTGTATTTATTGTATCATACCATTTTTTGCAGGGTTCCCATGGGACATGGTCGCTCTTCAACCCAGTGTAAGGCGTTTCCAACTCCTTTCTACACACAGGTCTCTCTCTCTCCTCACAGTACACAGAAAAGAAACTATAATTTATTTTGGCAATAAAGTTCATCCTAGACCTCACACATTAGGGGGCAACTATTATCACTGGAAAATAGAACAAGCAAAGATGACATTATTAAATGTCAGGAAAAAGGATTTAAAGGGCTGAGGCACATTAGAGAATCTAAATTTTTTTAAAAATATCTAAGGTCCAGAAGAAAAATAAAATTGTGCACTCAAAAAACTAGAAAAATGTGCCCTCACGCACATTTTTCTTCAATAGGCACGCCTTTACGCGAATTTCCCTAAAAAAGCAACACAGACCTAAGAGTGGTGGAAGTCACTTTCTGGGACCATAAGGCACACTCCAGGAAATTGATCCCACACTCGAGGTTTCCCGAGGACAGCTGCCTAAGCCTCCTTGGGACCTCAAGGGAGCACACATTGGAATCATCCCCCTCTCTTGGGTCACCATCCACCAATGTACTAACAGAAGGAAGGAGAGTTTGAATTCATATATAAAATGCCACCAAGAGATGAACAAAGGGAGAGCACATTTTTATGCTGGCCAAAATTGCTTCCAAGCAATCCAGCAGTGTGTGATCCAGAGCAGAAGTAGAGAGGGGATTTAGTTGTTGGCCATAAAACAACTCCAATCCTTTGGAGTAGAGAGAGGGATCATGCACCAAGGCAACTAGGAGGTAAAAACATCCTTGCATCAGATATTAAAACTCCATAGTTCTAAGGGCCCCTTGGCAAGTGTGTAAACATTCTATATTTTATTCCTAATAGTCCACAATAAGAGGGGACATAGACACCACCGTTAGTATTATTTTGTTGTTTGACTCTATATGAGCTTTCGTGTTATTTTTTTAGTTTAGTCTTGTTTTCTCTCTACATATGCATACTATTTCATTATCTAGTGTGTTTTGTTTTATGGCATGTTCACTAACCTACTAACTCTTTTGTTTATCTGCCTGTGACCAGAAACTTAAGAGGAAACAACCACTCCTCTTAAGCAAGTGTGGATTGGTACACTTGTGCACCAAATCCACCAACACACTTATGAATCTTGATCCAAGTGGGCTTTGTCATAATTTAATTTGGTCCATTCAGGTCTACTTTTGGAATGGGGCAAGCTTATGCATCTTGAATTCTCTTTAGAAGTAAAATATTCCTAATTGTAAATCAAGCTTAAATATTAAATCTAAAGGGACTCTCAGATATTAGTTTCGTATTAATAATCTAATTAAAAATAAAATAAAATGGATTTTAATAACATTAAAAACCATACAATATGAAATTTCTTAATATCTAACTATATATTGGAAAAGTTCCTTTTAACTGATGTAAATTAATTATTGTTTAGGAAGCTAAACACATATGGTTGTCGTTCTATTCATATGGATCTTTGATAAATCTTGCCCTCTTTATATATATATATATATATATATATATATATATATATATATATATATATACCAACTAGTTATCATAAACAACATTTTTTTGTTTCTCAATCATTTAGAGTAAAAATAACACGATGCTATGGTGTATAGGTTTTCATTTAAGTATTATTATTATTTTAATAAAAAACATAGGTAATTTTTTTTTTTTAATTATTTAAAATAATTATATAAATAAAAAGAAATATATTTGTACAGATTGCCTAAGATATATAATTACGAAAAAGAAAAATATAAAAGATATTTAGAGAAACATAAATGTAAAAAAATAAATATTGAGATTAAATTTACAAAATATATATTTTTTTACGTTGATAATTTAAAAGAGAGAAAATTTCATGGACTTTTGTAATGGGTAAATGTTGTTTGAGAAGGGATCTAATACAATAAGTATACTTGATAAAAAATTACATCACCTTCTATCTTTATAGTTATTTTACTAGTAAAATCCTAACTACTTATGGTCACCTCAATAATGAATAGCACTCACCTAGTGGGCATTATTTAATAGGAATGACCCTTTTACATTAAATAATAACCCAGGTAATTATCTAATGGGCCTTATTCAAATAATATAGCCTCATTTATAAATAGACTAACTTCAAAGTACCATGAAGTTGGGGGGTTAGGGTAGGGCCCTAATATTCCCTCCTCTTCAAAATAAACCTTTTCCTCGAGGTGGCAGGCATGGAAATTTCCATAATTTTTTTGTTGGGCCTCTGTGGCATATTCATGTAGCACATCCTTCCAATATATTAGGGCTTATGGAATAGTGTGCTAGAATATTTTGCACTCTCAAGTGGAAAACACTACATATTATTGTAATGAAATGAATCCTTCTCCATGAAGTTTTATAAGTCTAGTTTGAACTCAACAATTTGGCCTCATGACCTTCTTCAACATGACACATGAAAGACAAGATGGATGAGTGCATAGGAAGATCCATTTTGTAGTCAAATTTTCCAATATTAAATTGTGAGCCCTTAGATAATCACAAAGACTTTGATCAATTTCTTATGAGTTGTCATCCTTCTAATAAGGTTTTTTCAGTATCCACTAATGAGTTTTCAAAGAGATCTAGATTTAGAGTTGGTTAGTTACATGTACTATTTATTAATATCATGAGATAAATAATGATTTGAGAATGGATTGATTTTTTTTTAGCCAAGTTCTTATCTTGATTGCTCCATTTTCATTGAAGATGTTTCTTATAGTTTGGTTACTTCTTTTATGATTTTTTGAATTACACTCAATTGTAAATCTATTGTGTAGATCTATAGATTTATTGTAAATCTATGAAAAATATATTGTATTTAATGTTGGGTATGTGTTACATTCTTTTCATGAATATTGTCATGCGGGATATCCCCCCTTGTTGCGGGGTAGTAGCCCCCCTACAAAAGGTTTGTGACAATGCCTCAAGAAAAAAATTTAGGATGATTTTGCATTAAGTTTTGGCAATTTATAGAAAGTCATTTTCAAGCGCATGGTGGTTTTTCCCATGGTTTAATAGATCTAGTTAAAGGAACTATGGTTATATTCTAATCCAGGGTTAATGGATTGAGGGTTTATGAATGCTATGACAAACATATAATGTATTGCAACATTGTAAAGGAACATAACAAAAAATCAATATGGTTTTCCCAGTTTTGGGTTCTAGAAGAAAAATGTTTGTATATTTTCTTTGATTGTCATTTTACATTTTCTGTTATTTTTAAGAATTTGTTTGCAGTTATTATCTCTACAAGGTTAAAACCCGAATTTATTTAAGTCAAAATATATTGTTGTATCTCTTCAAGGAATGTGAATATCTATGTTTTGAAAGAAAAAATATATTGATTCAAGTAAATACAAGCTTCCCATATATTGGTTACTTCTATGGATTTGTTAATTATGCTCAGTTGTGAATATATTGTGTATATTTATAGATCTATTGTATTTAATTGAGTCAATATCTATTGTAAATTTATCACTAGAAAGGTGACCTCTCTCCAAGGAATACAAATATCTATGTTTCAAAAGGAAATTTATCAACAACAAAGGTATGATTTGGTGTGATCTACATCAATGATTGCCTTATTCGTCCCTGCCCCTTCCGGGTTGCAGGGACTATTGTAATCGTTCACACATATTTTCATTAATCAACACACATAAAATGGAGTATATTATCCTATTTAATCCAATGTTTCCAATTTTTAGTCTATGCAACACCTTTTTCTTAACGTATGAGCTTTGACGCACCGTAATTCCAACCAAAAAACAAGTTACACATCTTATTGGCCTCATATCGAGGCATGATGCATGGAAAATTAGGTTAAATGTGAATTGATATAAAGATTTTAATTTCAAGTAACTAATACTAACATTATTTCATAATCATTTTATGTTCAGAATTAAGAGAATATTTTTTTTGTGGTTGCAAGAGTGTCACGGGTTTACAAATAGGTGACACATGTTTGCGTGCATGCATGCAAGGTTGTCTTCTCGTCTCATTTGTCTTCCTCTCAGTTGTATTCATTTCTTATGGTGAGTAGTAATGGAATTACAATGATGGTGATTCATTGAGCAAGTGTCTCAGTTTCAGAATATGGAATTTTTGGTCGAAGTGCGACACTTCCACCACTTCTTCATTTCTTATGGTGAGTAGCAATGTCATTGCAGTGATGGCGATTCATTGGGTGAGTGTCTCAGTTCCATAATATGGAAGTTTTGGCCAAAGTGTGACACTTCCATCGCTTTTTTTGTTTAGGGCGCTTGAGCCTGGAGCCCTAAGGCCAATTCCATCTCCCTGTGATAGAAAATGAAAGGCGAACCCTTAATTCTAAGTCAATGAAAGGTAGAACCTGTCTCTCTTGCCCATCTACTTGGGGTCAATCCTGTCAGAGGAGCAGGAAATACAAATACATGCATATATAAGAGGTGAGTGGTTTATATTCTTGAGAATCCATGTGCTTCTAGAGAAAGACAAAAGATGATATCTGCAGAAACTTAACCAATGTTTAACTATACTATATATTTGCAGGTTTAAGCAAATTGTAAGGGAATGCTTCTTGATAAGATGAAAATCGAAAGAAAATAATCCTAAAACTCAAGTGAAATAGCCTAGATGGCGGTTCAATCATTGTAAAAGCTAATATTTTTTTTGAACGTGGCCGATTTCTTCAAGCCCCACTTTTAGTTTTTTATACATGACGAGTCTACTACACTTGCCAAGTTGCAAAGGTCTTTTTCACTCCACTGTGTATTCACCTTTAACGTCCTAGGAAATCCTGACACGTGTCACAATGAAAATAATTTTTACGTTGCTCTCTTGTTACGTGTCACAAAGGGATAAAAGTCCTCTTCCTCCTAATCTAATCTGTGATGTTTATACTCTTCCCATATTGAAAAAATGTTCAACCACATTACAATCTGGAGCTTTCGAACCAAATTGAATCAGTAGTGAAGTCATTGCAAGCATAGCCTTGAAAGAAATTAAAGGAAATAGAGGATTAGATTGATATCGAGGATGAAAATAGGGGTAGGAGTCCCACTTTGTATACTGTGCAGAACCACTGATAATCCATGCAAATGGAAAATAATGGGTCCAACGTTAGGGTTTCTTGCATTCTTGGTGGTTTCCATGGTGGAATGGCTAGTGGGTGTTATTATATGTACCAAGTAGAAAAAAAAGAAATGAAACCACTCATAAATATTCAGACTTAGCTGTTGGAAGTGGAGGGAAAGCATTAAAAAACATTTTATATCTAGCTCTCTTTATAGAGTGTTGCTTCTTAATTACACTAAAGGCCACGAAATATAATTACGCCACAACTTACTTGTAACAACTTGTAACAACTTGATTGGTTAATGTACATCAATCAGGTGGTATGGTAGAGTTGGGGTTGTTTTTTGGGCAATAATGGCCTCCCTACTCAATTCAGGGACTTGCTGCCCCGCAACCCTTCTTGTTTCAATGATCTATCCAACCATATACACTCACCAATGATAATTGTAATTAGAAAGCTATTAGTGGATTCAAGAAAATGGAAAATAAGGCTTGAAGAGCTTCAAACCTGCTACATCACAAAAAATAAGAACTAGCTACATCATAGCATGTGATAACATTTTCTAGTCTTTAAGGTGTCAAGGTGGAAGAAAATATTTTATGGTCTTCAAAATAAATCTGATTAATTAACCTACAAGGATGATTTTTTTTTTTCATAATGATTTCACACATGAAAATCAATAATAAAATAACATTTTGTTTATATTGGAAATCAATCTCTTTTCATGGCCAAAAAGTGGGTTGGAATGAAATTTTAGTGAGTGGTGAATATATTAATTGTTCATGGGATATTATAAAATACACTACCTTGGAGGTTTTGGAGGTTTTATGTCCTCGTTGAGAATGAACATGTGACTTCTTAAGAGGGGAGGGAAATCCAAGATTTTTTTTTTTTAAATAGTGAAGATGAGGTTGGTTAATCCATTTTGCAAAAAACATTCAAAAAAATGTTTGGTCGTATTCTTTTAACCATTTAAAACGAGAATTGATATAAGTTTTTTTACAAGGGTTAAAAGGATTATTGTTTCCTCATGCAAAATTAATAAAAGAAATCAATTTGGTTGGTAATCGTATCCTAACTTTGCATGAAATTTGAATAAGGGGATCATAGGTACACCAAGAGTGATCCTTATGTGCAATGGTGTTTGGTTTTCATGATTGATATTTTATTTTCTAACACTTAGATTTTTTTTTTAATTTTTTAATTTTAACATCATACACATTGAGTAACAAGGCATACAATTATTTGTTGTCAAAGTGTGTAAGAAAGAGAACTAGAAGTTATTTATTATTTAAATCTTAATTGAGCTTTGCTTATCCCTAAAAAGATAGTTTGTGTCTTTCTCTCTTATGTTTGTTGAGTAAATGAAATTGAAGCATAAGCTTCAGTCATTGAATTATAAAGAGGTTGGAGTTTCGAACCTTTCAAAAATAAATTGTGTAAATACCTACCTAAAATTTGAATAAGGAGGTCATTATTTTTTGTTGTAAGATACTTCAAAGTCTAATCATGATAAAAAATCACACTTTGGGATACATGATTAGTAGTACCCAACATCTTAATTGCGACAGAAGATAAATAAAGCATGATAGGAAATAAACAAGTAAAATCAATTGTGACATATGCAATCACAATATAATTAAAAATTAAAAATTGGTAAAGGAGGAAAGCTTTTGCAAAATTCAAATCTAGAAATTAAAAATTAAAAAACTCATTATATGAATTGGATAATCAGATTTTTGATCTTCATATGAAAATTTATCCAAAATATAATTTGAATGAATCACAAGTGAACTAAAATTAATATAAATTGAACAACAAATTTGTAATATTCCCAATTTTCCATCGGATAATTGAAATATTAGAGTTATTAATTTTCCTAATTAATTAAGCAAATAAGAAGGTGGAGGGACCCACAAACCGCATAGATGAATAAAATCCACTTTTGATGTGTGTATGTGGATATTTTAGAGTTAGATATACATTATGGAGTAGTGGAGCAGCTTCTTAAATGAAGGAAGAGTGGAGATCATGGATCTTTAATGTAAAAACAAGAGGATCTTGGAGGAGGTCAACTGAGATCATGGTGCATTCAAAGTAAGATCATAAAGCACTTATTATGAGATAGTGGAGGAAGTGGTGCATATAATGTACACATGATGGAGAGAGTGGGAATTAAATGCAAAACATGATGGAGATCATGGAGAGACCACGCAGTCTTCATGGAGGCTAGTGGCCACATGTACAATGCAGTTATGAGATGGGCTAGGGCCATGGAAGTCTCACAATCTATATAATGAAGACAAAGGCACACTAGAAGGTAGGATTTGTATTATTATTTTTTATCTATTTAGATCTAGATTTGGCATGTGACATTTCTATGCATGCTTATGTTGTTTAGCTAAGTCAGTAGTGTTGTTTAGCACACGGGTGTTTCCGAGCAGAAATCCCACCGTTACTCATAGGGGATTTTGAGTGCCTACTCTAGGAAGGTTTATATTGAGCTCTATTCATCATCAGGAATTGGTGGCACATTCAACCACTCTCATATTATGCAAATTTAGTCACAGGAATAATGCATTCTTGCTTGAGGGTTTGAGAGGTGGTGGTTGTTTCTAGCATTTCAGCTAGGAAACCGGTGGAGGATTCATCCTTTCTCCCTGTGCTTCAAGATAGGTTTTCCAGGAGCTGTATATTCATAACCAACATTCATGTGCACATTTCATACCTCCATGTAGCAGTCATCCCCTCAATGATTTCACAGTTAGTCTTGTAGATCCAAAGGAGGAAGGAAGTTTCTAGTATTTTAGCTGGAAATCCTATGAGGGACCATATCCTCACTTTGGATTCATTGTTTCCACCATTTTTGAGCTCATTTGAAATATTTAGCAGCAGGCTAGAGAGCCTCCCTCCTTGTCAACATATTTTTTGTCAAGCAGTTGTGTAGTAGCAACTACATTCAGCGGAGAAGGTTGGAGGAGCTAGATCTTGAGCCTTTAGCTTAAGTATCTAGTGAAGGGATCAACCCTTCTTGCATTGAGATGAGCGTATAACATTGCAGCCATATATTATTTAGTTCATGCAGCAGATCTGCATACCCAGAAGTCTATATGTGCAAGCCCTAAGAGGGTGATTTTCCTAGATTACTAGATTTGTAAATGCCTTTCTGGGTTATCTTGGGTATCGATCATAAAGCCAGATCTGAAGTTTCATCATGATCGGAGCTCCATAACTGCCAGATCTACACTGCTATATATTTCTTGTAATTTTAGTCTCGACATTTGTAGCAGGGACAACACAGTTTCCCTTCTAGCAGTCCAGCAGTTACGCAGTCGTTCTTGTGGGATCATTTCAGGGTCATTCTAGGCCATCTCTTTGGCTTGAGTGCCTCATATTTTGAGCATTGTTGGACTGTTTATCCACCTCCTATGTAATAAAATGGCTCAACTATTTCTGTCTATTTTATGATGTATTTAGATTAAATGTTTACTTTGCTGGAGTTTCAATTATTGTGTTTTAATATTACTGCATTCTCCATTTTGGGATATTATAGTGGTATCAGATCATGATCTTTGGCTCAGCTTGTGGGAAATTCATATTTTTCATTAGGGGAATTTTGAGGTCTAAAATGGGCCTCCTAAGGAAATTATAAAATAATAGTGGAAACAATATAATAAGATTTGATGACATCATCAAATTTTAGAGGGAAAAATGAAAAAACTACTTTTTCAACTCATCTTCAACCTATCTCCCAAAGTTTTTACTCAAATTTTGAGCAGGAGTACTTGCTGCATGCAAAATTTAATTCCTCATCCAAGTAGTACCCATGTTGCATAGTTTCGATGGGTCCTGCTACACGAAAAATGAGAAATACATGAAAAACCTGATTGTAATCACGTTTTTTTATGTATTTCTCATTTTTCTTGTAGCATGGTCCATTGAAAGTATGCAACATGGGTACTCCTTGGGTGAGGAATTAAATTTTGCATCCAATGAGTACTACCACTTGAAATTTGAGTAAAAAATTTGAGAGATAAGTTGAAAATACGAGTTAAAAAAGTAGTTTTATTATTTTATTATTTTTTAATATTTTTACCCTTTTACTTAAAAAATGGTGAATTATCCCCCATGGTTGACATCATCATCTTGAATCCTATTGGTCCTTATAAATTTTATTTTTTTTGTACGTTTATCTTAGGAGGCCCATTTTAGACCTCAAAATTCCCCTAATGGCGTCAAAAGAAGAAGCAGATAATAGAGATCTATCATGACGATGGATTGCAGTTTCGCCACTCTTCTCTTTAGATCCATGCAAGATATCTTCAAGGAGGTAAAAAAAATGGAGAGAGAAAGAAAAAATGAGGATTCAAGAATATTTCAAGAAGAGGAAGGTCCAATCACTTCCTATTAGTAGAAGAAGCAACCAAAGAAGCAAAGAGCTTCACATTATTCTACTAGATCCACTTCCTTTGAGAAGGAAAGGGAATGGTGTGAATATTAAGGAGACTTGGGGCATGAGACCCATGTAAATATTTTTCTAAGTAAAATGCACAACCTAGATCTTGCAAGGGGACTCTAACTCTTCAAGAATTTTTGCAACTCAAAGAGGAGAGAAGATCCCGCAACAGCAATAGAATAAAGAGGCATAGATTCTTCTTGCCTACATTTGATGGATCTTCCACAAGTACATTGAGGGCTTGGAGGGAAGAGTTAGCTACATTATTTATGCAATATCTTATAGCATAAAGAGAGGCTATGGAGATTGCAGTGTTGCACCTATAAGGTGAATCACGAGATTGGTGGTTCACTCACTTCTCACACATGAAAGTGTCTGCTTATGCAGATTTCATTTAAAGGATGAAGAAGAATTTTGGTAGAAAGAAACCAGAGACATATCACATAGTAACATCTCCCATCATTGAGGAGATATTACATGAAGAGCCGAAGGAATATTTCATCATCACTCAAGATGAGGAGCTTCTACCACCACCACCAGCTGCAGATGTACATACATCAGGAGGAGGATCACTTGCATCTCTGAAAGATGGTATTAGGTTCTTGAAATTGGGAGCCCCATGCATGATTCATGAGATGCAGGAGGAGGAGGAGGTAGATACCAGCACTGGTACAATAGAGGAGATGCATCCATCATCATTACTAGCATTTGGAGAGGCCATTGCACTAGTTGGAGGAAATCTTGTAGATGTGCAAGATGTTCTCGAGATTCAGCTTATCCAAGGTTTGCACATAATCTCATCTCATATTATTTCAGTACCTCATATTGAGATTTGTGAGACCATTCCATCAGGGAAAGTGCATAACCAAGGATTAGAGCACCTTTCTTATTTGGAACAACAAATTATCACTGCATAGAGGACCCTTGAATTGATCAAGGAGAAGATGTATTGCTATCCTAGTTTGTCATGGTTGAGCTAGACCCAACACTTTGTGTTCAAGTGTGGAGTTTCAGAAGATGGGAGGAGCATAGTCATATTCAGTACAACGTGATACCATGAGTTTAGCATTGCATATGGCCATGAGACAACACATGTATCACCATGCATATCTAAAATGTTGTCAGTTAGCAACACTGATGAGAAGAGGGCTCCATTATTCTTTGAGAATTCTGAAGGTGGCTTCACTCATAAAGCACTGGAGGGATAGATGATAGATGGCAGAAATCTTGTGATGGAGAGTGCTTTCCATTGTCAAGATGATTTTTTCTTGATGAGCTCCTCACAGCTCCAAGAGGAGATTCTACCTACAACATGTATGGAGCCTTTATGGGTTGCAATGGGTCATTGATGAGATGATCTCATGGAGAGACCTAAATGGAGGTGCACTTCAACATTTCATGAAGCTAAAAGCTATTCAGTTGGAGAATATTGGTATTAAACCATGGGTGGATACCAAGATTGAGCTTGGCATGATTCATCATCTACATTGGGATGAATGGATCTGGATGAGGAGCAAGAGGTTACCAACCTTCTTGAAAATCTATGATACCAGGCAGCAAGAAGCATGGTTTTACTGGTTGTTGTTAGGTGAATATGGTTACTACCCAACATCTAACATTTTTGTGGTACATGCAAAGTACATCACTGATGATATGCTGCAGCAGGAGGCATGGCTGCGTTGGTTATTGATGAGGGAGTTTGGACATCTCATGATATATCTTATATCCTTGTATTTGCTTCTTTTTTTAGGATATGTCTCATGTCTTTACATGAAATTTTGTTCGGGATATATATTATGTTCATGTATGTACTTGGGTTTGGAACATTTCATAACTCTCACATGATTTGGCAGAAGGGAGCTTATTTGTATTGTTCTGATGAGACATTCCACATGTCCATTAGTATGTTGTTGTTCCATGACTTGCATCATGATGATGTAAGGTGGTAGCAAGAATCCTTTTTTCTTTGGTTACTATTGGGAGATTATGGGATTATTTCTCCCCATACATTGCATGAAATTGACGGAGGATGGCAACAAGAGGCCTTACTACGTTGGCTTCTTTTGGGAGATTATGGTCATTATACTTGGTATAATGATGATGTGATGGGGTAGCAAGAGGCATTGCTACGGTGGCTTCTATTGAGAGAGTATGGCTCTCATATTTATATTGATGCAAATTTGGAATGGCAACAAGAAGCATTGTTGTGGTGGCTTCTATTGAGAGAGTATGGCTCTATTACCTATTTTCATGATGATCTAGCATGGCACTAGAAGGCTTTGTTGCGGTGGTTGCTATTGGGAGAATATGGTTTTACATTGTACATGTTCAGTCATATATCTCTACTTCTTGTTTTTCACTATGTTGATGTTATGTTTGGATCCTACATGGCCAATAGGGAAAATGATGGGAGAATTGAAAGATGTAATCCACTCTATGCAACATGGGTTGGAGAGATAGTTCATGAGTTGGGGAATTCCACTTTTGGAAGGAACCACTTCATTTCATGTATCTCATGTATAGAGGATATATTTGGACATCATATGGTTGCCACTTGGATATTCATTGATGAGGAAGGGTATCTAACTTTTCCATTGGAGGCCATTCTAGACATTCTAGAGAGGCACCTTTGGAGCTAGGCATGCATTACACATTGTAGCAGATGGCGAGGCCTTCCATATGAGGATGCCATTTGGAAGGAGGATGTTTGCTATAACATCCACTTTTGCAGTTGCTTGAGGACAAGAAACATTTTGGAGGGGAGGACTGTAATATTCCCAAGTTTCCATTAAATAATTGGAATATTAGAGTTATTAATTTTCCTAATTAATTAAGTAAATAAGAGGGTGGAGGGACCCAAAAACCCCATAGATGAATAAAATATACTTTTTATGTGTATATGTGGATATTTTAGTGTTATATATACATTATGGAGTAGTGAAGTAGATTATTAAATGAAGGAAGAGTGGATATCATAGATCTTTAATGTAAAAACATGAGGATCTTGGAGGAGATCAATTGAGATCATGGTGCATTCAAAGTAATATCATAAAGCACTTATGATGAGATAGTGGAGGAAGCATTGCATATAATGCACACATGATGGAGAGAGTAGGAATTAAATGAAAAACATGATGGAGATCATGGAGAGACAACACAATCTTCATGGAGGCTAGTGGCCACATGTACAATGCAGTTATGAGATGGGCCAAGGCCATGGAAGGCTCACAATCTATATAATGAAGATGAAGGCACAATAGAAGGCAAACTTTGTATTATTATTTTTTATATGTTTAGATATAGATTTGTCATGTGACATTTCTATACACGCTAATGGTGCTTATCTAAGTCAGTAGTGTTGTTTAGCACACGGGCGTTTCCGAGTGGATATCCCACCCTTACTAATGTGGGACTTTGAGCACCTATTATGGGAAGGTTTATATTGAGCTCTATTCATCATCAGGCATTGGAGTCAAATTTAGCCACTCTCATATGCACATTCAGTCATAGGAATAATGCATTCCTGCTTGAGGGTTTGGGAGGTGGTGATTGTTTCTAGAATTTCAGCTAGGAAACCAGTGGAGGATTCATCTTTTCACCCCATGCTTCAAGATCAGTATTCCAGGAGTTGTATATTCATATCTAGCATTTAGGCCATCATTTCATAACTCCATGCAGTAGCATTTCCCTCAAGGATTGTGCAGTTCAGTCCTGTAGATCCAAAGGAGGAAGGAAGTTTCTAGTATTTCAGCTGGAAATATTATGAGGGACCATATCCTCACTTTGGATTCACTGTTTCCACCATTTTTGAGCTGATTTGCAATATTTAGCAGTAGGCTAGAGAGCCTCCCTCCTTGATAGCGCAATTTTTGTCAAGCAGTTGTGTAGCAGCAACTGCATTTAGTGGAGAAGGTTGGAGGAGCTAGATCTTGAGATTTTAGCTTAAGGATCTAGTGAAGGGATCAACCCTTTTTGCATTGAGCTGAGCATATAACATTGCATCCATATATTCTTAGGTTCATGCAGAAAATATGCATACCCAACAATGTATATGTGTAAGCCCTAAGAGGGTGATTTTCCTATATTGCTGATCTAGAAATCCCTTTCTCGGTTATCTTGGGTATCCATCATAAAGCCCTAATCTGAAGTTTCAGCATCATTAGAGCTTTGGAATTGCCAGATCTACACTACTATATCTTTCTGATAGTTTTAGTCCCAACATTTGCAGCAGGGACAATGCAGTTTCCCTTCTAGCAGTCCAACAAATACGCAATCCCTCTTGTGGGATAATTTCAGGGTCATTCTAGGCCATCTCTTTGGCTTGAGTGCCTCATATTTTGAGCACTGTTGTATTGTTTATCCACCTCCTATATAATAAAATGGTTCAACTATTTCTATCTATTTTATGGTGTATTTAGATTAAATGTTTACTTTGCTGGAGTTTCAATTATTTTATTTTAGTATCACTACATTCTCCCTTTTGGGATATTACAGAATTGAGAACATGGTTGATGCCATATGTGCCAAAATTGGATTTTTAAGGAAAATAATAGATGTTACTTATGACTCATATGAATTCATATAAAAGGTTGATATTAATTTGTTGATACACATGTAAAAAAAAATCTAATTGATGATTCCTTAATTTTTCATAAGAAGGAACCATGTAATGAATTGATAAAGAAAAGTTTTAATGAAGATGAGTCATAAGAAAAAACATAGAGTGATAGAATATTAGTAAATGTGAACTTGAATTCCCAAAAGAAAAAATTTACGAATACCATTAAGTAATACAAAATGAAGTTTTCCAAAAATTATTGTTAAGGCTCAAGAATAGTTATAATTAGCCAAGACTTATGTTAGGTTCCCACCTTGACCCCCTTATTTAGATACTTGGTTGATGTATGAAACCACCTGTTGTAGATCATTTCGTTCTGCCTTACAAGATTTTTTAAGTTGGATTGAAAAATCATGTTTTAACATTATTAAAAAACTCCTAATTCTTAAGAAAAACTATAAATGATAGTTAACAAATTAAGTTTTAACAAACATAATCTTAAAATTGAGTAAATTATTGAAATATCTTAACAAAAAAGTGAATTTTGAGGCTAAATCATACATCATTATATTTTAATAATCATAAAAGGATGGATGACTAATATATTATATTAGATATATGCAAATGGTTGAAAGTTAACATTATGTTATGTTCTGATGAGGTTGAATGGATACCAAAAACCTTTATCAATGTTGATCGTTCTGTGTCGGATTGTAAAGTTGAGGGTATTTAAGAATAAATTACATCTTGATAGGCTTGTACAATGGTTTTTTGACTTGATTGATGGAGAAAAAAGCATATTATATTATGAAATGATTTATTTTTACCCACAAGTTTCAATTGGATGAGATATAATAGATGTGGTGTGGAGTTGTCTATGGTTCTTGCTGCACATCGGGTCTTGATGTGTGATAGTTTTATATCTTCATCATATTCTGATGCGATTTAATGCTACAAACAAAATCTAATATACATTGATAGGTGAGTTGGGTAAGAAATAATAATATAGGAACTAATCTCACAAAATCTAGCAGGCCTTGGGGTGATCCAGGTGGATATTGGTGTCCACCCACCTATTTCATTTGGACCCCCACCATTGGTTCTTTCAGTTTTTCAGTTTAAGAACAACTTAGTATTTTTAGAAGTTTGTCGGGTCCTGAACTTCCAGAGTTGTTTTGAGGCCCTAATGATCTAGGTGGATATTGGTGGCCACCCACCTATTCAATTTCAGCACAACTTACTATTATTAGCATTTTTTCGGGTTCTGAACTTCCGGACCCTTTTTGAGGCCTTAAACGACATTTTTTGCAAAATATGGGAGCACCATAGAATTTCCTTCAATGTTTTTCACGTCAAAATTTTAGTCCACAGATAAATATTTCTAACGAGGTATTGAGTGCGTCAAACAGAGATCGTATGCCAAATTACATCCCCATGAAGATTGATGTACCAATTTACCCAAACTTGGTGCACAGTTTTGGTGCTTCATCTCCTAGGGTTAGGTTTTTGGATGTTTAGGGTTTTCCATTTTTTCTCAAAAATAAATAGGCCTTCGAGCCTCATTGTAACATATTTTAGAGGCATGTAGCTGCCATATATCTTCTCAGAGATAAGCTACCAACACCCTAGCTAGTTTACTTCCATTATGTTTGTAAGCATATTTCTATTATTTGATATTAATGGAATGAAGTTTTATTTCCGTTGAATATTTGTGTTTATATTTACTTCTTTATATTATTGCACTCCTTAATAAATCCAAATTAGTGGTATCAGAGCGGTCTGTTCTTTCTATGTTTTTCTTTGCATGTCCCCAACTAGGTCAGGGTATAAGGAGTTAGGGCTCGATCTGGTTGAACCCTTGCAAGATCAGCCTCGCAAAACTCGATTACCTCCCATGGCGGAAGTAAAGAAAGACGAGAGAGGAGGAGATCTTATCAAATTATTTCTCAAGGAGGCCCTTGAGAAAAAAAGGAATGCGATGATGGATAATTTTTCCCAGATCCTTCAACGATTGCCCACAGGCGACACATCTACATCAAGCAGTCACTTTGGATTCACCTCTCCTTTCAAGGTACATGTCAACTTTAACATTAATGTATTTGAATGCTAGATAGATGCATATGTCATAGATATATAGTTGAATTTTTTGGAAGGTTATTTCTCAGTCCATGACTTCTCCGACTAAGAAAAGATACTTTTTCACTCCTTAAAGTTGCCCCCCATGTCAAATACTGGTGGGAAACCTAATGCGAGTAGAAGGATGAGAGGGAACCCTCTCTGTTCTTGTGTGCAACCACTTGGAATTCATTCCAAGATGGCATCAAGGAAAAATATTACCCTGTGGGGAGCTATGAGGACAAGTACATCCAATGGACCACGATGCGGCAGCAAAGGGATCAATATGTGCATGAAATGACGAATTTGTTCCATACCTTGTGCACAAAGTTGGGTATTAAAGATTCAGAGAGACATTTGGTACTCAAGTACCAAAGCTGTTTGCATAGATACATTAAGGAGGAAATGAAGTTCCTCGACATTACCTTGCTTGGCATGGCATATCGCTATGCCACCAAGATCTTGCAGAAATTTAAGCAGAAGAAGCAAGACTTTGGATCCGCGAATCTGAAGCCAGGGAAAGGCACCCCCAAACTGTAATATTCACAAATTTTCACATGATATTTGGAATATTAGAGTTCTTAATAAACCTACTTAATTAAGTAATTAAAAGGGTGGAGGGACCCTAATCCTCAAGATGAATAAATATCCACTTTTTATGTGTGAATTTGGATTAATTAAGCCTAGAACTACATAAAGGTGGTAGTGGAGCAACTACTAATGTGAATGGATTGGAGATCATGTCTCACTAACAAGATAGATCATGGAGGTTGATACAATCAACTAAGATCTCGAAGGGATCAAACAAAAGATCATGGAGCATTCATGATGAGATGATGGAGGAAGTTGTGCAATTAATGCACACATGGTGGAGAGGGTGTACATTTCTCCTAGACATGATGGATGACTTGGAGAGACAGTGTAGTCAAACATGGAGGATCATTTCCACATGCACAACGCAGTTTAGATGAGGGCCAAGGCATGGGAAGGCTCATAAACTATATAAAGGAGATGAAGACAACAATGAAGGTAGGCTATTGATTATTGATTTTGAGGTTTGTTTAGATCTGGAATTGTCATGTGACATTCCATTGCTTTCTTGGGATTTTTAGCAAAGATTGCAAGTGTTGTTTAGCACAGGGTGTTCTTGGTCGGGAATCCCTCCTCTTTCATTGAGTGATCTCTTGGAAGAGGGTTGTACTTCATTCTACATCTAGAATTGGTGCCACTTATCATTTCCATCATCTGCAGAACATCTACCTTAAGGAATTACGTAATTTTTGAAGATCATTTTGGAAGGTGGAGGTTGTATTCAGTATTTAAGCTGGAGAACTAGTGTAGGATTATTCCTATCACATTGGTCTTGAAGATTAACATTCCCAAGGTTTCATTTCAGATCGGGCATCAGCACAAGAGTTATTTACCTCATAGCAATAGTAATTCCATCCAGAATTACCCCGTCCATCATTGTAGATCCAAAGGAGGAAGGAAGTTTCTAGCATTTCAGCTAGTAATCCTATGAGGGATCATCCCCTCACCTTCCCAATAGTATTTCCATCAGCCTAGAGCCTGAAACATATTTCAGCAGGCATTGAGCCTCTCTTTAACTCACAACGCAATTTTTATGAGCAGTTATGTAGCAACAGCTGTAATCATCATTGGAGGATTGAGAAGCTAGATCTAGAGCTTCTAGCTTGTAGATCTGAAGGAGGGATCAACCCTTCAAGATTAGATCTGATATTGTGACATATTTTAGAAATCTATTTGTCAGATCTAGCCTCAGATCTATAATCCCAATAGATTAAGGACCAAACCCTAGGAGGGTTGTTCTCCCAAACTTGTAGATCTGGAAAATCATTTCTGGATTATCTTGGGATCCCATCACATTGGCTAGATATTGAATCTTGGCATCATCAAATCTCTTGAGCTCCCTAGATATGAATTTCCTTTTGCAGCAGTTCATGCATATCTTTAGCAGAAGGGACAATTCAATATTGCTTCCTATAAGCTTACCAGTTACACAGTGCTAGTTGCAACACCATTCTAGGGTGATTTTAGGCCTTCTCTTGGGCTAGATATATTGTTTACTTAGTTGCAGTTCTTATATTGTGTTTAAGTATTACTGCATTCTCCTTTTTGGGATATTACATAAACCTCAGAACAAGGGGAAAATACAAAGCAGGAAAACTTAGAACAACATGAAAAATCCAAATAAGGACATGGGGAAGTGGTGTGAATTTCGTAGCAGCCCAACTCACAACACAAACGATTGTCGGGCCAAACAGTTGCTGGTGACCGATCTTAAGGCACCCGAATCAGAGAAATTTTCTAATCCTGAGTTAGAACCAGACAAGGGAAATGATAAAGGGAAGAAGATCATTGATGCAGATCCAAATGCCATTGTTTCCACCATCAAGCTCCAGAGGGAGGATCTCGAGGATCCAGAGGAGGGGGAGTGCCTCTTCCATTTGCAGATGTGGGTGAATGGTTATCCACTACAATTCCTTGTTGATAGTAGAAGCCAAAAGAACCTCACTTCATGAGAGGTCGTGAAGCGGCTCGGCCTACTGACCATAGCACACCTGCGGCCGTATACCATTGGGCGGCTTCACCAAGGAATAGATCTCTGCGTCTGCCAGCAGTGCTGCCCTCCGTACAACATCAAGCCATTCATGGATGAGGTACTGTGTGATGGTTCTCCTCTTGATATGTCTGATGTATTATTGGGCCAACCATACTTGTGGAAGTGACATGTTGTGTATGAGTCTAGGCCTCATTCTGTTTTTATTACTTTGGAAGATAAAGTGTACAAGATACCTGAGGTAGTGCCAGCTCCTGCCATCTCTTTGACTATTGCAAAATAATGTAGTAATATTGTTTCCCAAACTAGGAAGTTTATTTTCATTACAATTCGCCCACAAGGTGAGAATAATATTTTGGACACAACCTCAAAATAGGGCTCCCCTGCATGGCAACAACATATGGAAAAAGTCATGGAGGAATACGAGGACATTTTCTACTCACCCACAAAGGTTTCTCTACACTGTCAGGTCAAGCACTCCATTGATCTGACCCCAGGCATGCCACCACCTGATGTTGCCATACCTCATGCAACCACATAGACATAATCCACACATGTACTGTCTGAGGTTGATAAATCAACCAAATTTATTGAATGCATCCAGCACAACCTCTTCGATAAATACAATACCATGTTCAACAAAATTGGCCTCATCTCATGGAGGAACTCAATGCAATTAGGACCATTGCTTCCTAATGGGGGAGGAATGATCCAGGTGGTTATTGGTGGCCACCCTCCTATTCCATTTGGACAGCCACCATTGGTTCTTTTAGTTTTTCAGTTTCAACACAACTTACTATTTTTAGCAGTTTGTTGAATCCTGAACTTCCGAAGTCGTTTAGTGGTCCTAATGATTGAGGTGGATATTGGTGGCCACCCACCTATTCCATTTGGACCTCCACCATAGGTTCTGTCAGTTTTTCAGTTTTATCACAACTTACTATTTTTAGTAGTTTTTCAGGTCCTAAAATTCCAGAGCTGTTTTGAGGCCCTAAATGACCTTTTTTGGGAAAACCGAGAGCGATTCAAACGGAGATTGTATGCCAAAGTTATATACCCAAGAAGATTTATGTACCAATTTACCCAAAAGGGGCCCACAATTTTGGCGCTTCATCTCCTAGGGTTAGGTTTTTATATGTTTGGGGTTTTCCATTGCTTATCAACAATAAATAGGCCTTTGAGCCTCATTGTAACACAGTTCAGAGGCCTGTAGCCGGCACATCCCTTCTAAGAGATAAGTTACCAGTGCCCTATCTAGTTTTTTTCTAATATGTATGTAAGAATATTTCTCCTATTTGATATTAATGAAATGAAATTTTATTTCCAATGCATATTTGTGTTTATGTTTACTTCTGTATATTATTGTGTTCCTGCATAAATTTGGATCAGTGGTATCAAAGCGATCTGCTCTTTCTCTATTTTTTTGCATGTCCCCAATGAGGTCAGATTGTAAGGAGTTAGGGCTCGATCTGATTGAACCCTTGCAATATCAAACTCACAAACCCAAACGACCTCCCATAGCAGAAGAAAAGAAATACAAGGGAGCACGATATCCTATCAAATTATTGCTCAAGGAGGCGCTTGAGAAAAAAAGGAGCACAATGATGGATAAATTTGCATAGATCCTTCAATGGCCACCCACATGCGGTGCATCTACCTCCAGCAGTCACTCTGGATGCGCCTCTCCTTTCAAGGTACAGGTAAACTTTGACATTCCTATATTTGAAGGCTAGATAGATGCAGATGTTGTAGATATATGGTTGAATTTTTTGGAAGGGTGTTTCTCGGTCCATGATTTCTCCGACCAATAGAATATTACTTTTGCACTCCTCAAATCTGCCCCCATGTCAAAGACCAGTGGGAAACCTACTGTGAGTAGAACGACGAGAGGTAACCCTCTCTGTTCTCAGACACACCCACTTGGAATTGGCTCCAAGATGGCATCAAGGAACAATATTACCCAGTGGGGATCTATGAGGACAAGTAAATCAAATGGGCCACGTTGCGGCAACAAAGGGATCAAGATGTGCACAAATTGATGAATTTGTTCCATACCCTACGAACAAACTTGGGTATTAAACATTCAAAGAGACATTTGGTACTCAAGTACCATAGTTTTTTTCACAGATACATTCAGGAGGAAATGGAGTTCCTCGAAATTACCTCACTTGGCACGACATATCATTGTGACACCAAGATCAAGCAAAAATTTAAGTAGAAGAAGCGAGACATTGGATCTGTGAATTCGAAGCTAGGGAAAGGTTCCCCTAAACCATAGAACAAGGGGAAAATCCAAATCAGGGCAACTCATAATGACATGACAAATCAAAATAAGGACACGAGGAAGTGGTGTGAATTTCATAGCAACCCCACTCACAACACAAACAAGTGTTGGGCCAAACAATCACTGGTGGTCAAACTTAAGGCACTCGAATCAGAGGCATGTTATGATCCTGAGTCAAAACCAGACAAGGGTGATGACGAAGGGAAGAAGATCATTGATGTGGATCGCAGTGCCATTTTTGCCACCACCATGCTCTAGAGGGAGGATCCTGAGGATCTAGAGGAGGGGGAGCACCTCTTCCATTCATAGATGTGGGTGAAGTTTTCTTCACTGCAATTACTTGTCTATAGCGGAAGCCAAAAGAACCTAATTTTAGTAGAGTTCATGAAGCGGATTGACCTACCAACCATAGCACACCCACAGTCATATACCTTCGGGTGGCTTCACCAAGGAAGTGATCTCTGCATCCGCCAACAATGTCGCCTTCCGTACAACATCAAGCCATTCACGGATGAGATACTATGTGATGTTGCTCCTCTTTATGTGTTTGATGTATTATTGGGCCAATGATACTTGTGGAAATGACATGCCGTGTATGAGTCTAGGCCTTGTTTTTTTGTTATTACTTTAAGAAATAAATTGTACAAGATACTAGAGGTAGTACCACCTCCTTCTATCTCTTTGACTATTGAAAAAAACGCAGTAATCTTGTTTCCCAAACCAGGAAGTTTATTTGCATTACAATTCACCCACAAGGCAATAAGTAGATTGTGGCCACAACCTCAAAACAAGGCTCCCCTACATGACAACAACA
Organism: Pinus albicaulis; assembly: GCA_034641835.2. Classification (NCBI taxonomy): domain Eukaryota; kingdom Viridiplantae; phylum Streptophyta; class Pinopsida; order Pinales; family Pinaceae; genus Pinus; species Pinus albicaulis. Next base: position 42,531,933 of record CM076573.1, on the reverse strand, counting down.
GATGGACAAAGTCGTGGAGGAATACAAGGAAATTTTCTCCTCACCCATAGAGGTTCCTCTACACTGTTAGGTAAAGCACTCCATTGATCTAACCCTAGGCACATTGCTGCCTGATGTTTCCATACCTCATGTGACCAGACATATAGAATCCATACATGTACTATCTGAGGTTGATAAAGTAACGAAATTTATTGAATGCATCTAGCACAACATCGTCGACAAATCCAATACCAAGTTCAGTAGAATTGGCCTCATCTCATGGAGGAACTCAATGCAATGGGGCACATTGCTTCCTAAGGGGGGAGGAATGATCTAGGTGGATATTGGTTGCCACCCACCTATTCCATTTGGACCCCCACCATTGGTTCTTTCAGTTTTTCAGTTTCAGCACAACTTACTATTTTTAGCAGTTTGTCAGGTCCTGAACTTTCGGAGTCATTTTGAGGCCTTAATGATCTAGTTGGATATTGGTGGACACCCACCTATTCCATTATAAGCCCCACCATTGGTTCTGTCATTTTTTTATTTTCAACACAACATACTATTTTTAGCAGTTTTGAGGCCCTAAACGACATTTTTTGGGAAAATCAGGAGAAACATGGAAGTTCCTTTGATGTTTCTCACATCAAAATTTGTATTCCTCAGATAAATATTTCTAATGAGGTATTTGTTTGGTCAATTTAGTGTGTCCTAAATTTCTACATTAATTTATCAATCCGGGATTCGTAAGCTGATGAAGTGTGGCGCACTATATGTGCAAGATAACCTATTTCTTATCTTTTTGTCGTTTTTGGTTTTCTAATGTGTGATGGAAATTCTAAAATAAAAACAAGTATGGTTATGATTTTTCAAGGCAATGATATCCTTTATAATGATTTACCAACTTCAAACTTTAAAAAGGAATTTGAAACATACAATGACAAAACTTGAAAGGAAATGAAAATGTGCTGCTAGCCTAATAAATCAAACAGTGAACTATTGAGCATGAAAATCAAACTATCCTTGTTGTTGTCTAAACATAAAAGAAACTATGCTCAAAGAAATCCAAAAGTTGCAACAAAGTAAATCTAAATCAAATTACATCAACTTATCTTTTGATCCCTCACCATTAGTCCAGCTATGGTTTTCGGAGGTAACCATAAACAACTTGAGCAATCTTATATCTAATTTGCAGAAAAAGAAACTAATATCAAACTACACACTCATACTTCAATCCCTCACCATCAGTCCAGCTGTGGCTTTCGGAGGTAATTGAAAATGACATGAGCAATTTAATATATCTAACTTGCAGAAAGTAAACTAATATCAAACTACACACTCATACTTCAATCCCTCACCATCAGTCCAGCTGTGGCTTTCGGAGGTAACCGAAAATGACATGAGCAATTTAATATATCTAACTTGCAGAAAGTAAACTAATATCAAACTACACACTCATACTTCAATCCCTCACCATCAGTCCAGCTGTGGCTTTCGGAGGTAACTGAAAATGACATGAGCAATTTAATATATATAAATCTAACTACTGAAACAAATGTGCAAGACTGAAATAAACAAAGCAGTGCTGGAATTAAACAAAAAGTAAATTAGCAGCAGAACAATATTGATTCCATGTCATTAGTCGAAAGGTTATGCAAATGCCCGGGCTGCCTATTTGTAATCTGAAACAAGAACACTGATCAGTTAACAATAACATAAAACATGAAAGACAGAAGTAAAATGGAAAGCATGAAAGATCATGAATAGAAATGAAGCATAAATACCATGAAAGATACAATGTATAAACACGTGAATGAATTATGGTACAATGAACTTAAAGAAATAAACAAGAAACTATACAATAATGCACAAAACCTCAGCGTGTGCAGGGGCCCTCTGCACCAGCCTTGGCAACAGCCTTCATGTACGAATTACGCTTGGAAACAGAGTCTTCTTATATATTAAAATGCAGTCATAACAGAGAGGTGATATTACGGCACAGTGGCAACGTAATTACATTACAGAGCTATCTGGAGGCTAATGGAGACTAATCTAATATGCGTATGCAAACGTGTTATTTATAACAAAGGTAATATAACTAATTCCCTAAAGTTTATGCTGATGGAGACACGTAAATCATCACGTCCAGGGGAGGACCATCATGTATGATGAGGTAAAATATGAGGTGGATTTAGTTGATAGACGGTGTTGATGTGTCTCAGTAAGTTAACGTTCATCACATCCTCACGTGATGAAAGCAGTGCCTGTCACCGTGGGAATCTACGGTTGACTTCCACTTGGCCACCTTTGACCACAGCCTCCTTAAGTGAATTTGCTCGAGCCAATAGGAAACGATCCATGTCCACATCATTTCTGACTTTCCCATGTGGCTCGTTTACCTGAAGACACCTGCAACATAGAATTTCACAAAATGGCTGCGGAAAGTTGCAGCAGCTGCGGAAAGTGGCAAGATTCCGCAGCTAAATGAGAAAAAATCTAAATCAAATAGCAGACACAAAATATAGTTAAAAACCATTTTAGATGCTCTTTTTCAATTAATATACAATGATATTGACAACTTGGAAGGTTCAGGTGAATGAAAAAGGTCTAGGAAGATGTATAAGAAAAATGCAGATTTGAGACTCAACATACCCCCACTGTGAAGGTGTTGCATGTCCTCATGCAACCAAAATTTTGATAATCCTTCTTCAGTTCATATGCCTTGACACTTTAGCCAGTACATCCAATCCTCTCCTCTTCTTCCTTGGTGCTGCTAACATCCTGGGCTTCTTCATTAAGCATCTAAATTTGATATTAACCAGTGCTCTGCTTAACTTCTAGCATTTCTTTTTCAATTTCTTGTTCTTCTTCTGCCATATTCCCAGATGTAGCATGGTATTATCATGAATGATTTTGTCCAATTTGCTTTTTTCCTTCAATGTCTCATTTTCATTTTTAATGTGTCTATTTAAAAGCTCTAGCTCAAAGACTTCCTGTTTCAGTGATTGGACTAGATCATTTTGTGATATATGAGGCTGAATGGACGAAGTACTGGGACCTGTAGCTGCTTTTTCTAAAGATTCTATATAATCATATACTTCTTGCTGCTTGGGGTCTATATCAGGTGTCATTTTTATTGGGCTGTCCCCAAAATGCCGTGAAGGAGAGTTGTCTTCAAAATCTGGCTGAGAAGGGTTCACATCAACATCTGGTTGAGAATGGGATGGACTATGTTCAATGTCTGACTGAGAATGAAATGAACCAGGTTCACTGACTGTCTGAGAGTGAGATAGACTGTGGTCAGCTAGGGATTTTTCAGATGATTCTTCTCCCAGATCAATAAAATGAGGTCCCTTCATTTGCGTTTTCCTCAACTTCCCCTTAAGCCTGGAACTTCTTCTCACACGCTGTGGACCACTGTCTTTTTTCTTTTGTTTTCCTTTCTCTTTCTTCTTGGCTATAGATAACTGTTCTTGAAGATGAACCAATCTCTTAGATAACACTTGATGATCTTCTTCGGAAGAAGGGGTTTGATGCATAGCCTCAATACTTTTTCTCTCTTTTGATGTTATTGGCTTTTTACCCTTGGTTTCTCTCTTCTTCCTTTTTGACAGTCTCTCTTCCCTACTAGTGCTTTCAATTGTAGTAGTAGGAGTATTTTGAGTTTCATCATTTGTTCTTTTTCTCCTACTCCTTCTTGATGTGCTACCTTCAGGAATTTCTTGAGGTTCCTCAAAGAAATTTCTATTTAAAAATTGTTCCCATGTGTCCTTCTTCTCCTTTAACTCTTTTTCAATCAAAATTTTTACAAGACCATGGTGATATAGATGTGGTTCTACATCCCCTAAATGTTTCTGAATAGTCACAGACATCTTCTTCAAACTATTTAATAGAAAATATGGAAGATTGAGAGTTTGATTATCTAGAAAATTCATCAGCAATCTGGTATGGTACATATACATGGACCCAAAATGGCCTTCACAGGTGATGAATTTTTGAACAACTAGCAGCAAAGTAGCCCATTCCTCTTTCAAAGCATGAACATGAATTCCTCTTTTAAAAATAGTTATGTCCATACCTGGGTTTCGTAAGATTATTCTCCAGGCTTCATCACTAATGCTTTTGTTCTTAAACCAACGTTCACCCTCTTGAAGAAGTTCTGTGGCAGATGCTATAGATGCCTCATTCACCGTAAACTTAAGGACTCCAATCTCTACCTCCAGGCCATTGAACGACCTTGCAAAAGCTTTTGTCACTTCTTTATGGTAGCCTCTAAACTTTTGGATAAACCGCAGCCACTTTGCTTTCTTCAATGTATCCCTGACTTGCAGATATCCTTCCATGAATTTAGGTCCTTCTGGTTCTGCTCTCAACAATTTACCCATCTTTCTTTCTGCTTTTTAAAAACTTGCCTGCGTGAAGTGGTTTAATGGAAGTAGGATGGCTGAATGAACAGAAATGAGCACGATGACTATAGGTAGATATCAGAGAGTGGGTATACAGACTGTAGCGTAACAGAGAATGAAATGGAGAGAAGCGGAACAGAGAAGGGTTTCGTGAGCACGGCGGAAATGCGGCTGTGAGATTAATAGAACAATAGGAAGAATATAACACATCCGGCAGTGTTTGAAATTTGGTGGCTGGAAAATAAATGTAAGCACGTTTAAACAACGGCTATGTATTTTATGCGGTTGAAAGAGGCCGTAGTCAAATCAACTACGTCTCATTGTTACAGGTGGAATATCGGAGTATGAGTGAAGATCGGAGGTTTAATTATGGGACCGTTTGGAAATGAATGTGGGAGGATCATATGGAGATCGTGAAAGGGTTACGGAGTTTGTCAATATAATCATTGCACATAATGGAGCTTATGGTTCATAACTATATAAAAATGTGTTTTTAATGCTATTTGAAATAAATTTTACTCATACCTTGGAATTCTTGCCTTTTTCCTTGGTCTTCAATTAGTTGCTCCTCATTGATATCTTGAATGCCCCATGTCTTCATAATTGGTCCTCACACCTGCATTTGATTTCATGGTTATGGAAATAACATCTAGCTGTACATTCTTTTGAAAACAGAGTGGTAGCTGCGGAATCTGCTTCTGGCTGCGGAAACTGGTGTCAGCTGCGGAAACAGATGTCAGCTGCGGAAACTGACACAACTATTATTTTGGTGAATGGAAATGAACGGATGACAAATGACTAGATGGAAATGGTCATGAAAAAGAATTTTATTGGTGAAAATGGAATGAAACAGATAAAATGGAGTGGAATGGAGTGAAATGAAGTGAAATGAAGTGGAATGAAGTGGAATGGAATGGAGTGGGTGGTCACAAAACTTGTGAAATGAAAGAGAGATTTTTTTTGGAAAATATAGGGTGTCAGGTGTTCCTGATTTTCACCCAATATTTTCTGTATAAGACTTGATTGGTTTTTAGGCTTATACAATTTTATTTTTATTTTTATTTTTATTTTTAACTGAAAAGAACAAAAGCTAGGCTGGTGGAGAAGAAGAATTCTTCTGTACCAGCCTGATTGCAGAACTTTCTTGAAACATTTTGACAAAATCCTCTTTTGAGAGTGGCTTATGATAAACTTTCAATTTATGGCCATTCACAATAAGAGGAGTTTGAAACTCATCAATGGTCTTGATTCTTACCGCTCCATTGCTAAAGATCTTGTCAATCTCATATGGCCCAAGCCAATGAGTCCGAAATTTTCCTTGAAAATCTTTAAACTTGGAATCAAATAACAATGCCCAATCTCCTTCTTGAAACTTCTTCTCTTTGATGTACTTGTCATGCCATTTAGCTCTTTGATATTGAACTAGATCAGTTCTTAAAATTTCCTCTTGTCTGATCTCATATAGCTCATTTAATTGCTCCATTCTATGCTTTTGGGCTTCTGATAAATTCATCCCCAATTGAACTGCTATCTTGAAGGTCTTGACTTGGAACTCAATGGGGAGCAGGACTTCTTTCCCATAAAAAAGTTCATAGGGAGAATGTCCTGTTGTATTTCTCCATGTAGTTCTGTAGGCCCACAAGGCTTCGGGAAGCCTTTCTGCCCAATCTCTTCTATGTAGATGAATAGTTTTGGTGATGATACTTTCAAGAACTTTGTTTGTGGACTCCACTTGACCATTTGCTTGTGGATGGTAAGGAGTAGATCTTCTGTGCTTGATTTTTTATTCTTCCATCAACTTCTCCACCAAATTGGATGTGAATTGGCTCCCCTGATCTGTTACAATTTCTCTTGGAACACCAAAGCGAGTAAAAATATCCTCATAAAGAAAATGAACAACGGAATTTTCAGTAGCAGATACTAATGCTTTAGCTTCTACCCATTTAGTAACATAATCAGTGCAAACCAATATATACTTCTTTTGCTTAGATGGTGGATTAATAGGTCCAATGAAATCTAAAGCCCATTTTTCAAAGGGTTCAATGAGTACCTGTGGTTGCAATGGCATTTCATTTGAAAGGGTAGGTTTCCCTACTCTTTGGCAGCCGTCACACCTTTTGACATATTGTTTTGCATCTTTGAAGAGGGAAGGCCAATAATATCCTAAAGAGAGGATTTTATAGGCCGTCCTTTTGTCTGCAAAGTGTCCGCCGCATGGTTCATCATGACATGCCTTAAGAATATCAGGCATTTCATCTTCCCTGACACATCTTCTGATCACAAGATCTGGCCCCGTTTTAAACAATTCGTTAGAAATCCATGAATATTTTGAACTCTCCTGAATAATCTTTCGTTTTTCTCTTGGAAATAAATGTGAAGGTAGTTTCCCTGTAACCAAATAGTTAGCAATATCCGCATACCAAGGGGTCTTAATAGTTACTGCAAACAAGTATTCATCAGGAAATTTATCTTCTACAGGAGAATCTTCTTTAGTATTCTAAATCCTAGACAAGAAATCAGCTACTGTATTCTGTTTTCCTGGTCTATCCAACACAGTAATATTGAATTCTTGCAAAAGTAAAAGCCATCTTGTCACTCTACCATTAGTAACAGGTTTGTTCATTAAATATCTAATTGCAGAATGGTCAGTATGAATAAAAGTTTCATAGCCTGTTATGTAATGTCTAAACTTATTAATCGCATGAACAACAGCTAAAAACTCTTTTTCAGTCACAGTATAGTTCAACTCTGTGGGAGTCAAATTTTTACTGGTATAATAAATGGCATAAGGAACTAAATATTTTTGACCCAACACAGCTCCTAGAGCTGTATCTGAAGTATCCGTAGAAATATGGAAAGGGAGTTTCCAATTTGGTCCTCTCAAGATAGGTGCTTCAGATATTCTTGTTTTCAAAGTTTCAAAGGCTGATTGACAATCAGGATCCCATTTAAATTCACAGTCTTTTGTAAGCAATTTGAAGAGTGGAGATGCTATTTTAGTGAATTTTTCTATAAATCTTCTATAGTAACTAGTAAATCCTAGAAAACTTCTAACATCTCTTTGACAATTTGGAATAGGTAACTTGGAGATGACTTCAACTTTTGATCTATCAACCTTAATCCCATCTCCCGAAATATGATGTCCTAAAACAATACCTTCAGTAAACATCATAAAGCATTTTTCATGGCTTAATGAAAGGTTTGTTTCTTTACATCTTATAAGAACTTTTTCCAAATTTTCTAATGCCTCTTCAAATGAATTACCATAAACCGTAAAATCATCCATATAAACCTCTACACAATCATGGATTAGATCAGAAAAAATTCCTAGTACTGCTCTTTGGAATGTTGCAGGTGCATTACATAACCCAAAAGGAAGCACTCGGTAGGCAAAAGTTCCCCATGGACAAGTAAATGTGGTCTTATCTTGATCTTCAGGTGCTACCTGAATTTGATTATAGCCACTAAAACTATCCAAAAATGAAAAGTACTTTTTACCTGCTAATGTATCTAATACCTGATCAATAAAAGGCAAAGGAAAGTGATCCTTCAAAGTTGCTTTGTTCAACTCCCTGTAATCAATGCATACTCTCCATTTACCATTCTTTTTAGGTACTATAACCGAAGGAGAAACCCATCGGCTATCTGAAATTGGATAAATGAAGTTTACATTGAGAAGTTTTTGGAGCTCTTCTTTCACTATCTCCCTAAGATTTGGATTCATCCTTCTTTGAGGTTGTCTGATTGGTCTACTGCTTTCCTCAATATAGATATGATGGATGCAAGTCTTAGGATCAATACCCTTCATGTCAGTATACTCCCATGCAAATGCAGTAGAATGTTTTTGCAAGATTTTGATTAGTTCTTTTTGTTGTGACTTTTCCAAATGTTTGTTGATATTCAATGTTTTTCCTGGAAAAATCTCAATGGTAGAACTACCAAACTCTTCCATAGAGTAAAGAGACATTTGTCTTGATGATAAATATTCTATGTCAGATTCCAATTGGAATTGTGTGGGGTCATATTCTGAAGATATCTCAAAATTTTCTAATGTGTTTAGAATTTGAATATCCTCACTAATTTCCGAAATGGTAAAGACAGGTTGTATAATGTCCTCATCATCGACCCATTCATTGTCTCCTACTTCTGTAATTGCTTTTGCTGGAGGATACAAATTGAATTTCTTTGTCGAATTACCATTAGAAATGTACATATCCCCAGATCTACAACTAATAAAAGCATTAGCTGTGGCTAGCCAAGGTCTTCCTAAGATAAGTGGGTGCCCTCCTAGATTACTCTTGGGAGTCAAAATCATAAAATATACTGGATATTCCCAAGAATCTAAGGAGACTGAAATATCTTCTAATACACCATCTGGTTTAATAATTGATCGATCTGCAAGTTGCAGTAAAGTAGGTGTAAAAAGAAGGTTAGAAAGTTTTAGCTGGTCCATAGTCTGTCTACTCATAATGTTAATAGCAGCCCCTAAGTCAATCAATGTGTTTGGAATTTCTATCCCATTTATATGTGTCTTGAAAATTTGACTTCCTGGATCTACATACTTCTGCATGGTAATTTTTCCCATCATAATATCTGCAATTTTTCCTACCAGGTGGATTCTTCTTGTGTCTTTTAGTTTCCTTCCCGGTCTTTTGAAACTCAACTCCTTTATTGTTTTTGCTAGAATAGGAATCTCTCGAATGGCTTGTAGCAAGGGAATCTTGATACAAACATTCTTCAATTCATCTAGAAATTCATAGTTAGGCAACAAGATTTGTTTTTCCACCCCCTTGTCAATTTGTAGTCTTTCGGGAAAAGGAGGTGTAGATGAAGATGCAGGTTGCTCAACTATAGGAGTTGTGGGTGTTAACTTTTCTTTTTCTTTTTGAATGTTTGAATTTTGAAGAGATGCTTCCTCAGAACCCTCATTGACTTTAAGAGAGTCCTCCTCAGAGGTATCTTGTTCTTGAATATCTATAGAAGTTTTTTCTAAAACTCTACCAGACCTGAGTTGTACATCATTGAGAGGAACAATCATATAGGTAGGAAATTGTTGTCCTTCTACCATGTAAGTATTCCGAGGATTTTTATTGTTAGGATTTGGCAATGGCTGAGCTGGAAGTTGATTTGTCTTTTGTTGGTATGGGAGCATGAGTTGAGGATTTGGATTTTGTCGAGAAGGTTGTTGTTGTGGAAATGGCAATGAAAGTTGTGGATTTGGGTTTGGAAGTTGTGGAGCTTGTTGATTTTGAAAAGATGGAGGATATTGATAAAATTGAGCAAATCTCCCATAAGGATTTTTCATCCCTTGTACCCATGGCTGATATGGATTTTGATGTTGGAGCCAAGGTTGTTGCCAAGGATTCCAATTTGGTGGGGTTTGAAAATTCATAGGGTTGTTAAACCCTTGAGTTTGTTGTCCCTTCCAAGGTCTTCTTGCAACAAAACAGAGAGATTCTACTGAATTTGGGTCTTCTTGAAAGACAGCTTTGAGTCCAGGAATTGAAGGACAATCCTTGATCTCATGATTCTCTGAGTAAATCATACATGTTTCTACAAATTTTGCATCCAAGGGACATTCCCTTAAAGCATGTTTCTTCCTACATTTCGGACAAAAGATGGCTAAAGCGTCTGTTTCTGCTTTCTGCTTGTTTTGGATTTTAAGGGTGTCTAGTTGTTCACTAAGGCTCCCTAAGATATCAGCTTTGAATTCATCAAGCATGTTACCAATCTCTGCCCTACTTACTGATCCAGTTGCAGATTTTTTAGCCCTAATAAGAGAAGGATCCCTAGGCCCTTTTCCGGTTTTAGATTTTCCTCTTGAGAGATGGACACATAGTTCTGTTATGTCACGAAGTGGAAGTTGAGAAATGTCTCCTTTCCCCATCATGTTTAAAATATCTATTCATTCATCTCTAATGGCTTTTAATATGAGGGCTTTCAAGGTTTCATCATCTAAGTTGCTCATCTTTGCTCTTTTCAAGTTGTATTGAAATCTTTCAAGTAAATCTTCCAAGTTTTCATCTTCTTTTGCATCATTTTGAATACCTCATCCTTGTGATTGGTGGGCATACAATAGTCCAAGTATCTATCCAAAAATGTTTGTTTCATATCATTCCAAGTCCTAATAGATTGGGTGGTTAATCCCATGAACCATTTCAAAGCGGCTCCCTTCAATGTTGAAGGAAACAGTTTGAGTTTTTTAGAGTCTTCCATATAGTCATAGGTTCGGCACACGACTTCAAACTCAAACAGAAATGTTTCAGGATCCTCACTTCGCAATCCATAAAATTTGGGGAGGACAGATGGTGAGATATTTTTTATTGTTGTATGAGTTTCCTCATCAACTATAGGGAATCCAAACAAGTTGTCTCCTTCCCTATTTCTTCCATTATTACCTTCACCATTGTTGTCTCCATTGTTTCCTCCTCCTCTACCTCTACCTCTAAATCCATCTATTATTTCCTCTGCCATGATAGTTTCTTTAGAGTCCTTAAAGTCCTCTAGTTCTTCTATCAAGGGAGGATGAGAGGGAGTCTCTTCCTTTTCTAGATGAGATTTAGTAGGTGGTATAGGAGAATCCTCTAATTCAACTGCTCCTTGAATTCCAAAAATCTTAAGGCTAGGGGTAGATGGTGGTGGTTCTTGTCTATGCCTTGAAGAAGATGGAGTTGTGAAAATCGAACTCTTGGCTTTAGCTATAAACCTTTCCCTAGAATCTCTTGCTCTATGCATGTCATTTTTTTAATATTTTTTTTTGAAGTAGGGATAATAATTCTCTTTCTGATCTTCCAGGTCACACTAGGTGCAAGAAGAGAGCATACTTAAGAAATTACTAAACCAATAATTCTCTTTTCTGATCCTCCAGATCACACTAGGTGCAAGAGGACAGCATACTTCAAGAAATTATCAAGTTTTCCCTTCTTTTATTATTTTGTTTTTTTTTTTTTTTTTAAAGAAATTGGCTACCTAGTTACACTTCCCCGGCAACGACGCCAAAATTTTTGGTCAATTTAGTGTGTCCTAAATTGCTACATTAATTTATCAATCCGGGATTCGTAAGCTGATGAAGTGTGGCGCACTATATGTGCAAGATAACCTATTTCTTATCTTTTTGTCGTTTTTGGTTTTCTAATGTGTGATGGAAATTCTAAAATAAAAACAAGTATGGTTATGATTGTTCAAGGCAATGATATCCTTTATAATGATTTACCAACTTCAAACTTTAAAAAGGAATTTGAAACATACAATGAAAAAACTTGAAAGGAAATGAAAATGTGCTGCTAGCCTAATAAAACAAACAGTAAACTATTGAGCATGAAAATCAAACTATCCTTGCTGCTGTCTAAACATAAAAGAAACTATGCTCAAAGAAATCCAAAAGTTGCAACAAAATAAATCTAAATCAAATTACATCAACTTATCTTTTGATCCCTCACCATTAGTCTAGCTATGGTTTTCGGAGGTAACCATAAACAACTTGAGCAATCTGATATCTAATTTGCAGAAAAAGAAACTAATATCAAACTACACACTCATACTTCAATCCCTCACCATCAGTCCAGCTGTGGCTTTCGGAGGTAACTGAAAATGAAATGAGAAATTTAATATATCTAACTTGTAGAAAGTAAACTAATATCAAACTACACATTCATACTTCAATCCCTCACCATCAGTCCAGCTGTGGCTTTCGGAGGTAACTGAAAATGACATGAGCAATTTAATATATCTAACGTGCAGAAAGTAAACTAATATCCAACTACACATTCATACTTCAATCCCTCACCATCAGTCCAGCTGTGGCTTTCGGAGGTAACTGAAAATGACATGAGCAATTTAATATATATCTAAATCTAACTACTGAAGCAAATGAGCAAGACTGAAATAAACAAAGCAGTACTGAAATTAAACAGAAACTAAGAAAAGTAAATTAGCAGCAGAACAATATTAATTCCATGTCATTAGTCAAAATATTATGCAAATGCCCGGGCTGCCTATTTGTAATCTGAAACAAGAACACTGATCAGTTAACAATAACATAAAACATGAAAGACAGAAGTAAAATGTAAAGCATAAAAGATTATGAACAGAAATGAACCATAAATACCATGAAAGATACAATGTATAAACACGTGAATGAATTATGGTACAATGAACTTAAAGAAATAAAAAATAAACTATACAATAATGCACAAAACCTCAGCGTGTGCAGGGGCCCGCTGCACCAGCCTTGGAAATAGCCTTCAAGTACGAATTATGCTTGGAAACAGAGTCTTCTTATATATTAAAATGCAGTCATAACAGAGAGGTGATATTACGGAACAGTGGCAACGTAATTACATTACAGAGCTATCTGGAGGCTAATGGAGACTAATCTAATATGCGTATGCAAACACATTATTTATAACAAAGGAAATATAACTAATTCCCTAAAGTTTGTGATGATGGAGACACGTAAATCATCACGTCCAGGGATACAACATCATGGCCGCAGTGAGGAGTAAATCTATGAGGAGTGGATGTTGGATTCGGCTTATGGAGCCGTGTACAGATGTTGATGTGTCTCTCGTAAGTTAGAAACGGTCATGCAAATCCTCACGTGATGAGAAACAGAGTCCTGTCACCGTGGGACTCTACGGTTGACTTCCACTTGGCCACCTTTGACCACATCCTCCTTAAGTGATTTTTCTCGAGCCAATAGGACACGATACATGTCCACATCATTTCTGACTTGCCCATGTGGCTCGTTTTACCTGAAGACACCTGCAACATAGACTTTCACAAAATGGCTGCGGAAAGTTGCAGCAGCTGCGGAAAGTGGCAAGATTCCGCAGCTAAATGAGCAAAAATATAAATCAAACAGCAGACACAAAATATAGTTAAAAACCATTTTAGATGCTCTTTTGCAATTAATATACAATGATATTGACAACTTGGAAGGTTCAGGTGAATGAAAAAGGTCTAGGAAGATGTATAAGAAAGATGCAGATTTGAGACTCAACAATATTGAGCATGTCAAACGGAGATCATATGCCAAATTTACGTCCCTGAGAAGATTGATGTACCAATTTACCCAAACAGGGCCCACAGTTTTGGTGCTTCATCTCCTAGGGTTAGGTTTTTGGATGTTTATGATTTTCCATTGTTTCTCAACAATAAATAGGCCTTTGCGCATCATTGTAACATAGTTCAGGGGCCTATAGCCACCACATCTCTTCTTAAATATAAGCTACCAACGCCCTAGCTAGTTTATTTCCACTATGTCTGTAAGCATATTCATGTTATTTGATATTAATGAAATGAAGTTTTATTTCCATTGAATCTCTATGTTTATGTTTACTTCTATATATTATTGCATTCCTCCATAAATATGGATCAGTGGTATTAGAGCGATCTGCTCTTTCTCTGTTTTTCTTTGCATGTACCCAACGAGGTTAGGGTATGAGGAGTTAGGGCTTGATCTAGTTGAATCCTTGCAAGATCAGCCTCACAAAATCCGATGACCTCCCATGGAGGAAGAAAATAAATATGAGGGAGAATGAGATCCTCTCAAATTATTGTGTGAGGAGGCCCTCGAGAAACAAAGCAACGCGATGATGGATAAATATTCCCAGATCCTTCAATGATGGCCCACCGGCGGTGCATCTACATCCAACAGTCACTCTGGATGTGCCTCTCCTTCCAAGGTAGAGGTTAAATTTGACATTCCTATATTTGAAGGCTAGATAGATGAATACACCATAGATAGATGGTTGAATTTGTTGGAAGGGTATTTCTTGGTCCATGATTTCTTTGACTGAGAAAATATTACTTTTTCACTCGTCAAAGTTGCCCCCCATGTCAAATATTGGTGGGAAACCTATTGTGAGTAGAAGGACAAGAGGGAATCCCCTTTGTTCTCAACCGCACCCACTTGGAATTTGTTCCTAGATGACATCAAGGAATAATATTACCTTGTGGGGAGCTATGAGGACAAGTACATCCAATGGACCATGCAGTGGCAACAAAGGGATCAAGATGTGCATGAATTGTGAATTTGTTCCAGACCCTGCCCACAAAGTTGGGTATTAAAGATTCAAAGATATATTTGGTACTCAACTACCATAGCTGTTTGCATAGATAAATTTAGGATGAAATGGAGTTCCTTGACATTACCTCACTTGGCACAACATATCGCTATGTCACCAAGATCGAGCAGGAATTTAAGAAGAAGAAGTGAGACTTTGGATCCATGAATCTGAAGCTAGGGAAAGGCGCCCTCGAACCACAGAACAAGGGTAAAAGTCAAATCAGGTGTTATCATTGGAAAATTAGACAAGGAAATATGACATTATTAAATGTCAAGCAGAAGGATTTACAGGGCTGAGGCACATTAGAAATTTTAAAATTTTAAAAAATATATAAGGTCCAGAAGAAAAATCAAATTGCTTACTCAAGAAAATAGTAGAATGCACCTTCATGCACATTTTTCTTTGATAGGCATGCCTTTGCATGGATTTCCCTCAAAAATCCACGTGGACCTAAGAGTGGCAGAAGTCACTTTCTGGGACCACAAGGCACACTCCAAACAATTGATCCCACACTTGAGGTCGCCCAAGGACAACCGCCTAAGCCTCCTTGGGACATCAAGGGAGCACAAAATGGAATCATGTGGCACACAATGGAATCAACCCCCTCTCTTGGGTCACCATCCATCAATGTACCAAGAGAGGGAAGGAGAGTTTGAATTCATATATAAAAGGGCACCAAGAGATGAACAAAGGGAGAGCACATTGTCATGCTAGCCAAAATTGCTTCAAGAAATCTAGCAGTGTGTGATCCAGAGCAGAAGTAGAGAGGGGATTCAGTTGTTGGCCACCCAATAGCTCCAATCCTTTGGGGTAGAGAGAGGGACCTTTCACCAAGGAAACTAGCATGTAAAAATGTCCTTGCATCGGGTCTTAGAACTCTATAGTTTTAAGGGCCCCTTGGAAAGTGTGTAAATGTTCTATATTGTATTCCTAATAGCACACAATAAGAGGGGACATTGACGCCATCATTAGTATTATTGTGTTGTTTGAATCTATATGAGCTTTCATGTTATTTTTTTAGTTTAGTCTTGCTTTATCTCTAAATATGCATACTATATCATTATCTAGTGTGTTTTGTTTTATGTCATGTTCACTAACCTGAAAACTCTTTTGTTTATCTGCCTGTGACCAGAAGCTTAAGAGGAAGTGACCACTCCTCTTAAGAAAGTGTGGATTAGTACACTTGTGCACCAAATCCACCAACATAGGATTGGCAACTCCACTATTTTACTTTCTAGTTAATGTGGTTGTGCCTTTTGCAGAGAACTTTTTCTCTACTATGGAGTTTATCTTGAACAACTCCTCTTCTCTTCTTCTCTGCCTGTTCACTCTCAGTGAGAGGCCAAAGCTAGAGGGCTCCAAAAACTTTATTTCAGAAAATTTTCATGCATTTTACACAGATAGACATGCCCGACTGCTTGCATTCAGTAGTGACCTGCACGATAGATTTCACGCATGTGCGAGACTTTTGTGCACGAAAACCAGAGGCAGAAAATTTCTACTATTTACCTTCATTTCCTATTTGTAAACTGACTAGAAGCCCATAATAAATCTTCCAACACTATGTGAGGTGTCCCATGACTAGATAAACTCACTCTTGGCTGCATTTGAGTAGTTTAAGCTGTTAGTTTTAAAATTTCCAAGTTTATTTTCGCAAAGAAACCACATAGTTTAAGTAGGGAGAAATTTACTTGCAATATGAAATAACTTATTTTTTGCGAGCTTAGACACCAAAAACACATAGGTAATTAGCCAAATTAAGTGGCCCTAGTCCACACATGCTTAGATAATTTTTTTCATTTTTCCTAGTTTAAAGTCATTAATTTTAATTTAATTTTTTCGGCACGAGGATTTGGGATTAGGATTTAATTATCCTTAGAGAGAAAGTAATCTCTGCTACCTTTGCACCTTTTGGTGACCATAGGCAAGCATATGAACACTCTCTGCTAATAATTTTCCATCTCTCTTTAGTTCATCACTTAGATTAACTAGGCAACATTGTAAGCGACCCATATCCGCGCTTGTTTTTCTTTTGAGCAAGGAACAACCAAACGTAAATTAATAAGGGTTTTGAAAAGGATCATTGCATATCCACATGTTATAACTATGTGATTGTTCACATCTTTCTCACACACTTTCACATCTTAAGTGAATCAAATCCACCTTAAAACTAACTTAACTAAACTCATTAAATCTCCCCACAGGGGCCACAAGATAAATTATAGTTTAAGTTAGGACTAAGGGGGTAGGAATCCAATAAGCTGCCTTGGTCATTTTACGTCTTGAAACATAGAAGTTGAATTTTTAGGGAGTTTTTAAATCCATCTATCCACTCACGGAAAATAAAACCCGAGCGCCACAGAGACCCAATTTAGAGGGGGTTAAGCTTAGGCCCAGTGTGTGCGGTATTATTCGGGGCTACCTAACCCGTCTAATACTTGGTAATGGTATCTGATTTACCAAGAATGTCAAGACTCGAATGCTCATGTTGGATGACGGTACTTATTGGCCAAAACTAGGGCATCCTTCCCTATAGCTGACAGTGTAGGCAGCACTATATCCTCTACCTTTTCCTTGGTCGATTTTCTTTGGTTGACTGGGGGTGTCACCATCTCTTTTGGGATGTTGTGCTAGAATTAGAAAGATATATTCTCAAGGCCTAGTTACATTTGAGAGTTTGAGGGCGATTAGGTCTTCTAGGATTTGAGTGTTATACGTAAAAACAATAAAACCATATTTTTTTATTGACTGGTCACATAGGATTAAATCTAAAGGGAAAATTTACCTTTTATTTTTTGCTTTGTTTTATGTATGAAATCGGATTTTTTCTTTGATTATAATCTCTATCCTCTCAAATATTTCCAAAACCATACGTATTAGACACCATAATGGACCCAACGGGACCTCGTCGATCTAGACGTCTTTTAGACGTCCCCCCATTACCAGGAGGGATTCCGAGTCTTTCACCATTTAGGAAACAAAGACATAACACTGCTACCCTTATCGGTTCATCCTTTATTGGGAATTGTTAGTGGGGAATCGTTGTCAGTCACCCAATGCCACACCATTGAATATCCCCAGAGGGTCACCACATTCCACTCCTCCCACAACCCCTAGGGGGCAGAGGAGTGCTACCCATTCGAGAAGCCAAGTGAACTCACAGGTGGGTAAGTTGTAGACAAACCCTATACCTAACCAGAACATTGTGTCTTCACAATGTGCAGCGGCTCTCAACTCACAGTCACCATTCTTAGCTTCGTTAAACTTGCTAGATCTAACCAAGCTAACAAACAAGCCAATATGGCCACCCATGCCCACGAAGCTCCCTTCATACATTCCAAAGTTTGAAGAGAAGTGAGCACAAGACCATGGAAATCATGTTATGACTTTCCACCTATGGTGTTCATCGAGCAACATCATTAACGATACTATTCGACTGAGGCTATTTCAACGCACCCTAACTAGACCAACAACGAAATTCTATGTGGAGCAACCATCTACTACACATGGAACTTTTAGCGCCCTTGCTACTACGTTCCTTACCTATTTTCAGTTACCCATCCACCACAATTCCGGGATGGAATTGCTGACCCACTTTAGGTAGACACCCACCCTCCATATCTATGACCATCTCCACGAATGGCAGCGGGGTCGTAGTTTGTGCAAAGCCAAACTCGGTGATCGAGTGTTGTTAGACATGTTCCTGAAAACTCTCACCACAGAGATTTCAAACAACGTAGCAACTCAAAAGCCTACGTCTGAAGAGGACACCAACAACTAGGCTCAATATCTCGAACTGATCTATACATAGCTAGGATATCTTTACAATATATTTCCTAATGCCTCACACTTGCAAAATTACAAAGAATTTACAGGCGCGTCCAACTCTGAAAACGTTTTGATTGGGTCATTGACCCAAAATCACCTAAGGAGAAACGTTCATTACCTCGGTTACGCATATTATTCTAACCAGAACATCCCGCAACCCGACTACTAGAGTCATCATGCACCTTCGCAAAGCATGAACAATAGGGCATCATTGTACAACCATCAGCAGGGAGATCCATATCCTCCAGCTCAGGGGAACATGCTGACAAAAAGAGCTCACCCCCAATAGCCATTCATAAACCAGGGACAAGGACTACAATATGCCCAGTCCCTAGCACAAAACCTACCCATGCATAATAATGCACAGGTGAACTTTGTGCAACTTTCGCAAGCACAACCGTGCCAACCTTGTAATCAGGAGAATCCTAGCTATCCTCCTAACGCGACAAGGAAAAAAGGAGAAAAAAAATCCTAAGGGAAATCTTAGACAGGGGGGCAACAATCAAAAATGCCCTCTGTGATCTCAGGTTGGATGGAAGTCCAACCGATATCAAAACTAGGAGCCTAATAACTCCCAAGGGCAGAACAAGAGGGTGAATCTTTGGATCAACCGCTCTTGTGCAATCTGTGGTGAGTATGACCATTACACTCACCACTGTCTTGATATCCATGAGTTGAATAAGCTTTAAGGTAACCATGGACAAGGGGGATCCTCATAGCAGATATCTGTTATGCAAGAGCCTTTCCCCAATCAAAGGACATTTAGCACCCAAAAACAACAAATAAATCCTAACGATTCCAGAAAAAACAACCATGAAATCTACATGACTGGCGAAGAAATGTTTTTTCAGACATGGAACCGAAATTCTGATACCCCACTAGACACCAATTTGTCAGGGGCTAGTACAAGCGCACCAACAACACCTTTTAACATATCAAAGATACCTATTGAACCTTTCCCAAATATGGTTAAGGGACCAACTAGGCGGGTATGAAACCATTCCAAAGCAGCCCATAACTATAGCATTGTGGAAAATTTAGCCCAATCTCCCGCTGCCATGTCAGCTTTGGAGGTATCACAATCATTCCTAAAGCAAATGAGATCCTTAATTTTTGTGTTAGGCGCCATCAACCATGTCTTTTTCACCTAATGGATTTCGATTTAGATAAAGCCACCCCTAAGCTTCCTTCGATGGTTGCCTTCCAGATACTGGTGTCAGTTCAAAACATCACCATTCACCAATGTATCTTCGACGAGGGTGCATCGACATGCATCATGTCCAAGAACATCTGGCAGAAGTTAGGATCTCCTAAGCTAAAGCCATCATACATCACACTCAGAGCATACGACGGGTACCCTTTAGCTCCTGTCAGTCTCTACCAAAATGTCCTGGTCTACTTAGTTGGAAAGACGGTCCTTATAGACATTGAAGTCTTGGATGCTCAACTAGATTACAATATACTCCTTGGAAAAAGTTATATGTACGCCATGTCAGCCATAGCCTCCTCTATCTTTTGAAATATGATGTTACCCCATGAGGGTCACATCATTATTGTCGAACAATTAACATACCATGACAAGTGACCCCTAACAAATATTGATGTCGTTCTACCCTATATAGACACATCCGCCAAGACGCTTACACGGTACCAAGAATATGGCCCCGGCCAATTCAAACCATCATCCATCCTTGGAAATTCCTAGGAGACCCCCCTGTGATACCAGAATCATCATCTAATGTCATCGAGGCTCTGGTGTGCATGATGTCCACATCAAGCACCAAAGCCAGCCAAGAGACAAAGACGAGCAATAACGACACCAAGTCCTCGGCCATGGTAGCCTCTCTAGCCTACATCGCCTCCCAAACTCCTTTCCTCTATCCCCCAACTGGTTTTTTTTCCCATCAAGTCTTGGCCACTGTGGTGTTACCAAATGTATCATTGCAATCCTAGTTTGGTACATGGTCCCACCTACCAGGATGAGAGCCACACACAAAACCTCTACAGGATTAATCCCCCTCAGTCCTAAGGAAGTCCCACTTGTCTAGGAGACTATCAAAAACATCCCTACGAAGGAAATTCCCATCGCAAAACCAATGGTTACGACCAAGAACACCAATAAAAGAGGAAAGAAGGTAGATAATCCCACGATGCAATGGGAATTACAACATTGCGCTATATGCGACATAGTAGGCCACCCTACCCACATCTGCCTAGAGCTGATGAGTTAAAACCACTCCTTAGCTCTGCGGTAGATATCGCGGCAACAAGTTCCCGTAAAAAGGAACCAGCCAACCAAAAATCAAGGCAAGGCATTGCGTACCAATCACGCATGAGCTATCTAAATCCATTATGGGCACTATACCCATCATTGCCCAGAAATTCTGCGATATAGGGATGCCTTACATGCCATCGAGCATTTCTATAAGGAGGATCCCTCCATCCAATCAATAGGAAAAAAACCTCGCATCATGCTATACCTGTAGGAGGAACAATATTCACCTGAAAGACTCCCAGCCATTCCCCCTCCCCATATGAAGCGTTGTGCACTATGTGATGAGCGCGATCATTTTATCATGGAGTGCTAGCCCTAGAAATGTTTCATCGATGGTATCCATTCCATGTAGTATACAACACTGACCAAGCCACCTAGTATTCATGTCAAATATGTGGTGGCAATCACCCATTACACTACTGTCACTATGTCTCTAGATTCCATGCGATGCTGCCTAGTATGCGCTCCACCATAGTTTGCCTCTCCCAAGAAGACGACTCTGACACTGAATCCATGAATAGCTCAACTACCCAAGAGGATGTGATGAGTAGATCCATCCTCTTCTTGTCAGCTGAAAAGTAGCTAGTTGAGGAATCCTTAGTCACCCCAAACCACCCTCCGCAGAGAATACCGACATGCACGTTATGTAACACACATAATCATGTGGTCACCACTTTCCCTGAATTAGAATTTCTACGCCGCTGGTACCCAGTCATGTCATCAAATGAGTAGGACGGGAACCCCATTTCTAGGATGTTTTGTCTAGTGTGTTAGGGAAATCACCATGAGCAGCGCTGTACATATATCCCGCAAGTACACGCTCTAATCGACATGATACATCTATTAGAGACAAAACATTGGGATCTTATTAATCCAAAACATAACAACCATGATGGAAGGTAGAATGTCCACAGGAAGTCTACTCCATACCCATTTCAGCATATTGGGAAAGAGAGGAAGGCGCGCCAACCAATCATGACCCGGGTTCAACCTAGGATCACATGCGGGCTATGTGACAGAATTGGCCACCAGGTCAATCAATGCAAAGAATTGAATCACCTCACAAACAATTTTCACATAGTCTCTTCCCTTCTGCAAAGACATCTCTCTAACCAAGAGAAAATCATGCACAGATATTTCCAGATTTGTTCACACTTTCATCATACAATAATATGTGATCATCTCCCAAAGCTTAAAGTGGAAAGAGCGGCGTTATGTCTACAATCCCTAAGATAAATAGACATACTTGAGCCAAAAAAATCAGAAATGACAGCAGAGGACCCTCTCCTCTCTATCTGATCCCTTACAAGCATCCACTTTCGAGAGGAAGAGTAGTGTTGATTCCCTCACAATCTACTTGGTTGGCACAGAGGTACCGTGTACCATTTGCACTAGCCATAACCACAAACCAGACACTAGCACATTTGGCCCAATTTCAGATGGCAAAAATGTCTCTCTTGTGACACATAGGCGACCCAAGAGCGACACTTTGGGGTGGGGAAAAATGTGGTTTCTCCTCGAGTCGCAATTCTGACACTTCTATTAAGTGTCAAAAGAGTGACACATTTTTTGACGTTTCCAGAAAATCGTCGCTCTTCTGACATTACGTACTGAGCATTACCATTATGATGCTAGAAAGATCGTCGCTATTCCGACGTTAGAAAAGGCATCGCTATTCCGATGATACCATATTGTCGCTATACTGACGTTCCATAACCGTCGTTATTCTGTCGTTTTTGAGGTTTCTAAAATCATGTCATAAGTCCAACGTTTGTGAATTTTAGTCACTCTACCGATGGCTTGCAAAATTTTTCGCAAGTCTGATGTTTTGCAGACTTTGTTGCAAGTTCAACGGTTTAGAATTCGTCCAACAGTCGTCGTTATTCCGACGTTGCTGAGGTTTTGATAATCATGTTGTAAGTCTGACGTTTCTGACTTTTATTCTCTCTACCAACGGCTTGTAGACTTTGTTGGAAGTCCAGCGGTGTTGAAAATCATGTCGTAAGGCCGACGTTTGTGACTGTTAGTCCCTCTACTGACGGTTTTCAAAATTTTTCAGAAGTCCGACATCCTGCAGACTTTGTCGCAAATCCGATGGTTGTAAGTGGATAGAAAGCATCAGAATACCTGCAGAAAAAAACCTATATGGAAAAAAAACAAGTGCAGTCTTCCAGCTCAAGGAATACCAATGATATCCAATCATCTCAAGGAATGTGTAATGTGATGGCAGATGACCTCGATAGGTACTTGTTTTCACCTAATGATTTACTTCCTCTTATAATTTGTCAAGGATGGAATAAGTTGGATCAAAGAAGCAAATTTTAATCTTATTTTAGACTTGTATAGGTTGGATCCAACATACATAGCTTGGCTACTCCACTAAAGATATGTCAGCCTCCTCAAAAGACATGTAAATTCAATAGGTTAAAATGATTATAAATAGAGGCTAAAATTTCCTCCATTTTTTCCTTCATTCATTGAAGAAATAAGTAGAAGACAAGAAAAAAAATTATGAAGAAGACAAGGAATCAGAACGAAGATCATAAACCAAACTCTTCTATGGCATATCTCCTAAAGGACCAAACTTATATATGATCCATATATGTACTAAAAACACCAAAGCCTTTGTGATTCATCTCTTAGGAAATATAGGACCAAAAGTATGAAGTAATTTCTACGCAAAGTAATTGAAATTTTTTTGTGCAAGGAAATAAATGTATCTCTATGGGAAGGGGCCAAGAACTTAAGGATTATGTCTAAGAAATCAGATTGAAAATTTGTGAGAAAGAGTTGAGATCCTGAAGTTGAATTTCTATGTGAAAAATTATTGCACCACTTATGGAAGAGGATCCTACATTCTTTTTTTTCTTAATATTGTCACCATATTAAGAAGGGACTACTAGTTTTATTTACTCTTTTTGTTAGGGAGGTAGAGCCTCATTAATGTGCACTAGTGTTATATGTTCCCAAATATTGTCGAATCTCAGTTTATGAACATGAGTGCAAGGTAGGGGACAGAGTGAAGAGCTAGTTCAATGAAGGAAGTTAGGAGCTGCTAAATTGGAGATTAGATACTAAGTGATTTGAGGAGTGAAATATATTGTTATATGAGTAGACATTCTTGGAGCATTCATAGAAGACCTTGTTTACATCATCGATGAAGATCTTGTTGAATACTTGAAGCCCTGTTGAAGAAGCCTCATTTAAGCAGAATTTAAATCCATTGAAGTAGCCTCTTGGTAACAAATATTGATAACCCTTTTTGGAGCAGTAACATGTATCTATGATAAATCTCTTGATGATGAGAAACCTGACCTATGACAATCTGAGACAGAATGTGGGATATGATCTGTAGTGAATCTTGTATATTTTGGAGCAGACTTTGGAGACTAATTGAAATAGATTAGATTCTTGATCTAAGTACATAGGAAGATATGTCAAACATACCATTGAATACTTCTGAATAAATCCATTGAAGCTTATTTGAAGTATCTCGGAGGGAATCTATACCACTGTTGGGGCCCTTTTTTTTTATTATTTTTGAAATCTTGGTTAGAACATTTTGAATTTTGACCTTGTGAGTTGCGGCATGAAGACACATGGCAATCGCGACCGCGTCGCAACTACCAGGAGTCACGGAGCTATCAAGGTGGCGCGGAAGCATGAGATAGCTGAAGATAGAACATGCACAAGTACAGATGAAGAAAACACACAGCAGAAGACAGAAAGCAGAACACGTAGATAATAGGAGAGAAGCTGGGAGCAGCTGAAGAAAAGACACAGAGGAACTGATAGTCACGAGAGCGAGTGAATAAATAACAGTCACCTGGCTGGAAGAGGGGGATGTTGAAGAGGTCGCGAGGCTCGTGACAGGGGAAGACGCATAGAGCAACTGCAGAGGAATCATGCATGACCTTCCTATGGTTCCTCATCTTCTCTATTGTACCTTTTTGTTCCGCAGATCATCTGTATCAGATTTGTAAGCTATCATTGAGAATGCCATGTAATCATGTGTTTGGCCGACAGATTAATACAATGGAAGGTTGTTGTCTCAATAAGATGTTTACATGCCTGTAATGTGTTATGCTGGCTTAAAATTTTATTTGCAAATGTCTGAATGCTTATTAAGTGCTCTTGCGTATATAACTCTATCTATATAATCGATGCACTGTCCATCATGAGTTGCGACTTTGTTCCTTTCCATTGATCTCATCCCCTTCTGCATGTGATTGTGGCATGCCTCGGGTGAGACTCACTGCTCTCCGGAGCAGGGTGAAAATGCCGGCGTGATCCTAGACTACATCGGACCTCTTTGTTGGCCACAACTCCTGAACCTGGGTCTTGTCCGCGAGACCTAACTACTCGCCAACAAATGGTTCCGTTGCCGAGACCTGCATGTTTTGAGGGGACCTAGATCATGGTATCGAGGATTTTTGAAGGAGAGATACGACGATGGTGGGATGATCATCTTGACCAGTTCATTGCTCAGCAAGCAGAGCTGACCAAGAAAAAGGAGGCGGCGATCAAGGAGCTTGTTCTTTTCTCTGACTCAGCCAGTGATACGTACAAAATTTTCTGGGGAAGGTTCCCTACGGACCTTTAAAATTGGTTGCAGAGATTACGAGTGACGGTGCCCCAAGAGGGCTCGCGGAAGATAAACCGCAAGTGGACGCACGAAGATCTGGTGGCACTGCATCAGGTAGACACTGAACTAACCCGCGCGGTGGATTTTTGGGTAAGGACCACGTTGGAAGGATACACTGTGTAGTTTGCTGCTGAGTGCTACCAATCCTTCTCGAAAGCCGAGGCTGTTTTCCACTCAGGGCTAAGAAGGAAGCTGCTGAGGGAGATTCCGCTGTGGATCAAAGCTCTGATGGTGGATGAAGGGTTGATTGAATTCCACAAAACGAGTATGGAAGCGTAAACCACTCGTGCTGGGGGAAGGGTTGAGGGGACTGATGCTGTGTAGAATGTGAAAGTGGGGAGTGGGGAATGGATGTTGAGGCCGCATGCAAGTTGCGGGAGTGACGTGCGCATCGGCGGGCACAGATCGCCGATAGGTGGCGAAGAAGGGTAATGCGAGATTTGAAGAGAAGGGAGATCGAGAGGAAAAATCAGAAGGAGGCGCCTCAGAGGACAGGAACTATGGGTTTGGATACCCGGGAAGAAGACGGGACAGCGGTGGAAGTGCAGTGGGTGCATGGGAGCCCAGCGACGCGAGAAAGAGAGATAATGACTAGCAAAGATAATGGAAAGATGCAGCCCGAAGAGAGTTCCGATGATGAATGGCATGGCGTGATGCAGCGGATGTTTCAAGATCAGACAGCACCCACCCCTCCAGGCAGCCCTACTTCCCACCTTCTGCATGGCCAGGATCCCAACCTTCCCCTGGTACTGTATCAACCTTTAAGTAATATTTTTATTCAGTTACAAGCATTGAGTCAGTCATACAATAGTTCATCAGTGTCAGGAACGTCCGGTAACAACAGCGTTACTAGTAGTGGTATTTTTCCTAGTGGGACCGTTATGCAACCAGGACCTGGAGGATTTATCCTAGTCAATTCTCCGCAAGCACACATGGCTGGATCTTTCACCCGGTATCCAGAGTTCTCTGGCCGGGGCAATGATGATGTAGATAAACATTGGTATCTGTGTGAAGCCATCTGGAGGGCTCGCTAGACGCCCGATGCAGGGAAGTTAATAGAATTCCAAACCATGCTCAGAGAGAGGGCTCTGCGATGGTTTATCAAGTGGTCCGAGGCTCATCCTAACCCCATAATTGCGGACGTGAAGCGGGATTTTGTCCGCGAATTCAAGCTTCCCCAGACAGACCAGCAGGGCCTGTCAGAGCTGTGGGAAATTAAGCAGAAGGAAGGTGAGACCGCGTGGGAGTTGATGCAGCGATTCAAGGACGCGATAAGGAAATTCAGCTACCCAATCGATCCAAACCACCAGAGGGACTGGTTCATCAAGGCTCTGCTTCCGTTGACACGAACCCCTCTCACTCAGCAGAAGATTGATAATCTACAGGACGCTTTGTAGCAGGCCATGAAGATCGAAGCCATGGCGGGCTACCCCCAGGAATATCGGGGGGGGGGGGCGGCCCCGCAAGATCCTTCTTTGATAGGTTTGCAACACTAGATTGCCAGCTTGACTGAGAAGCTCAAGGAGCTTCAGCCGGTGAGACCAGCACGACCGAATGTTTGGTGTACTCATTGCCTGGTAGAGGGCCACGTCACAACCGAGTGTCCTCGGTTGCGCGGTGCAGGGGCAGGACCCTCGGTCGTAGCAATCCAGGGGGGTCCACCACTTGGTGGCGGCGCAGCGATGAACCTGCAGGGAGTCTACCAGCCTCAACAGACTTACGCGGGGTTCCCAGCTCAACCGGGTTCCTCCACCACAGAGTACTGCGAGATTTGCCGGACGCTGGGGCATCCGCCTCGGATGTGCCCGATCCTACAGAAGTACTCCACGGTCTCGAATAATGTGTACTGCGAATTTTGTGTTTCCACGACTCACAACACTGAGCAGTGCAGGGCGCTCGATGTACTTTCGGATCGATTGGATCTTCCCTCCTACAGGGTGAACGAGGCTCCAAGGGGAAGAGGCGGCGGCATGCGGGGAGGCCGCACAGGCGGATGCGGTCCAGTAAAATGTTACAATTGTGACTAGGAGGGTCACGTTGCTCGAGAATGTCCCCTCCCGCGACGACCCTGGTGTTCCCAGTGCCGGGTAAACGCCCACGCCACAGAGGAGTGTCTGGAGCTCATCAAGAAGTGGGAAGAACGGGCGAGGTAGAGGGGAGCAAATCTGATAAACTCAGAGCCGCGAGGGACCGCAACCCCAGACATGCAGAACGTTGCGATCGTGACGAGGGGTGGAAAGAAGACTGGAGAGGATGCCCACGGGAAGGAGCCAGCACGAGTGGTTCGGCCGGCATCCCCGAAGAATTTGATCAGGCCCGAAGTCCAGAAGAAGTATTTCCAGGAGGCAGTTGAGGCATTCGCCCAGCTACGGGACGAGGGAGGTCTGGAGGAGCCCATGCTTTCGAAATCTGGGGCGCAGAACGGTGCAGGTACTGTGGTCGAGGATTGGCTCTAGCTATTCCTCAGGATTGTTGAAAACGCTGTAAGGGCGCACAGGACTTAGAGACTCGGCGAACGCTGGCCCTCAATACATGCAGCGCGTCAAGCGGAACAAGCAACGAACAGGCAAGGAATTCTGGCTTAACACGCAGGTCGCGGGATTCCAAATTAGCGACACCATGTTGGACTTGGGGTCCGACGTCAACATTCTACCACGGAAGACATGGGAGGCTCTTGGAAGGCCACGGCTAGCCTACTCACCAATCCAACTCAGGATGGCGAACCAGTACTGCATTCTGCCAATCGGCCGGCTCGAGGGTGTCGAGGTCGACGTTGCGGGGGTGAAGACATACACCGATTTTGAGGTTATTGACATCATGGGCGACAAGGATCCCTATCCCGCCTTACTCGGCATTGATTGGGCTTTTGAGAATTACGCCATCATCGACCTTAAAAAGGAGCTGATGATCTTTGAGGATGGGGAGGTACGGGTCACCCAGCCCCTCGACCTGTATCAGGGCCCGCGATATACGGAAACAGTGGACAATCGGGAGGATGCTCAGATGATAGACCACCTTTATCAGATGACCGCAGGAAAGAGGGATGATTATATTAACCCGACCGCAACTGGCTCTGTCAGTTGGCGGAGTGTGCAGAGCTCAGAGCTCAGATCCGAACTCGCTTGGGAAGACTGGTAGCAAGGGGGGTATGAGACCACCACACGGAGATGTGCTTCCATTGCCCAAGTCCAGTGGCTAGGGACTAAGATCTGTGGATATCCCACCTTGTCGAACATGCAAGCAGTCAATACTTTTATTACCAAGGTGGAAGACCTGGTCCCAGCTGAAAGCCGGATGCCACTTTTGGATGTGGCCTTGTAATCCACGTCGCCCTGGTGGTGGAAAAATCACCGCAACACTCTGTTGCAATGGGAGTGTGTGGCGAATGCTCTGTGGGCATGCTTTAAAGAGGACGAACGACCTTGCAGTATGCTTAAGTATCATGGAACTTCTGACCCGCAACACCATGTGTGGGCCTGCGAGGAACAGTGGCGTAGCACCCGGTACCCTGAGGAGCTGTGGGTCCACAAGTTTATCCACTCCCTGGGTACAATTCCCCAGGCCTGGTACCTGGAGGAAGAGCGGAAACGGGGAACCCGCTCTTGGCAAGCAATTACGGACAAGTTCGTTTGGTGCTTCTTGTTCGAAGGGGAGATGGTGCAGGAGTCTCAGGCCCTACAGGCAATCAAGGAGGTCTTGTTTTTCCATTATCCCGAGCCCGACGGGGGCCCGGTTGTGTCACGACCTCAGGTCAGGCGCGAGTTGGTTTGCCACTGGATTGATGGCGATCCGGATGACGATATTCTGGAGGACCTCAGGCATCTCTATTTTGACGAAAGGGAAGGCAAGCGGAGCATCAGTGAAGAGCCGAAGACTGAAGGAGTCCATTTACAGCCACTAAATACGAAGAAGCTGAACATTGGAACAGACGAGAAACCCAAGCTCGCAACGGTGGGAGATTACTGGGACGAGGAAACGACAAAATAAATTTTCAGCCTCCTCCGGGAATATAAAGATTTGTTCCCGTCCTCGGTTGTGGACCTGAAGGGGATCAAGGGGGACCTAGGCGAAATGCGCATCGCGCTGAAACCTGGGGCCAGGCCGGTGAAGCACCGACCCTACCGGCTGAACCCACGTATCAAAGAAAAGGTCAAGATGGAGATCGACAAGATGCTGGCTGTAGGTCTTATCTTTCCAGTAAAAGAAGCAGAGTGGGTGAGTCCCATTGTCATCTAGAACAAGAAGGACAAAGCAGAGATCCGTGTCTGTGTAGACTACCGGAGCCTGAACAATGCCTGCATCCACGACCCATTTCCCACTCCTTTCAGCGATGAAGTTCTAGACCATGTTGCGGGAAACGAAGCTTATTCCTTCACTGATGGGTTTTCAGGCTATCATCAGGTGTGCATCGCCGAGGAAGACAAAGCAAAGACGACATTCACCACTGAGTGGGGATCATTCGCATACCACATTATGCCGTTTGGTCTGAAGAACGCACCGGCTGTGTTTTCCCGGATTGTCATAGCTGCTTTCCGGGAGTACATTCACAAGTTCCTGGAGGTCTACATGGACGACTGGACCGTCTACAGCCTGCTGAAGAAACACGCTTCCCTGTTGCGCGTTATGTTTGACCGGTGTCGTCAGCTGCAGATTTCCTTGAACTTGAAGAAATGTATTTTTGCAGTTCCCGTTGGCGGAAAGTTCGTCTCAAAGACCTGTGTTCACTGTTGTGGCCAACAAGGGGTCCGGTGTAGTCTAGGAACATGCCGGCATTTTCACCCTACTCTTGGAGAGCAGTGCGTCTCACCCGAGGCGTGCCGCGACCACATGCATAAGGGGAAGAGATCACTGGTAAGGAATAAACCCATAACCAAAGAGAGAAAGTGCATCCATTACATATACCAAATTACACATGCAAGATCACTAACTAAGTGTTCAGACAGTCGCAACTTTAAAATTTTAAATCAGTGTAAACACATTACAATGCATGAACAACGTATTGAGACAACAATCCTTCCTTATATTATTCTTCTGGCCGAATACATGATTGCATAGCTTTCTTCTCTGATAACTCACAAGTCTGTTACAGATGGGTCTTAGAACAGAAAGGAGGAACATAGAAAGTAGGAAACCATAGGAAGAACAAACATGATTCTTCCGCAGCTGCTCTGCGCATCCTTCCTCAGGTCTTGATCCTCGCGACTTCTCTCGCATCCATTCAATCCTCCACACTCATCCCTTTCTTCAGCCGGGTGATCGCCTTTTATTCACCCGCTCCTCGCGACTGGAAGCTTCTCTGTGTCTTCACTCTGGCTTTTCCCAGCTTCTCTTCTGATGTCTGCGTGTTCCACTTTCTGTTTCCTGCTGTATTCCTTTCATCTGCACTTATCTCTGCTCGATCTCCAGTTATCAAATGCTTTCGCGCCACCTTGGTAGCTCCACAACTCCTGGTCGCTGCGACGCAGTCGTGGTTGCTATGTGTATTTATTCTGCAACTCAAAAAGAGTCAAAGTTCAAAATGTCTTGGCCAAAAGTTCAAAAATTAAACAAAAACAAGGGCCCCAACAGGCCTCGACCACAATTCTTTGACTCGTCCACGAGTCAATCGCAAATAACAGTTTCTATTTCCATTCCCCCGCTAGCTTCCGTGCCCTGCTCTGCTGTTCCTTCTTCTGCCACCCTTTCCTGCTGTACTCCGCCATCTGGTTGGCCAAACAAGGGCCCCAACTCCGGGACCCGGCGGAGTGTTGAATCTCTAAGCTCTGTGAAGGTCGCCACTGCTTGCTGCCATTCCTGCATAAGCAGGTCGGCCTCTTGAGAGATTCGGTTGGCGGCGGCTTCGTCTATGGGCGTCGGGGCAGCCCGAATAGCGTGGCGAGCTGGCCCTCGGCCTTGGCATCCAGCTGGTGCATAGTGTCAGCATGGGTGCGAAGGGGCGGACGAATCTCCCGGATGACGTGCTTGGTCGCTGCTAATTTGGCCTCAGTCATCTGCATGTGAAGTTCCAGCTCGTCCGACTGGGCGTAGAGCTGATCTAACCTTGCAGGGTCCGAGGTCGCCTGAATGTCCCGGGAAATCTGTTGCAGCTGGGTAGCAATGGGCTGCGTCTTGACAGTTAACGCGAGTGAACACTCTTGCAAACTGCGTAGAAGGGCAGAAGCTGCGGCTGGAGTGGAATGGAGATTTGCTTGTAGACTAACTGCCTGCGCCTGTTTGGCAGTTACCTGTCCTGAATGGTCCCTGGGTGGATCCGGAAGGGTAGGCCGTGCGGCTAATGCCGCTTGTAACTCCTAGTTCTCCCTGCAAACAATAGTGAAAACTTCCCTGAGGTGATGAGCCTGTAGGGCGATAGTGTCCTCCTCGATTCTGG
This sequence comes from Pinus albicaulis, assembly GCA_034641835.2. Lineage (NCBI taxonomy): Eukaryota > Viridiplantae > Streptophyta > Pinopsida > Pinales > Pinaceae > Pinus > Pinus albicaulis. Next base: position 42,500,360 of record CM076573.1, on the reverse strand, counting down.
TGGGAAGTGGAGCATGGTGAGCCCGTGCAGCGGGCCATACGCTGGAGATCGCCTGGATAGCAATGTTGACCTGCTCCTGGAGGTAGGTCTTCTCTTGCAGCAGCTGATTGCGCTGTTCAGTAAGCGCCGTGATCTGATTCCGCTGCTCGGTGCACCGCCGCTGTAGCTCGGTGTGAATCTGCTCGGCCTTGAGGGCCGCCCGCTGAATGAGCAGATACAGCTGTGCTGGACTCAGTTGTTCTGTATTTGTTGTGCGGGGTGCACCTTGCTCTGGCGTCTGTTCCTGCGAAGATTGGCCCATGGCCGCTGCTCAGCCTGAAATCTCTGGAGGATGGATCGGCGTCTGCTGCTGCACCGAAGTGGCCATATCAGGCTCTGGCCGGTCCTGCTGCGTGGTTTTCTCTATGGAAGGGGCGGCCGAATCAGCCCCAACTGTGGCTGGCTGGACAGATATAGGTGGAAGAGGATCCCGAGAGGTGGCCACGGGGTCAACCGGTGGTACCATGGCTGCAGTACTGGAGGTGACCTCCGCCCCGTGGTCGCCGCCGAAAAGTTCCCGGATCAAAGAATCTGACACAGTGGCTGAGGAAGTGGACGGATTGGGGGAGGTGGCATGTGGTCGGCTGGTGGAGGGGGCGGTAGATGGAGTGAACGAGGTGTGAGGGAGATGAAGGTTGAGGAAATCTGCCGGATCAATCAGCGGTTCCTCCAGAATCAAAGTTGCTGTGGGTGGCGTGGCTGGTGGATCATCCCCCGTAAGATCCACCACGGGATCTGTGGCCGTAGTGCGGGCCCTCTTGGATGGAGGTGGGCCGGCAGAATCGGGTTCGGGGCCCGGTTCACCCATTGGCGTGATGAGGGGGGTGGTAGAAGTGAACAAGTTAGTGGGAATGGGGGAAGTGAGGGGGGCGGTGTTGGAGAGACCACGGGACCGATTAATACGAAATTCAGTAAAAGAAGGAAATATAGGGGCACCACTGGAAACAACCTGGGTTTCCACGTTGAGTCACCGTGCCTGGTCATTGAAATGCTCGACGATGGGGACCAGCGATTCAGGCAGGTCCGCTGTGGTCCCAGCTGCATATGGTGTTGTCTCCGCCGCAACTTGTGAAGATCCCCCTGCGCCGGTCGCGGCAGGCTGCTGTGTGGCCTTCATCCCCTCAAAATTGTAGCGGATGACTCCGTCGCGAACGTTCTGGACAACCCCCGGCCACGCAGAGACCTCCCTGTGGAAAACATTGTCATTCAGCTGGAAGCGAAGGGGCGCCATATGAAAGGTGTGGTGCAGTACGCAAGTTGGCCGAATGAAAGTGTGGTTATGGCTGACGCCAAACCACACCTTTTCACTGTATTCATCCAACAGGTGCCGGGGCACCCGTTGCTGGTGAGTGACCACATCAATCATCATTCCATACCATTCCCGGAACACCTCTGCATTCACCTGCTTGCTGCTGGGGTCCGTGGACGCTTGCCAGGGGGAATATTTCATCGCGAGCGGCTGGCTCACAGTGATCTCCGCCGGTGTTCGGATCGGAGGGAGGTGCCACTTCCACATGGCGAATGCTAAGAGCAGGTACCCATAAATAAAACTGGTAGTCCGCTTGTATTTGTCTTCGCAAGCCGCGAAGAGTTCCTTCAACACAAACGAGCTCCAATTCAACCTGGCTCCCCGGACACAATGCTCTGCAATGGAAATTGTGTCCAGAGTGCACTCTCCCTTCGTGTAGTGGCGCATGGTCTTGCTAGCGATCAGGTAGCAAGCGAACCGGATTTCTGGTACATTTATCAAATCCATTTTGGCACCTTTACCACCCCGGCGAGTGCCATACTTGGTGTAGAGGTCCGCGTCAGCCGACTTCCGGGCGCGCTTGGAGGATGTCTGGCCCGCAGTGGAGACATCTGAACCAGTTTGAGATAGCCCTGTAAGCCGATTAATGTCTGCGGCATGTATTGGAATTTCTTCGTTAAGCCACAGGGACCCATTCTGCACCCGACTGAGGAGGAACCGGGTACATTGCAGAACTGGTCCGGTGGTTCCGAAGACGGGAAGACTCCTCAAATTCATCAAAGTCGACTGCTGTAGGCCCCGGAATTCTGAACGCATCCGACTGTTAGAGCTGCTCCCGGGCGTGTAATGGTGTTCCATGAACGTCTGCCAATGGAGGTGGGGAAACTCGGCCGGGTCGGACAAGTTGGCGTCCATACATGGTGCATTGTCATACTTGCCGACCAGTGACTCTACTCGGTGAATTCTGCTATCTAATGCTGGTTCAGGAACTGAGAGAAGAGCTCTCGGCATCTTGGCGCGTCTCTGATAGACTTGGACGATTCTTCTGTAACTTCCTGCGAGGTGCTGAGTGCTCTGATATTGCGAATGCTCCGGAGTCGCTGCAACTTCCAAAGTGAACTGGTTCGTCATCCTCTTGTTGATAGCCTTCATGCAAATTGGTCCATCTGCTGGCACGCGCGGAGTTTATGAGACTCCATAACGGCAATTAATTCTTGCTATCTTTCTTGCCTGCGATAATCGTGCGATCAATCGCAGGCCTGTGTGTAATCTGACAGTTGCTGACGGCGTCATGGGGAGATGGGCGGACTCGACGGCTGGGGGAACTGCGGGTGATGGCAAATGATTACGGTATGATTACTGTCCATTAAGGGAATTTATGACCAAATCTGAGCGATCCTACGGACTGACAAAAGGACTGACGGTTATGACCTGGACTGACACGAGGATGGATCCTACGTGAACGACACGCTGGACTGGAGCGGCGACATGCTGGACTGGCCCTGCGACACGCTGGACTGGCCAACCCCGACCGCAGTCGGTTGCGGTATGGTTACCACAACTGACTGTTTATTTGAGTCATTGCAAAGGAACGAAAAAGACTACCTACGCTCATCCCGGTTGCGGGAGAGTTATTCAACTACGCTACTCTACGGGTTCTCTCGGTTGCGAGAGTTATTAATGAAAAGCGAGGAGGTACCTACTCCTGGTAGGGTTTCAGGCGTGTGCCATTCACCCATCTCGGAAGAACTGTGCCGTCCAGTTGTGCCAACTGAACGGCGCCTGAGTCGCGGATCTCGATGACAAAATACGGTCCCAACCAGTGCATCTAGAGCTTGCCTGGAAATTTCTGGAACCGGCTGTCGTACAAAAGAACTTTGCCGCCAACTTGGAAAGCTTTAGTTTTGATGTGGCGGTCGTGCCATGCTTTCTGCCTGGCCTTCTGGACCTTTTGGTGGAATTCCGCGAGGAATCGGGCCTCATCCAGCTCTTGTAGTTCCTGGAGGCGTTCCCGAAGTGACGCCTCTTCTGAGAATTGAAGGGACGTTGTGATCAAGAGGCTGGGTACGATGAACTCGGTGGGAATCACAGCTTCCCAGCCATACACCAGCTGGAATGGCATCTGGTTGGTCAAACGTTTTACCGTGGTTCGGTAAGCCCATAATGTCGCTGGTAGCCGCTCATCCCAGTCGTCCCGCTGAGCATTACAGATTTTAGTCAAGCCCTTTTCAAGAATCTTATTGAAGGCTTCCACCGTACCATTGGCCTGCGGGTGGTATGGGCTGCTTTTATGATGCTGAATCATAAATGTGTCCAGTAGCGACTTGACCGTGGCATTAATGAAATGCGTACCCTGATCGCTGGTTAAGCTCCTTGGGCAGCCAAAACGGCTGATGATGTGTTCAAAGATGAACCGGGCAGTGGTCTCTGCCGAGCAGTCGCGTACTGCTGCCGCCTCAGCCCACCGGGTGAGGTAATCAGTTGCGGTGATGATGTACCGGGCTTTGGAATGGCGAGCGACTGGTGCGATGGGGCCAACGAAATCAACAGCCCACTTTTCAAACGGCCGCAACACATGCACTGGGTGTAGCGGAAGCTCATCCCTGTGCGAAGGCCTTCCCGTCCTCTGACAGACATCGCAACGCTTCACATAGGCTTTACAGTCTGCATGTACCGTCGGCCACCACAAGCCAGCTTGAAGCACCTTCCTGGCCGTGGGTTTAGCACCCACGTGTCCTCCCGCAACACCGCTGTGACATTCCCACATCACTGCTTCCCGCTCGTGGTCAAGAACACACCTGCGCAACACCTCATCCAGGCCCAATTTGTACAGCTGCCCCGCAATCAATTGGTAGTCAGCCGCCCGGACAACAAGGTGGCGTTTCTAAAGCGGGGTGTAATCTCCAGGGCACTGTCCCGTGGTCAGATACGTGGCAATGTCAGCCAGGTAGTCTGGGACTGCTTCAACTCTGAATAGGTCAGCATCCGGGAGCTGATCGTCCAACGGACCTTCATTCTCTCCCGTCTCCAGCCTGGATAAGTGATCGGGACCAACGTTCAACCTGCCAGGCTTGACAATCACCTCAAACGTGAACTCCTGGAAAAGTAGAAGCCATCGACAGATTCTTCCTTCCAACACCGGCTTATTGACCAGATATTTCAATGCCGAATGGTCCGTGAAAAATGTAAATTTTCCGCCCAGAAGATAGTGGCGGAACTTCTGGAGAGAGTACACCATCGCCAACACCTCCCGCTCGGTCGTGGTGTAATTCTTCTCCGCATTCGATAACCGTCGGCTGGCGAAGTATACCGGGTGGTCAACTGTCGTTTCCCCGGGTTGCGCCAATACAGCTCCAAGTGCAATTCCGGACGCATCAATGTGCACATGGAACTGCTTATCCCAGTCGGGATGAACAAGTAGGGGTGCCGTCGCCATCTTCTCCTTCAATGTGTCGAGTGCCCTCCTACACTCCGCCGTCCACTAAAATGCTTCTGACTTTCGCAACAGTTTCTCCAGAGGGGAAGTGATTTTGGCGTAGTTGCGGATAAACCGCCTGTAGTATCCTGTGTGCCCGAGCAGTGCCCGCAACTGCTTCACGGTCTCGGGGGCCTCCATGTGGACGATGACCGCGACCTTGGCGGGATCAACGCAGACCCCTTGCTTGCACACCACGTGACCCAAGAGTGTGCCGAATGGTACTGCAAAAATACATTTCTTCAAGTTCAAGGAAATCTGCAGCTGGCGACACCGGTCGAACATAACACGCAACAGGGAGGCGTGTTTCTTCAGTAGGCTGTAAACAGTCCAATCATCCATATAGACTTCCAGGAACTTGTGAATGTACTCTCGGAAAGCCGCAATGACAATCCGGGAAAACACAGCCGGTGCGTTCTTCAGACCAAACGGCATAACGTGGTATGCGAATGATCCCCACTCAGTTGTGAATGTCGTCTTTGCTTTGTCTTCCTCGGTGATGCGCACCTGATGGTAGCCCAAAAACCCATCGGTGAAGGAATAAGCTTCGTTTCCCGCGACATGATCTAGAACTTCATCGCTGAAGGGAGTGGGAAACGGATCGTGGATACAAGCATTATTCAAACTCCGATAGTCTACGCAGACACGGATTTCCGCTTTGTCCTTCTTGTTCTGGATGACAATGGGACTCACCCACTCGGCTTCTTCTACTGGAAAGATGAGACCCGCAGCCAGCATCTTGTCGATCTCCATCTTGACCTTCTCTAAATTGATACGTGGATTCAACCGGTAGGGTCGGTGCTTCATCGGCCTGGCTCCCGGTTTCAGTGTGATGCGCATCTCGCCCAAATCCCCTTTGATCCCCTTCAGGTCCGCAACTGATGATGGAAATAAATCTTCATACTCTCGGAGGAGGCTGAAAATTTCTCTTGTCGTCTCCTCGTCCCAGTAATCTCCCACTGTTGCCAGCTTAGGTTTCTCCTCCGTTCCAATGTTCAGCTTCTTTGTCTTTAGGGGCTGCAAATGGACTCCTTCTGTCATCGGCTCGTCACGAATGCTGCGCTCGCCTTCCTTTTCGTCAAAAGAGAGATGCCTAAGGTCGTCCTCCAAACTATCATCCTCCGGATCGCCGTCAATTCGTTGGCAAACCAATTCGCGCTTGACCCCGGAGCGTGACGCCACCGGGCCCTCATCGGGCTCAGGATGGCGGAAAAACAGAACCTCCTTGACGGCTTGTAGGGCCTGAGATTCCTGCGCCGTCTCCCCTTCGAACGAGAAGCTCTGGACGAACTTTTCCGCGACTACTTGCCAGGAGCGGGTTCCCCGTTTCCGCTCTTCCTCCAGGTACCAGGCCTGGGGAATTGTACCCAGGGAGTGGAAAAACCTGTGGACCCACAACTCCTCAGGGTACCTGGCGCTACGCCACTGTTCCTCGCACGCCCGCAAATGCTGTCGCGGGTCGGAAGCTCCATGATGTTTAAGTGTAATGCAGGGCCCTTCCTCCTCTTTGAAGCGTGCCCGCAGAGCGTCCGCCACACGCTCCCATCGCAACAGAGTGTTGCGGTGATTGTTCCACCATCGTCCCGATGTTGACTTCAAGGCCACATCCAAAAGTGGTATCCGGCTTTCCTCTGGGACCCGGTCTTCCACCTTGGCAATAAAAGTATTCACTGCTTGCAAGTTTGATAATGTGGGGTATCCGCGGATCTCAGTCCCTACCCACCGGACTTGAGCAATGGAGGCACATCTCCGCGTGGTGGTCTCATACCCTCCTTGCTGCCAGTCTTCCCACGCAAGCTCGGATCCGAGCTCCGAGCTCTGCACACTCCGTCAACTGATAGAGCCTGTTGCGGTCGGGTTAATATAATCGTCCCGCCTCCCTGCAGTCATCTGATAGAGATGGTCCATCATCTGAGCATCCTCCCGACTGTCCACCGGTTCTGTATATTGCGGACCCTGATACGGGTCGAGAGGCTGAGTGACCCGTACCTCCCCATCCTCAAAAATCATCAGCTCCTTCTTGAGGTCGATGATGGCGTAATTCTCAAAAGCCCAATCAATGCCAAGTAAAGCAAGATAGGGATCTTTATCGCCCATGATATCAATAACCTCAAAGTCGGTGTATGTCTTCACCCCCGCAACATCAACCTCGACACCCTCGAGTTGGCCGATTGGCAAAATACAGTACTGGTTCGCCATCCTGAGTTGTATTGGGGAATAGGCGAGCCGTGGCTTTCCAAGAGCCTCCCATGTCTTTCGTGGCAATATATTGACGTCAGACCCCAAGTCCAACATGGTGTCGCTGATTTGGAATCCTGCGACCTGCGTGTTAAGCCGGAATTCTTTGCCTGTTCGTTGTTTGTTCCGCTTGACACGTTGCGCGTATTGAGGGACGTAGTGAGGGCTAGCATCCTCCTGATCTCTAGGTTCTGCGCGCCCCTGCAGCGCTCCATCCAAAGCATGTTGGAGCTGCTGCCGCAGCACAGCGTTATCAACAATCCTGAGGAATAGCCGGAGCCAATCCTCGACCACCGTATCTGCGACGTTCTTCACACCGGATTCCGGCTGCCTGGGCTCCTCCAACCTTCCCTCATTGCGCAACTGGGCGAATGCCTCAACCGCCTCCTGGAAATACTTCTTCTGGACCTCGGGCCTGATCAACTTCTTTGGGGATGCCGGCCGAACCACTAGTGCTGGCTCCTTCTCGTGGGCATCGTCTCCAGTCTTCTTTCCACCCCGTGTTACTATCACGACGTTCTGCCTGTCAGGGGTTGCGGCCCCCCGCGGTTCTGAGTTTATCAGATTCGCTCCCCTCTGCCGCACCCGTTCTTCCCACTTCTTGATGAGCTCCGGACAATCTTCGGTAGCATGGGCGTTGACCCGGCACTGGGAACACCAGGGTCGTCGCGGAAGGGGACATTCTCGAGCCACATGACCCTCCTGGTCACAGTTGTAGCATTTGACCGGACCGCGTCCGCCTGTTCGGCCTCCCCGCATGCTGCCACCTCTTCCCCTTGGAGCCTCGTTCACCCTGTACGAGGGACGATCCAATCGATCCGCAAGTGCGTCAAGCGCCCTGCACTGCTCGGTGTTGTGGGTCGTAGACGCACAGAATTCGCAGTATACATTATTCGACACCGTGGAGTACTTCTGTAATATCGGGCACATCCGAGCAGGATGCCCCATCGTCCGGAAAATCTCACAGTACTCTGTGGTGGAGGACCCCGGTTGCGGTTGGAACGCCGCAAAGGTCTGTTGCGGCTGGTAAACTCCCTGCAGGTTCATCGCCGCGCCACCCCCTGGTGGTGGACCCCCCTGGATTGCTACAACTGAGGGTCCAACTCCTGCGCCGCGCAACTGAGGACATTCGGTTGCGACGTGTCCCTCGACCAGGCAATGAGTACACCAAACATTCGGTCGCGCTAGTCTTGCTGGCTGAATTTCCTTGAGCTTTTCGGTCAAGCTGGCGATCTGGTGTTGCAACCCTATCAGAGAAGGGTCTTGCGGGGCTAGCCCCCCCCTGTATTCCTGGGGGTATCCCGCCATGGCTTCAATCTTCATGGCCTGCTCCAAATCATCCTGCAGATTATCAATCTTCTGCTGAGTGAGAGGGGTTCATGTCAAGGGGAGAAGAGCCTTGATGAACCAGTCCCTTTGATGGTTTGGATCGATCGGGTAGCTCAGTTTCCCGATCGCATCCTTGAATCGCCGCATCAAATCCCACGCGGTCTCACCTTCCTTCTGCTTAATTTCCCACAGCTCTGACTGGCCCTGCTGGTCTGTCTGGGGAAGCTTGAATTCGCGGACAAAATCCCACTTCACGTCCGCAATTACCGGGTTAGGGTGTGCCTCGGACCACTTGATGAACCAGCGCAGAGCTCTGTCTCTGAGCGTGGTTAGAAACTCTATTAACTTCCCTGCATCCGGCGTCTGTCGAGCCCTCCAGATGGCTTCGCATAGATACCAGTGTTGTTCTACGTCGTCATTTCCCCGGCCAGAGAACTCTGGGTATCGGGTGAAAGATCCAGCCATGTGTACTTGCGGAGAATTAACCAGGATAAAACCTCCGGGTCCTGGTTGCGTAACGGTCCCACTAGGGAAAATACTACTACTAGCAACGCTACTGCTATTGGGCGTTACCGACACCGCTGAACTACTATATGATTGACTTAATGCTTGTAACTGAATAAAAAAATTTCTTAAAGGTTGATAAAGTACCAGGGGAAGGTCGGGGTCCTGGCCATGCGGAAGGTGGGATGTAGGGCTGCCTGGAGGGGTGGGTGCCATCTGATCCTGGAACATCTGCTGCATCACGCCGTGCCATTCATCATCGGAACTTTCTTCGGGCTGCATCTTTCCATTATCTTCGCTAGTCATTACTTCTCTTTCTCGCGTCGCTGGGCTCCCATGCACCCACTGTATGTCCGCTGCCGTCCCATCTCCTGTCCAGGTATCCAAACCCATAACTCCCGTCCTCTGAGGCGCCTCCTTCTGATTCTTCCTCTCGATCTCTCTTCTCTTCAAATCTCTCATTACCCTTCTTCGCCACCTATCGGCGATCTGTGCCCACCGATGCGCACGTGATTCCCGCAACTTGCATGTGGCCTCAACGTCCATCCCCCACTCCCCACTCTTACTGTCTACACAGCATCGGTCCCCTCAAGCCTTCCCCCAGCACGGGTGGTTTACGCTTCCATACTCGTTTTGTGGAATTCAATCAACCCTTCGTCCACCATCAGGGCTTTGATCCACAGCGGAATCTCCTTCAACAACTTCCCCCTCAGCCCTGAGTGAAAAACAGCCTCAGCCTTCGAGAAGGATTGGTAACACTCAGCGGAAAACTCCATAGCGTATCCTTCCAACGTGGTTCTTACCCAAAAATCCACTGCGCGGGTTAGTTTAGTATCTACCCGATGCAGTGCTACCAGGTCTTCGTGCGTCCACCTGCGGTTTATCTTCCGCAAGCCTTCTTGGGGCACCGTCACTCGTAACCTCCGCAACCAGTTGTAAAGGTCCGTAGGGAACCTTCCCCAGAAAATTTCGTACGTATCACTAGCTGAGTCAGAGAAAAGAACAAGCTCCCTGACCGCCGCCTCCTTTTTCTTGATCAGCTCCGCTTGCTGAGTAATGAAATGGTCAAGATGATCATCCCACCATCGCCGTATTGCTCCTTCAAAAATCCTCGAGACCATGATCTAGATCCCCTCAAAACATGCAGGTCCCGGCAACGGAACCATTTGTTGGCGAAAAGTCAGGTCTCGCGGGCAAGACCCAGGTTCAAGGGTTGTGGCCAACAAGGGGTCCGGTTTAGTCTAGGAACACGCCGGCATTTTCACCCTGCTCTTGGAGAGCAGTGCGTCTCACCCGAGGCGTGCCGCGACCACATGCATAAGGGGATGAGATCACTGGTAAGGAATAAACCTGCAACCAAAGAAAGAAAGTGCATCCATTACATACACCAAGTTACACATGCAAGATCACTAACTAAGTATTCAGACAGTCGCAACTTAAAATTTTAAATCAGTGTAAACACATTACAACGCATGAACAATGTATTGAGACAGCAATCCTTCCTTATATTATTCTTTTGGCCGAATACATGATTACATAGCTTTCTTCTCTGATAACTCACAAGTCTGTTACAGATGGGTCTTAGAACAGAAAGGAGGAACATAGAAAGTAGGAAACCATAGGAAGAACAAACATGATTCTTTCGTAGCTGCTCTGCGCATCCTTCCTCAGGTCTTGATCCTCGCGACTTCTCTCGCATCCATTCAATCCTCCACACTCATCCCCTTCTTCAGCGGGGTGATCGCCTTTTATTCACCCGCTCCTCGCGACTGGCAACTTCTCTGTGTCTTCACTCTGGCTTTTCCCAGCTTCTCTTCTGATGTCTGCGTGTTCCACTTTCTGTTTCCTGCTATATTCCTTTCATCTGCACTTATCTCTGCTCGATCTCCAGTTATCAAATGCTTCCGCGCCACCTTGGTAGCTCCGCAACTCCTGGTCGCTGCGGCGCGGTCGCGGTTGCTATGTGTATTTATTCCGCAACTCAAAAAGAGTCAAAGTTCAAAATTTCTTGGACAAAAGTTCAAAACTTAAACAAAAACAAAGGCCCCAACAGTTCCATTCGACACACTCTTAGGCCACGTGGTGTGCAAGCAAGGGGTCTGTGTCGATCCCGCCAAGGTCGCGGTCATCGTTCACATGGAAGCCCCCGAGACCGTGAAGCAGTTGCGGGCACTTCTCGGGCACACAGGATATTACAGGCGGTTTATTCGCAACTACGCAAAGATTATGACCCCTTTGGAGAAAATTTTGCGGAAGTCAGAGGTGTTCCAGTGGACGGCGGAGTGTAGGAAGGCACTTGACACCTTGAAGGAGAAGTTGACGACGGCACCCATACTTGTTCATCCCGACTGGGATAAGCAGTTCCATGTGCATATTGATGGGTCCGGTATTGCACTTGGGGATGTCTTGGCGCAACCCGGGGAGACAACAATTTACCACCCCGTATACTTCGCCAGCTGTCGGTTATCGAATGCGGAGAAGAATTACACCATGACCGAGTGGGAGGCGTTGGAGATGGTGTACTCCCTCCAGAAGTTCCGCCACTATCTTCTGGGCGGAAAATTCACATTCTTTACGGACCACTCTGCATTGAAGTATATGGTGAATAAGCCTATGTTGGAAGGACGGATCTGTCGCTGGCTTCTACTTTTCCAGGAATTCACGTTTGAGGTGATTGTCAAGCCCGGCCGGTTGAATGTCGGTCCCGATCATTTATCCAGGTTGGAGACGGGAGAGAATGAAGGCTCATTGGATGATTAGCTGCCGGATGCCGACCTCTTCCGAGTAGAAGCAGTACCAGATTACCTGGCTGACATTGCCACTTATCTGACCACGTGAAAATACCCTCAGGATTACACCCCGCTCCAGAAACGCCACCTGGTTGTCTGGGCGGCCGACTACCAATTGATCGCGGGGTAGCTATACAAACTGGGCCTTGATGAGGTGCTGCGCAGATGCGTTCTTGACCATGAATGGGAAGCGGTGATGTGGGAATGTCACAGCGGTGTTGCGGGAGGGCATGTGGGTGCGAAACCCACCGCAAGGAAGGTGCTCCAAGCTGGCCTGTGGTGGCCGACCGTACATGCTGACTGTAAGGCCTATGTGAAGTGCTGCGATGTTTGCCAACAAACGGGAAGGCCTTCGCACCGGGACGAGCTTCCGCTACACCCAGTTCATGTGTTACGGCCGTTTGAAAAGTGGGTTGTCGATTTCGTAGGTCCCATCACCCCGGTCGCCAGACACTCCAAGGCCCGGTACATCATTACCGCCACGGATTACCTCACCCGATGGGCTGAGGCAGCGGCGGTACGCGACTGCTTGGCAGAGACCGCTGCCCAGTTCATTTTTGAACACATCATCAACCGGTTTGGCTATCCACGGAGCTTTACCAGCGATCAGGGTACGCATTTCATTAATGCCACGGTCAAGTCACTACTGGACACATTTATGATTCAGCATCATAAAAGCAGCCCATACCACCCGCAGGCCAATGGTACTGTGGAAGAATTCAACAAGATTCTTGAAAAAGGCTTGACTAAAATTTGCAATGCTCAGCGCGACGATTGGGATGAGCGTCTCCCAGCGGCATTGTGGGCCTACCGGACCACGGTGAAACGCTTGACCAACCAGACACCATTCCAGTTGGTGTATGGCCGGGAAGCTATGATTCCCGCCGAGTTCACTGTACCCAGTCTTCTGATCGCTACGTCTCTTTAGTTCTCAGAAGAGGAGTAACTTCGAGAACGCCTCCAGGAGCTACAGGAGCTGGATGAGGCCCAATTCCTGGAGGAATTCCACCAGAAGGTTCAGAAGGCCAGGTAGAAAGCGTGGCACGACCGCCACATCAAAACCAAAGCCTTCCAAGTTGGCGGCAAAGTTCTCTTGTATGATAGCCGGTTCCAGAAGTTTCCAGGCAAGCTCCAGATGCACTGGTTGGGACCCTACTTTGTCATCGAGATCCGCGACTCAGGAGCCGTTCGATTAGCACAGCTGGATGGTACAGTTCTCCCTGGGTGGGTGAATGGCGCACGCCTGAAACCCTACCAGGAGTAGGTACCTTTCACTTCTCATCAATAACTCTCACAACCGAGAGAACCCGTAGAGTAGCTTAGTCGAATAACTCTCCCGCAACCGGGATGGGCGTAGGGAGTCCTTTCTGTTCATAGGTAGTATGTCAAATAACCGGTCAGTTGCGGGTACCTCACCGCAACCGACTGTAGTTAGGGCGGACCAGTCCAGCGTGTCATCCTTGTAGGATCCATCCATGTGCCAGTGTCAGTCCAGGTCATTTCCGTCAGTCCTTTTGTCAGTCCGTAGGATCGCTCAGATTTGCATCATAAATTACCATAAGTAGACAGTAATCGTACCATAATCATTTGCCACCATCCGCAGTTCCCTCAGCCGTCACGTCCGCCCATTTCCCCATGACGTCGTCAGCAACTGTCAGATTACACATAGGCATGCGATTGATCGCACGATTATCGCAGGCAAGAAGGATAGCAAGAATTAATTGTCGTTATGGGGTCTCATCAACTCCGCTCGTGCCAGGGGATGACATAACTTGCATGGAGACCAACAGCATGAGAATGACGAACCAGTTCAATTTGGCAATTGCAGCGACTCTAGAGCAGTTTAAGCCTCAAAGCGCACCGCACCAAGAAAAAAGCTCCAGAAGAATTCTCCAGGTTTACAAGCGTCGTGCCAAGATGCCGAAGGCTCTCTTATCCGTTGTTGAACCAGTGCTGGACAGTCGAATCCACAGAACAGAGTCGCTGGTTGGAAAATATGACAGTGCAGCGTTGATAGACGCCAACCTGTCCGACCCAGCTGAATTCCCCCACCTCCATTGGCAGACATATATGGAGCATCACTACACACCAGGCAGAAGCTCCAACAGCTGAATGCAACAAGAATACAGGGGCTTCCAACAATCGTCCTTGATGAATTTAAGGACTCTTCCTGTTTTTGGAACTACAGGACCAACCCTGCAATGCACCCGGTTCCTCCTCAGTCGAATTCAGAACGGGTTCCTGTGGCTCAACGAGGAAATCCCCATTCACGCCGAAGACATTCATCGGCTTACAGGGCTGTCTCAGAATGGCGCAGATGTCCCCGCTGCTGGTCAGACATCTTCGAAGCGCGCCCGAAAGTCGGGTGACACAAACCTCTACACCAAGTATGGCTCTCGCCCGGGGGGGGGGGAAGGTGCCAAAATTGATTTGATTAATAAGCCGGAGATTCGGTTCGCTTTCTACCTCATTGCTAGCAAGACGATGCGACATTATACCAAAGGAGAGTGCACCTTGGATACAATCTCCATTGCGGAGCACTGTATCCAAGGCACCAGGTTGAATTGGTGTTCTTTCATGCTCAAAGAACTGTTCGCGGCCTGCGAAGAGAACTACAAGCGCACCACCAGTTTCATCTACGGTTACCTGATTGTAGCTTTCGCCATGTGGAAATGGCATATTCCTCCTGTCCGGATGCCGGCAGAAACTACCGCGAGCCAGCCTCTCACGATGAAATTCACCCCGTGGTAGGTGTCCTCTGACCCCAGCACTAAACAGGTGAACGCGGAAGCGTTTCGGGCTTGGTACGGGTTAATGAGAGATGTGGTGGCTAACCAGTAACGGGTGCCCAGGCACCTTTTGGACGAGTATAGTAAGCAGGTATGGTTCGGGGTAAGCCACAGGCACACTTACCTCCACCCAACTTGTGTGCCGGAAGCCACCTTCCACATGGCGCCCCTCAGATTCCAGTTGGACGATGATGCCTTTCACCGCGAGGTCTTTGTGTGGCCGGGGGTCATAAAGCACATCCGCGACGGGATCCCCCAATATAACTTTGAGCGGATGCTGCCGATGCAGCGGCCTGCCAAGACAGGCACGGCAGGGTCCTCACAGGTCGCGGCAGGACCTTCTCAGGATGCAGCCGGGACCGCACAGGAACTTCCCGAATCACTGGTCCCCGTCGTACAACACTTCAATGCCCAGGTACGAAGTCTCAACGTGGCGACCCAAGTTGTTTCAAGTGGTGCCCCTTTATTTCCTCTATTTTCTGAATTCCAGCTCGGTCGGTCTCTTGCTCCATCCCATACTGCCTCTCTCACTTCTCCCATCCCCACCAAATTATTCACTTCTACCAGCCCTATCATCACCCTGATGGGCGAAACGGGCCCGGGACCTGATCCATTAGACCCCCCTCCATCCAAGAGGGCCCGCATTGCTGTCACAAATCCAGTGGTGGACCTTACTGATGATGATCCACCATCCACTCCACTCACAGGGACGTTGATTCCGGAGGAACCCCTGATCGATCCATCAGAGTTCCTCAACATTCGCCTCCCCCATACCTCTTTCACCCCGTCCACCGCTCCCTCCACCGGCCGTCCACCTGCCACCTCCTCCGCTCCATCAAATTCATCGGCCACTGTCTCAGACCCTCTCATCCGGGAACTTTTTGGAGGAGACCATGGGGTTGAAGTCACCTCCAGTACTGAGGTCGTAGTACCGCCGGTTGACCCCGTGGCCACACCCCAGGATCCTGTCTCTACTATATCTACCCGGCTGGCCAATGTTGGCGCTGACTCGGTCGAGGCTTCGCCTGAGCATGCTGACCCTCTCCCAGACCAGACCACTCAGCAAGACCGACCAGATTCCGATATGGGCACCTCAATGTAGTAGCAGACACCGGTCTTTCCTCCTGAGAACTCCAACCAATCAGTGGCCAGTGGGAAACTTCTGCAGGAGCGAATGCCGGAGCAGGGTGCCCCCGGCAACCCCAACGTAGAAACCTGGGGCACAGGCCAGTTGTACCTACTCATTCAGTGGGCGGCCCTAAAGGCCGAACAGATTCATTCAGAGCTGCAGCAACGGTGCACTGAGCAGCACCACCAGATCACAGCGCTTACTGAACAGCGCGATCAACTGACCAGGGAGAAGACCTACCTACAGGAGTAGGTCACCATTGCTGCTCAGGCGTTCTCCGACCTATGGCCCGCTGTAAGGGCTCACCATGCCCCACTTCCTGACAATATAGCAGAGGACAATGTAGCAGTCTAGGCTTACCACCTTCAGATTGCTTTCACTGGTCTATGTAGGGAGAATCAGGAACTCCAAGCGGCGTTAGCTGCACAGCCCACCCTTCCCGATCCACAGATTGTCTACTCAGAACAGGTGACTGCCAAGCAGACTCAGGCAGCTCGTATGCAGGTGACTCTTCACTCCACAGCGGGTGAGGCTTACGCCCTCTTGCGCAGTCTGCAGGAGTGTTCACTCGCCCTCACTGTCAAAACGCAGCCCATCTCTGCCCAGCTACAATAGATTTCCAGGGAAATTCAGGAGACCGTGGACCCAGCGCGGTTAGATCAGCTCTATGCCTAGGCGAACGAGCTTGAAATTCAAATGCAACAGAATGAGGCTGACTCAGCAGCGGCCAAGCAGGTCATGCGGGAAATCCGTCCGCCCATTCAAGCCAGTGCCAAATCCATACAACAGCTGGATGCCAAGGCCGAGACCCAGCTTACCACGATGTTCGGGGCTGTCCCAACGACTATAGAGGAGGCCACTGCCACCAGGATCACTGAAGAAGCAGACTTGCTAATGCAGGAATGGCAGCAAGTGGTGTCGGACTTCACCAGGCTTAAAGATACAACGCTCCGCAGGGTCCCGGAGTTGGGGCCCTTGTTTGAACAACTGCTTGGAGGAGCACAGCAGGAAAGGGCACGGGAGCCAGCGGGGCAATGGAAGTGGAGACTGTTATTTGTGATTGACTCGGGGACGAGTCAAGGAATTGTGGTCGGGGCCTGTTGGGGCCCTTGTTTTTGCTTATTTTTGAAATCTTGGTTAGAACATTTTGAATTTTAACCTTGTGAGTTGCGGCATGAAGACACATGGCAATCGCGACCGCGTCACAACTACCAGGAGTCACAGAGCTATCAAGGTGGTGCAGAAGCATGAGATAGCTGAAGATAGAACACGCACAAGTACAGATGAAGAAAACACACAGCAGAAGATAGAAAGCGGAACACGCAGATAACAAGAGAGAAGCTGGGAGCAGCTGAAGAAAAGACACAGAGGAACTGATAGTCGCGAGAGTGGGTGAATAAATAACAGTCACCTGGCTGGAAGAGGGGGATGCTGAAGAGGTTGCGAGGCTCGTGACAGGGGAAGACGCAGCGATAGCGGAAGAATCATGCATGACCTTCCTAGGGTTCCTCATCTTCTCTATTCTACCTTTCTGTTCCGAAATCCATCTGTATCAGATTTGTAAGCTATCATTGAGAATGCCATGTAATCATGTGTTTGGCCAAGAGATTAATACAATGGAAGGTTGTTGTCTCAATAAGATGTTTACATGCCTGTAATGTGTTTATGCTGGTTTAAAATTTTATTTGCAAATGTCTGAATGCTTATTAAGTGCTCTTGCGTATATAACTCTGTCTATATAATCGATGCACTGTCCATCATGAGTTGCGACTTTGTTCCTTGCCATTGATCTCATCCCCTTCTGCATGTGGTTGCGGCACGCCTCGGGTGAGACTCACTGCTCTCCGGAGCAGGGTGAAAATGCCGGCGTGATCCTAGACTACATCGGACCTCTTTGTTGGCCACAACTCCTGAACCTGGGTCTTTTCCGTGAGACCTGACTACTCGCCAAAAACCACCTATAGAAGAATTTGTTGAAGTAAATCTTGGAGCGGTATGTGAGGCATTTGGAGCAGTATTGGAGACATTCTTGAAGCATTGGTAAAGTATTGTTGAAGAGATATTTCAAGTATTGTTGTAGAAGCTTCTGGAATACTTGAAGCCGTATTGAATCCACCTTAAAGGATTGAAACATGAAGAGAGGGTTGGATCCTTAGAATATTGGAGTCCTCATATAATATTGGAGCCTTCTAGGAAACTAGGTTGGAGCCTGGATTGTCTTTGAGGATTGGATTCCTCATATGAGTTTGGAGCCTCATTGAGAAAAATTTGGATCTTGTATTGATTTTTTAGTATTTGAGTCCTCATAAGAGGTTGGAGCCTTGTTGAGATCAAGGTTTGAGCCTTGAAGGAATTTTATTGTATAGGTTGGAGCTTGATTTTTTTTAAGAGGATTGGAGTCATCATCAGTTACATCAATGACAAAGGGGGATATTGTTGAGATGTTGTCATTATTTTCATTTATGGCCCAATTGAATTTGGATTCTTGAGCTTACCTACAGTGAGGTTTCCACCTAGATCCAACATTATGCATGGAACCATAACACCCCTGACATGCCAAACAAAAGGATTATCAAGAGAAATTAAGGAAATTTGTAACTTGTTTTGAATGAAAATTTGTACAAAGACTTAAAGAGAAGTTGTTGAAACATAAAAGTATATTTTGGATGCAATATAACCATATTTTATCAAAGTGTTTGTTATAAATACCAACAAATTACTTGGAGCTCACATATGGCAACAAATAAAAAATGTGGAATGTGATGGCAAATGAATTCATTAAGTACTTTTGCCACCTAATGGTTTCTTACAATTTGTTAAGGATGGAATAAGCTAGATCAAAGAACCAAATTTGAAGCCTATTTTAGACCTGCATAGGTTAGCTCCAACATAGACAGGTTGGTTCCTCCACTAAAGATATATTCACCTCCTCAAAAATACACGATAGTTAAATAGGTTCGAACGAGTATAAATAGAAGTTGAACTTTCCTGCATTTCAGCCTTCACTCGTCCAAAAATTAAGTAGAAGATAAGAAAATAAAGTGAAAAGAATACCATGAATAAGGACTAAGATTAGAAAAAATATTATTTTGTGGCATATCTCCTAAAGGATCGAAATTATCTGTGATCCATCTCTCTACTAAAAAGACCGAATTATTTGTGATTCATCTCTGAGGCATAAGACCAAAAGTATGAAGTAATTTTTGTGAAAATTAAGTGAAACAATTTTTTGCATGGAGGTAAAGGTATCTCGAAGGGGCCAAGACCCTATGGATTATCTTTGAGAAAGTAGACCAAAAATTTGTGAGAAAGAGCTCAAATCCTAAGGTTGAATTTACGTGTGAAAAATTATTGCATCACTTGTGGAAGAGGGAGACAAAATTATTTGTTTTCTTAATATTGTCATCATATTGAGAAGGGACTATTATTTCTATTTATTCTTTGTTTTAGGGCAACATAGCCTCAATAATTCACACTAGTATTATATGATCCCAAAGAGGGTTGAGTCTTAGCTTATGAACATGAGTGCTAGATAGGGGATAAAGTGGAGAAATAGTTCAACAAAGGATTTTACGAGTCACTACATTGGAGATTGGATACTAAGTGATTTGACGAGTGAAATCTATTTTTATAAGAGTAGAAATTCTTGGAGCATTCATATAAGACCTTGTTTGAAGCATTGGTGAAGATCTTGTTGAAGAATTGAAGCGCTATTGAAGAAGCCTCATTTGAGCAAACTTGAAAACCCTTGAAGTAGCCTCCTGGTAGTAGATATTAACAACCATTTTTGGATTAGTAAAATGTATATATGATTAATCCCTTGATGATGAGAAAATTGACCTATGGCAATCTTTGTACGAATTTGGGATATGATCTATAACATATCTTAGATATTTTGGAGTAGAATCTGGAGACATCTTATAATAGACTTGATCCTTGACCTAAGTACATTGGAAGATATGTCAAGAATACCATTGAAGACTTTATAACCAATCCATTTTGTGATACCTCTAGAAAAATTTGTTGAACTAAACCTTAGAGTGGTATGTAATGCATTGTTGGATCAGTATTGGATACATTCTTTAAGAATTGGTAAAGTATTATTCAAGGGATAGTTTAAGTCTTGTTGAATAAGATTTCAGAAGACTTGAAGTATTATTGAAGCCACCTTAAAGGATTAAAACATGCAAAGAGAGTTGGATCCCTAGAGTATTAGAGTCGTCATACAATATTGGAGCCTTGTAGGAAACTAGGTTGGAGCTTGGATTGTATTTGAGGATTGTAGTCCTCAAAAGATCTTGAAGCCTCATTGAGACCAAGTTGGATCTTGGATTGATTTTTCAGGATTGGATTCCTCATAAGAGGTTAGAGCCTCATTGAGATAAAGGTTTTAGCCTTGAAGGAATTTTATTGTACAGTTTGGAACCTGATTTTTTGTAGGGGGAATGGAGTGATCATCATTTAAATCATGTTGGGAAAAATACTGAGAGGGGGGGGGGTGAATCAGTATTTAGTTCTGATTGAATACTTTTTACTTTTTCTTGCTTTTAAACCCATACACTACTTTACTGAACACAACTTGCGTATGTCCAGAGATATAATCATGCATTTAATTCTTAACTTAGATCATTGCATCATTCATTCATCAGATGTTTCGTAAACAGTAAACAGGTGTAGTAAGAAAAGAATAAATCATCACACATAAGCAACACACATGAACACCAGGATTTAAGGTGGAAACCCAATTCGGGAAAAAAACCACCGCTGTCGTCGTCTCAGTCTTCAATATTTATTATATAAAGAAAACTTCTTACAACCATGTACTGGCGCAGACTCATACCAGCATGCAGGCACCCACCTCTAGAAGGCTACAACCTTCTCTCATTTACCAGCCTCTCCTGGAAGGGAGCTACTACCCCCTGCTCTCGTTTACTAGCTACCACTAGAAGGGAGCTACTACCCCTTGCTCTCGTTTACTAGCTACCACTGGAAGGGAGCTACTACCCCCTCACTGAAGGCTTCAACCCTCAGCACCACTGCAGACCACGTTTCATCAATTTTCAAACTGGATCAAATAGCTTCAACACAATCCTTCACTTATCAACAAACATACTTTGCCCAATGCTTCAAATAGAACAGTGAGACCACTGTAACCAGAATATCAGAGATAACCCAGAATTCAAAATAGATATGCAGATGTAAACTCAACCCATATCATTCATTGATTAAAATATCATACGCTACTTTTATTCACTGAAGTCACGTGTATACGCGTTTTTCTGCTCACCAACCTGCGTATGACTCAGTGCATAGTAACTTTGTATACACAATTTTTCTTCACCATTTCCACATATGCACACGCTTTCCTTTTCACCAACTAGTGTATTCTTCTGTGTATGATTTCTTTCAGAATTAGTTCAGACTCATATTCAGATCTAAAATCAGATTTCTGTTTCAGACAATCTATCAACCATGCAGAACTGTTTATACAGTCATTATTCCTTCATCAATTTAGTCATTGAATCACCAAACAACTTGATATTTAATCAACATAATTAGTAGCACAAAAAACATTCAAACAACCCAGATCTGTATGAATACATCCTTGACAGATAGCAGTAAAACAGCATAACAGATCAGACATTTCATTCCACACACTTCAGCAAAACCCTAGATTCCATACGCACTTTGACTTCTGAACCTGCGTATATATGCGCTTTCGCAGAGACAAACCTATGTATACTTCAGTGCATTTTATTCTTCAGAAACCCTGACTGCCATACACACTTTTGCTGAAGCCAACCCGCGTATATACGTGCTTTCTCTGCCACGAACCTGCGTATAGATCTTCAAACTTTGTAGGGCTGCGCAACTCTTCAGATTAGATAAATAGCTCAGATCTTACCCTTCACTTCAGAAATTATTCACCTCATCTCAGATCTAAACATTCCATAAACAGATCTAGAAAATACATAGTCATTTCAGATCTAGAGATACCTCTTCATCATTTTCTTCATAGGTGCATTATTAATTCAGATCAATCAACAAACTGTTACCCATTCCATGCAGATATACTTCAGAGTGAAGTATTCATTGAAAACCTAGACTCATGCACACCCTTGCACTATGATCTTCTTCTCCTTATATAGATTTAGCCTTTGTTAATACCATGAGCCAAAACCACACAACTTCCGATGGTATTCCTAGACGGGATCAAATATATAATCCAGCGCTCAATACTATGGGCCAATACCATGGTAATGTCCCCTGGTTTTATAAATTTAGAGCGCAAATAGGCATACGCTACTTGACACATACTTTTCCATGTACATACGCTACTTTGCCTTGACAAAACCGCGTATGCTTTGTGACATATCATATTTATCATTTCTTTGGCACTTACTGGAATTCCTTTCTTCTGTTACTTCTGAGCTGATCTGTAGATGCATCATCCTTCCTTATTTAACACAAGATACATCATCCTTACATATTTAACACATAGGTTTCTTATCATAGGCAACTCATCAAGTAGGTTTCCATCAAGAACAACTTCATCAAGTAGGTTTCCATCCAAAGACAACTCATCAAGTCAGTTTCCATCAAGGACAACTTCATCTACTAGGTTGCCATCAAAGACAACACATTGCATCATATTGCCAACAATCTTATTTCATCAAGTAGGTTGCCATCAAGGACAACACATTGCATCATATTGCCAACACATCATTGAAAAAGGGGGAGATTTTTGAGATGTCATCATTATTTTCATTGATGAGAAAATTGAATTTGGCTTCTTGAGCTTACCTCCAGTGAGGTTTCCATGTAGATTTAACATTGTGCATGGAACCATAATAGCCTTGACATGCCAAACAAAATTATTTTCAAGAAAACTCAAGGAACTTTGTAACATGTTTTCAAAGCAACTTTGTACGAATATTTAAAGAGACGTTGTTGAAAAAAAAAGTAGATTTTGAATGCACTATAACCATATTTGATCAAAGTGTTTTTTATAAAGACCAACACTTTTTTTGGAGCTCACATATGTCAACAAATAAAAAATGTGGACTGTGATGGCAGATGACATCATTGGGTACTTATTTTCACCTAATGATTTACTTCCTCTTAAAATTCACCAAGGATGAAATAATCTAAATCAAAGAACCAAATTTGAATCCTATTTTATACTTGTACAGTTCAAATCCAACATACATGGGTTGGCTCCTCCACTAACATTTTTGTGAGACATGATATTGAATAATACATTCAATACAAGGATAAGGAGAAAAATATTAGCATAAAAAATAAAATCAATGATTTACAGTTGAAAGACAACAGAAATTGATAATGAAAGTGATGTAATATAAATGGCAACAACTAAAAATCAATTCATTAATGGAAGCAATAATATGACAGTTAAGGTCCTTGTAGATTGTTCCTGTTAATCTCTAATTTTTGTGCAGTAATCTCATATACCAGTCCTCAATGAACTCTCTCGTACTCTTATTCTTAAATAAAAATAGGACTTTTCCCTCTGCCTCTATTGCATCATTTCACTTGAACAACATAATAGAATACATAATCAAAATATGGTAAGGTGCAGAAGTCATATCTGATTAACTAACTAAGCAGCAGATGATACTAGAGAGAAGAGATATTCTGAATTAAACTAGTAGCAATCGCGTAAGGATGGACCAAAATTAGAAAGCATAGTGTCTCTAAAGCTCTTAGCAACATCAACAAGTTCATTGATTTTTCAAGGAAAACAACATGCTTCTCTATTGCCCCTGACCCATCATAGTTCACACAGGATAAGAACAACAAAAAGGACTTGGTTAGAGCTACCCTTGAGTTTTCTTTAACAAAGCTGATCAGTATTACCCACTTTTCAAAATATAGTGTTATCCCTTCCAAAAGCCCTTTGAAATTAGATAAAGAACTATTTTTTAGTGTATAAAGAATGACCGTCAAATCAACAAATTAAATCTCACATCGTGGAAAGATGAATTACTCCTGTCCACAACTAGAAAGAGTGATTGACTAGTTGGAAGAAGCTTTCTTGGGTTTTTCCCTTTGACATTTTCTTCCTCGTTGGATCAACCTTTCAATGCATTCTTAGATGTGAACCATTTGATCTGTTGGTTAGTTAGATATGCCTTCAAGAGGTCTCCAAAGCTCTTAAATCTGTTTGAAGGTAGGCACAATGGCTTGTTCAAATTTGATCTCCCACTTACTTGGCAGAGATGACTCTCTCCCACATATCAACCTAGCCCATGGAAGAAAACCCCTAAACTGGTGAAAAACCTATAGTCTCCCTAATCAAACTACATTTCTCCAATCAAACCTGCACAATAGTTCCCATGATGCAAGGATTTTTCCCAATAGTGAGCTTGTAGTTTCCTTGACAACCCTATGTCATTCCCTTTTCTATAAGAACCCTTCATTTGTGTTGTTGTCGGAAACTTCTCAATCCAAATTTGATGTTGTTGGTAGTTTTGGGGATAAGAGGAAGTTTTTCACCTTGTCTTTTCCTTTGAAACCCCTTGACTTGAACACAAAGTCATTTGTTAGAATTTTTTGAAGGCCATTTGCAAGCAATTTTTCGGGGTTTTAAGGAGAATTTCAAGTGATTTAACAGGCTAGTTTTAATTTTTTGGCCTTAAGGTGATTTTCAGCTGGAAAAAGATTTAGTCAAATAACATTTCTTATTTTCTTAAAGTTCTTTATGTTGGAAATATTGTCATTGATGGCAAAGGAATTGGCAAAGAAAAGACAGGAAGGAAAAAGAAACAAAGAGGTAGCAAAGGCAGCAGATGAAACAGAGGAATTAGAAGAAAAAATAGTAGAGTTGAATTAGGGGTTTAATACATTTTTCAAAGGAGATGGCAACAGGGAGAGTTGCTAGGAAGAGTCAAGGTAATATATTGAAGGAAAAATTGAATATCTGGCCAAGATTTGTGTATATTGATGAAGAACTGTGGAATTGTGTTAAGTATAGTTGAGTAAATCCAGAATATATATGACCAGTGTGATCAATTTCATAATGGGCAGAGGATACCTACGGTGCCCAAAGAAGAATGAAATCATCGTTGCAGAGTTAGGATATGTGTATTATATGGAATCCCCTGAACCTCTGTAAATAATCTCTGTACTAGAGTCAAATGATGTACTGTGTAATTGAAAGGGTTGAATGATACTCTGTATCTGATGAGGGAGTTGATGGGAGATGGCGCAGATTAATGGAGTAGCAGAACACTTGGTGATGATGGAACGAAAAACATTAAAGCGCAATTTAATTATAATAATACATTTAAAAGGTGACTGAACCCTGCGTGAAAGAGCGGAACCATAAAGGTGGTTTACGGTTTTCATCGCACCACCTATGCAGAGTAAGAAGTATCCCTTGGGTGAGGAGCGATTCCATAGAACGGGCGACACGTGTCCCTGTACGATTCTACAAAACCACTTTTTACTGTGCGCCATCGCGCATTATAGTTCGACCCAAGACGCCCAGCGATATCGTTGAGCGTCATTGATCTGGAAAGGGGTCATTAGACGGTCATCATTTGTTGAAGGTGCGCGAAGATTAACATAGGTACACGGGCCATCACCCGTTAACATTCAACATTGGAGGTTGAGCGATATGCATATACGTCGTCGATCTAGAAGCTTGCTAATCTAACGGTGAACAGACGCTGGACTTGCACGAGGTTTACCATGGTACGATGGGCATATTGGATTGGCTATTAACTATGCATGTGGGTCTGGGGTCAAGGTTTATCACAAGATTAATTTATTTGGAAGCGTTGGATGTTTCTATAAAGTCCGAAGAGTTAAACTTTAGATATAAGGCTTGGGAATTCAAAAAAAAATTGTAAATATAATTATTTGTCAATTTCTTTAAAAATGATAAATAAATTAAAAAGAGATCAAAAGCCCCGTGGGACAAACTAAAAGGAATACCACTAGCAGGTCGTGGTTTTGACTCATGGTTTTAATAAAGGGAAAACTATATAAGGAGAAGAAAAATAAAGAACGATGTGTGCATGGTAAGGGTTGTGAATAAATTTTTATAAAAGGAATATCTGTATGGGCGAGCTCTGTTCTTAACTGATAAATCTGAGACTACGATGCACCCATGAACATAATCTGAAGATGATAAATCTCTGGTTTGAATGACGGACGTTATCATGAAGAACTGGTGTGAATATACAGAAAATAAATAAATCTGGTGTCTGGCTAGGTATGTTGTATGGAAACTGGTGGATCCAATATGAAAATTGATGAAACGAGGTCCGCAGTAGTGCTGAGGGTCGAAGCCTTCAGAGAGGGGGTTGTAGCTCCTTCCGGTGGTAGCTGGTAAACGAGAGAAGGTTGTAGCCAGGGTGGTACACTGTCTTGTTCACGTCTGCAGCCTGCTGTTATGCGAACTGCAGCAATAAATATTGAAGGCGGAATTACGAAATGGTGGTGGTTTTCTCCCAAATTGGGTTTCCACCTTAAATCCTGGTGTTCATATGTGTTGTGTATGTTTGATGGTTTGTTCTATTATTTCTGATCATGCTTAATGATTATCTGATGCAATTCTCTAAGTAAACACATAATAAGATATATGGACATACATGTTGGATGCAGTACTGTAACATAAGGTTTTAAGAGAAAGAAAAGAAAAATAGTTCAGCCCTAAATACTGTTTCACCCCCCCCCCCTCTCAGTATTTTTCCCAACAATTGGAATCAGAGAAGTTCCTTCTGAAAAGCTTAGCCGCTAGAAGGAAGATCAATCAAGATGAGCAATCAAGATGGAACAACATCTATCAGGCCTCTGATATTTTACGGAAACAATTTAATCTTCTGGAATACAAGGATGAGATCCTATCTTCAGTCTCTGGGAGCAGAGGTATGGGAAATTGTTGAACAAGGATATCAATATCCAGCTGCAGTACCAACAGATCCAACAGAAAGAAAGAATTATGAAACAAATGCAAAGGCAGTCAATGCTCTATTGGGAAGTCTAACTGAATCAAAATTTGTCAAAGTCATGCAGCTGAATACAGCAAAGACAATATGGGACAAAATCATTCTAAGTTATGAAGGTGATGCAAAGGTAAAAAGTGCTAAAGTCCAAACTCTCAGAATTCAATATGAGAATCTAAAAATGGATAATGAAGAGAGCATTGCCAATTTATTTTTACGTCTTGATGATATTGTAAATCGTATGAGAAATCTGGGAGAAACAATAACCGAATCTACTTTGGTTGAGAAAATCTTAAGATCACTAACGACGAAATTTGAGTCAAAAGTCTCTACTCTTGAAGAAAAGCAGGATCTTCAAAATATCACTGTGGTGCAACTTCATGGCATACTAACTGATATGAAATGAGAAGAGGAGGACCATCTGAAGTCAAATAAGTAGTCTTTAGAACTTCTACAAAAGGAAAGGAAGTACAAAAACCAGAAGGATCAGGATATATCTCAGAAGAATATGAGATAAACTTTGTAAAGAAACTTCAACTTGGCATAGGACGGTTCAGAGGTGAGCTTCCTTTCAAATGTTTTGATTGTGGAAGATTTGGTCATTATGCTGCTAAGTGTCCTTATAAAGAAACACATAAAAAGGGAAAGGAAGTAGCAAGAAGGAATAAGAATCGTTTTAGCACTAGGAAGAGTTACTATACTCATGAAGATAGTGATGGGTTATCTGATAGTGAGGAAGAATATGAACAAGATCATAGACTTCTTATGGCATTTGAAAAAGAATATAGAGAAGAAAAGGATACTTTTGTGGATGCTCTAGAAGACAGTGATTTTCTTGATGAAAACAATAAACTCAAAATTTGCTTAGAAGAGAGTAAAATAACCATAGAAACTCTAAAAAATCAGCTTGAAGAAAAGGAGAAACACAATGAGAAATTAGAGTGTGAAGTAGTAAGTCTAAGAAAAGAACTTGAGAAAGTAAAGAATCTAAATCTTAGATTTGCTAAAGGATCTGAAACCTTAGATGAGATTATCAAGGTACAACGTTCTCCTCTTACAAAGACAGGTCTTGGATATATCGAAGAATCTTCTCAGGCTTCAGCATCAAATTATCTAAAAGCAGTTACAACTGGTTTACAACATGCTGCCACTCAGCAAGGGAATAGAGAATCTTCACAGATAAAGCATGATCATCTCAATTCAAAGAACACTAACAAGAATGTCTTTCAAAGAAATAACAATCAAAAAGTAAATTCATATATAAGATTTTATGATCGCATCAATTTCTTCTTCAATGGACAATGTTTCACATGTCACAATTTTGTTCATAAAGTTGTTCAATGTGTTGCATATAAAACCATCATGACAAGAGAAGCAAGAAAGAAAAGGATTGATATTGAAACAGAGAAGAATACTTATAACAACTTTTCTCCTCTTCAAAATGAAGTTGAATGTGCTTATTGCAATAACTTTGGCCATAAAGAATCTGAATGCAGGAGCAAAGTTCAGCCAAAAGAACATGTTCCTTCAAGCTCCAAAGTATGGAAAAAGAAGGAATTACAAGTTGAAAATTGTGGCATAGCGTTATTTGCAGAAGATGAAGAAAATCAATGGTACATTGATAGTGGATGCTCAAGACACATGACAGGTGATAAAGACAAACTTCTTGCATATAGTGCTCTAGAAAAAGAAAAAAATGTTACATTTGGAAATGACACTCCTGCGGTCATTAAGGGAAAAGGGTCTATTTTTCTAAAAGAAAAGGTGAAAGCTAATGAGGTCATGTATGTGGATGGATTAAAGCATAACTTGTTAAGTGTAAGTAAAATGTGTGATCAAGGAACTGAAGTTGTCTTTAGTTCAAAATAATGTGTGGTTCGTGATCTTGATACAGGTAAAGCAATTATAAAAGGAAAAAGAACTCCAAACAACCTGTATATATTGAAGAACCCCAAAGAACAATGTTATTTGAGTAAATCTTCAGAAAATTGGCTATGGCATAGAAGGTTGGGGCATCTGAGCTTCTCTCAAATCAACAAATCAAGCAGACTTAAAGCTGTTCGTGATCTTCCCAATATTACCCTACCTGAAAATATCATATGCAAATCCTGCCAATTCGGCAAGCAAACCAAGGTACAATTTAATGCCAAGGAAGGATCATCAAGTAAGCCTCTTGAACTCATTCATACTGACATATGTGGACCTATTAGGAAAAATTCACCACGTGGTGAAGAATACTATATCTTATTCATTGATGATTTTTCTAGAATGCGTTGGATTGGGCTGCTTAAACAAAAAGATGAAGCATTTGAGAAATTTCAAATCTTCAAAGCACTAGTTGAGAATGAATTAGATCTAAAAATCAAGTGTCTCAGATCTGATCGAGGAGGAGAATATACATCCAATGAATTCCTTGAATTTTGTGAACAACATGGCATAAAAAGACAGTTCTCTGTAGCAGGCACTCCACAATAGAATGGCGTTGCAGAAAGAATGAAAAGAACAGTTCAACAAATGGCTAGAGCTATGCTTGATGATTCCAGAACACCTGACACATTTTGGGGAGAAGCTGCACATACAACAGTAAACATTCTCAACAAAGCACATGTTCGTATAAATAGTGATAAAACTCCATATGAACTCTGGTATGGTAATCCTCCCACTATAAAGCATTTTAGAATTTTTGGGAGAAAATGCTTTATCAAGAATAATGATGAAAAACTTGGCAAGTTTGAACCCAGAGCAGATGAAGGAATATTTCTTGGTTACTCCTCTAGGAGTAGGGCATATAAATGTTACAATAAAAGACTTCGGAAGATTGTTGAATGTATTGATGTCGTTATTGATGAGTCTCCTACAGCTCCAAAAGAAGAAAAGCAAACAACAGATGAAGATGATGATGACACATATCCTTCTACATCAAATAGTAATGATACAAACAGTGAACCCAGTGAAGAACCCGAAGAGGATTTTTCTGAAAAGGCTCCATCTAGATATGTTCAAAAGAATCATCTAGAATCTCAAATTTGGGAGAAAAGGGATCAGGTGTACAAACAAGAAGGCCTCTTGTGGGATCTTCTAGCAATCTGGCATTTTTGTCCACTATTGAACCTCACAGTGTCAGTCAAGCTAGCAAAGATGAATGTTGGATTCAAGCCATGAATGAAGAGCTTGATCAAATTGAAAAGAATCACACTTGGGAATTAGTACCAAGGCCTCATGACAAAAATGTCATTGGAACTAAATGGATATTCAAAAACAAGTTAAATGAGAATGGGGATGTTATAAGAAATAAAGCCAGACTTGTGTGCAAAGGGTATGCACAACAAGAAGGTATAGAATTTGAAGAAACCTTTTCTCCTGTAGCCATACTTGAAGCCATAAGAATGTTTCTTTCTTTTTCAAGCTTCCAACAAATCAAAGTGTATCAAATGGATGTTAAATATGCTTTTCTTAATGGTGATCTAGACGAAGAAGTTTATATAGAACAACCAGAAGGATTCATTTTAGGAAATGATGAAAAACTTGTTTGTAGACTTAAAAAGGCTCTATATGGTCTCAAACAAGCTCCAAGGGCATGGTACTATCGTCTTGACAAATATCTTCATTAACAAGGATTTTCAAAAGGGTCTGCTGATAGCAACTTATACACAAAAACTGAAAATGACAAACTATTGATTGTGGTTGTATATGTTGATGATATCATTTTTGGAAGTAATAAAGAGTCTATGAGTCAGAAATTTGCTTCTGATATGTAGCAAGAATTTGAAATGTCTTTTCTTGGAGAACTAACATTATTTCTTGGCTTGCAAGTGCAACAAGCAACAGATGGCATATTCTTATCACAAGCAAAATACCTCAAGCAAATCCTAAAGAAGTATGGCATGGAAGACTGCAAACCTATAAGCACACCAATGATAGCCGGATGTAATCTCAGTTCTAATGATGATTCCCCCACGGTGAATCAACCTGAATATAGATCTATGATAGGAAGTCTACTTTATCTCACTGGGACAAGACCAGACATCATGCATGCAGTTGGGATTGTTGGACAATTCCAAGCTAATCCAAAAGAATCTCATCTTCAGGCTGTGAAAAGAATATTCAAATATCTACAAGGAACTCAAGACTTTGGACTATGGTATCCAAAGAATGCTGATATCACTCTTCATGCATACACTGATGCAGATTGGGCTGGAAGTGTTGATGATCGGAAAAGCACTAGTGGTGGTGCATTCTATATGGGGCCCTGGTTAGTATCTTGGTTCAGAAAGAAGCAAAGCTCCATTGCCTTATCTACAGAAGAAGTAGAATATGTGGCTTTTGCATCATGTTGCACTCAACTTCTCTAGATGATGCAAACCCTACAAGACTTTCAAATAAAATGTTCACCTCCTATCTCCATTATGTGTTATAATACAAGTGCTATTAGTATCTCAAAGAATCCTATTATGCATTCCAAAACCAAGCACATTCCCATAAAATATCACTTCTTATGTGAACAAGTGCTTGAAAAAAAGGTGAAATTGGAGTATGTTTCATCCAAAGAACAAGTTGCTGATATATTTACCAAACCTCTACCCAGGGAAGCATTCGAATATCTCAGATAGAAACTGGGAGTAATCTCTGCCATGCAGAGGATCAGGTCTACTTAAATACAGAAGATTAAAATTGGTTGTGAGGTAATGTTAGGTATCTCTGTATGCACAGGCTCAGGGGGAGCATGGCATTATCGGTTCAAAGGATCTTGATCAAAATCTTTGCCATTGATGTCAAAGGGGGAGGAAAAGCAACAAAGGGAGATATCAGAGGAAGAGTATTGCCATCAATGCCAAAGGGGGAGATTGTTGGAAATATTGTCATTGATGGCAAAAGAATTAGAAAAGAAAATACAGGAAGGCAAAAGAAACAGAGAGGTAGCAAAGGCAGCAGATGAAATAGAGGAATTAGAAGACAGAGCAGTAGAGTTGAATTAGGGTTTTAATACAATTTGCAAAGGAGATGGCAAAAGGGAGAGCTACTAGGAAGAGTCAAGGTAATAGATTGAAGGACAAATTGAATATCTGGCCAAGATTTGTGTATGTTGATGAAGAACTATGGAATTGTGTTAAGTATAGTTGGGTAAATCCAGAATATATATGACCTGTGTGATCAATTTCATAATGGGCAGAGGATACCTATGGTGCCCAGAGAAGAATTAAATCATCGTTGCAAAGTTAGGATATGTGTATTATATGGAATCCCCTGAACCTCTGTAAATAATCTCTGTAATAGAGTCAAATGATGTACTGTGTAATTGAAAGGGTTGAATGATACTCTGTATCTGATGAGGGAGTTGATGGGAGATGGCGCAGATTAATGGAGTAGCGGAACACTTGGTGACGATGGAACGCAAAACATTAAAGCGTAATTTAATTATAATAACACATTTAAAAGGCGACAGAACCCTGCGTGAAAGAGCGGAACCATAAAGCTGTTTTACGGTTTTCATCGCACCACCTATGCAGAGTAAGCGGTATCCCTTGGGTGAGGAGTGATTCCATAGAATGGGCGACACGCATCCCTGTACGATTCTACAAAACAATTTTTTACTGTGTGCCATCGGGCATTATAATTCGACCCACGATGCCCAGCGATATCGTTGAGCGTCATTGATCTGGAAAGGGGTCATCGGACGGTCATCATTTGTTGAAGGTGTGCGAAGATTAACATAGGTACAGTGGGCCATCACCCATTAGCATTCGGCATCAGAGGTCAAGCGATATGCATATACGCCGTAGATCTAGAAGCTTGCTAATATAACGGTGAATGGACGCTGGACTTGCACGAGGTTTACCATGGTATGATGGGCGTATTGGATTGGCTATTAACTATTTATGTGGGCCCGGGGTCAAGGTTTATCACAAGATTAATTTATTTGGAAGCGTTGGATGTTTCTATAAAGTCCGAATGGTTAAACTTTAGATATAAGGCTTGGAAATTCAAAAAAAAATTGTAAATATAATTATTTGTCAATTTCTTTAAAAATGATAAATAAATTAAAAAGAGATCAAAAGCCCCGTGGGACAAACTAAAAGGAATACCACTAGCGGGTCGTGGTTTTGACTCATGGTTTTAATAAAGGGAAAACTATATAAGGAGAAGAAAAATAAAGAACGATGTGTGCATGGTAAGGATTGTGAATAATTTTTTCCAAAAGGAATATCTGTATGGGCGAGCTCTGTTCTTAACTGATAAATCTGAGACTAAGATGCACCCATGAACATAATCAGACGATGATAAATCTCTGGTTTTAATGACAAACATTATCATGAAGAACTGGTGTGAGTATACAGAAAATAAATAAATCTGGTGTCTGGCAAGGTATGTTGTATGGAAACTGGTGGATCCAGTATGAAAATTGATGAAACGAGGTCCGCAGTAGTGCTGAGGGTCGAAGCCTTCAGAGAGGGGGTTGTAGCTCCCTTCCAGTGGTAGCTGGTAAACGAGAGAAGGTTGTAGCCTTCTGAAGGTGGGTGCCTGCATGCTGGTATAAGTCTGCACCAACATATATTGTACGAAGTTTTCTCTGTAATAAATATTGAAGACTGAGATTACAGCAGCGGTGGTTATCTACCAAATTGGGTTTCCACCTTAAATCTTGGTTTTCATATGTGTTGTGTATGTTTGATGGTTTGTTCTATTATTTCTGATCATGCTTAATTCTTATCTGATGCAATGCTCTAAGTAAACACATAATAATATATATGGACATACATGTTGGATGCAGTACTGTAACATAAGGTTTTAAGAGAAATAAAAGAAAAATAGTTCAGTCCTAAATACTGATTCACCCCCCCCCCCCCTCTCAGTATTTTTCCCAACACTTTATCTTAGGATATTTTCTTCAAGTTCTTGGCTGTCTTGGGAGTGCCATGGAGCCGTCTAGAACCAACATTGAACCATTTGAAGGAATTTAGAATGGTTTTTGATGGGTATAACAGGAAAAATAGAGGCTACAACCCATGGCTGTGGTGCGTAGCAGCTAACGGTGAGGTGATTAGGCTTGTATTAACACAGAGAACCACATTCAAAACCTCTTGAGTGGGTGTAGATGAGGCCAGGTGAAACTCCTGATTGGTTTTGATGGAATAGGGATGCCCCTCATAGCATGGCCACTTAAAAAATACAGCAACATAAAAAATATTTTTTATGAGATAAAAAAATCAAGGTAGTCTGGTAAGATCTTTAAAGGCTACTCTTCTCATTTTCATTCTAGAAAAGATCATGTCAGTAAATTTGTATCTTGCTGACCAATCTAGTTGTGAAACTCTGTTTATGGAGTCATAGTCAAAGTCATTACTACCAGAATTTTCCCTCTGTTGAACCTTCTCATATCAAAATATCAAGGATGGATGTACATGGAAGCCAAATTTCTGAAAAAGTGCAGGAAACCATACACAGACAAAGAAAGGCATAGGGGTATGTCAATGAAAATAAACCTAGCAAATAAATTCCACTCTAATCACTTTCTAGAGTTGAAAGATAGCCTTATGATCCAACCTCCATACACAAGGACTATATACATGACCTTGGTTTCAAGTTGGCTCTCAAAGACTCTAGATTGACACAAATCACCACATCCTGCAGAAAAACAAGATTTGCCACTTATGCCATTGACAGAGAATCCCATCTTTCAATGCCCAATCTCAAGAGATATATTCACCTATTCATGACTTGGCAAGCTCCCTTTCCAATTTTTTCTACTACCCTAATGAAAGAGAAATAGATTCACACATTCATGACTTGGGATGCTCCCTTTACACCTTTTCTACAACACTGAAAAATGATGCCTTTATCTCCTCATAAGGGAAGTATTCAGACACAAAAATAAATGTGTACTTGTATCAACATAACCACCGTGCCCTCAGGAGGATCACTTCATACTTCTCATTTGTTGCATCTATTTGGGGCAGCAAGCAACAATCAAAGATCTATCATTCTTCAAATTCCAACCTAAATAGAAGCCCTAAAGAGTAACACCTCATACTTCCAGATTGTCCCACCTAACTGGAGAAATAAGTGACAAGGACAGATTTATGATTTTTCAAATTCTAGATGGATGTAAACACTTTGTATTGCAGTGACAAGCAAAAATTATAATTCTTTTAATTATAAATAGATGCAATCACTTTGTAATGCCAAGTTGAGAACCTTCCTCTACTTGTAATATCCTCTATCAGGGGAAACCTTCACACCTCTTCCTTATATCAACACTGACGAAGTTAGAAATCCCATTGGCCCATCCTATTTATTTTTCAAGACTCAAGTTTCAAGCATAAGGAAAAAGGCTGGACACTATTATTATACAATAAGCTGAAACATAAACTGAACTACAAGACAAGGATATTTATCCTTAGTGGGGAGGATGAACCCAATTCTACCAATCCTATTAGATATCCCTCTGTCAAAGCAACATTATAATGAAAACATCTCAAGTAATAGACACACTAGTCTATGATTTTACTCATCCACCAGTTGGTGCAAAAAGCACCTTAGATTCATGTTGGAAGGCAAAAGAGTAGAAAAAAGGTAGAGAGAATTGTAGGTAGATGGTGTTATTTGTCTAATTTTCCTTAATGCCTCTTAAGGGAAACATATTCTATCAGCCAATGATGCAATTGATATTTGTGGTCTAACTTTTAAAGACTCTTAACTATGAGCATTGAGAAGTCTATGCTTGAAATTCCTCCAAGGGAGTCAACACAAGAGGATTGTAAAGAGGGAAATGAAGCCTACAACTATCATTTCATAATGCTACCTCTAAATAAGTCCTATTTTTTGCCTCAAAGGGAGGCCTCTATACGTTTCTATACCTACATTCATTTAATACATGGTGCATGTGGGAAGGGTCATCAAGTGTATACCCAATTATAAACCATTAAATAGGGTGATTACTCTTATAGTACATACAAGAGAGGTATTATGATAGAACAAAACCAATAACATGAGAATCTTAATCTCATATATGAGTGTACACATAATTGACATTCATATTATGATCTACCATCCATGAAGCTTTCCTTGTGAAATAAACATCAAAAGCACCATGGAAATTCCAGGTCACAAAGGAATTAACATGTCTAATAATCTTACCATATCAAGAATGGAACATCTGTGTACTAGTGCTTAGCATGGTTGCACACTCAAGTGATGGAAGTATCTCATATAAAGATCAAATATATATGAAAATAACACAAATTATACCAATTAGCCTTATGCTACCATTACAGTGTAAAAGACTCCATGACTAATTAAGTAGAAGTAAACGATTGAACCTCAAAGTTTTCCCAGTGATCACAAGTGCTGAAAAAATGTTTATCTGGCCAAATATCTTGGTATTGGACCTTGTACCAACCCAATAGTTGTAAATAAGGACAACAAAAAACAACTTTCTACACTCATAATAGGAAAGCAGATATAGAAATCACCAGCCTTTAAGATATGAAAAAAAAACTAAGTATCTGACATTTTTGATGCAAATAAATTTGGATGACACAACCTTTATCCAGGTTTCTCTACTAATGAACCAACAAGCATAACAACTGGTTACCTAGATGGCTTCATGGATGGGAGTTAACCCATATCCAATCTTTTAGATAAATTTTTGGGTGAATAAACAAGTGATTTCTTGACTTGGATGAACATTTAAGGGGATGTTAAATGATGAACCAACAAAGTGATGATGAACCAAAAGAGTGATGATGAACCAACAGAATGATGATGAACTAGTAGAGTGGCCACCAAGGATAGGTCCCAGAGACTATGGATGGAGAGGATATTGTAATCAGCTACAAGTTTGTTTTGAACGAGGTGATAAGCAACTCTTTATTAAGTAACTCATATTTTAAGGGAGATGATGGAGGAACAAACATTATGCCATCTCAAATACCTAACATTTTGCACTACAATTCCCATACACTTTGCTATGAACCCCACCCCTACTAACCCCTGCTCTTGAAAATTATGAAACCTTTAATTTTAACTTTCAGTGTCAATGTTTCTTGAAAAAAAGTTGAAAGAAAGAAAAGGTTATATTAATTTTCAATGGTATCCAAAACTAGTTAATGTGACGATTTAAGTAGAAGTAAACAATTGAACCTTGAAGTTTGCCTAGTTTAAAATTTTAAAGAGAGTAAAATAGAAAATAGAACAAAATGATAAGATAATTTCTAAGGAGGTAAAATTTATTGAGTTGAGGCTTCTGAAAATGAGTCTAAGGAGGTAAAATGTATTAAGTTGAGGCTTCTAAAGATGAGAGTTCTTGTTTTAGAGACTGATTTCTGTAATTTTGAATTCATGGGAAAATTAACAGTCACTCATTTACGTTATTCAGAATAAACAGTTAAAGGTACTAGTTAAGCATTGTGAGTTACAGTGCTCTCGTTGGTGCATTCTTGAGGGTTGATGACAGTAATCTAGCCACTAAAACAATCGACGAGATATTTAAAAAGAACTTAGATCCCTGTCAACTAAGCTTGCTTTGATAAATGGTCATCACAATTATAATGCAATGATGTGTTCATAGGGAACATGTTTTTGGTCTATGCTACATCAAGACATGCATGCAAAATAGTAAGTTAGCCATGTAGATATGGGATACATCATTCATGAAGAGGATCTAACAATCCATATTTATAGCTTTGATAGAACCTTTGGACCACAAACAAGCAGGGTTACAGAGTACTGCAAATGATCTAACTCACATTAAAAGAGAAAGATTAGTCCTATGGTCTAACTCGCATTAGAAGTCAAATCCTTACTGAGAAAACATTATCTAGATTTGTCATTCAGACCTGGCACCTAAACCAATGGAAGTCCCTCATGGGCATGATTTTTGCAGTGATTATTATTATTAACTAATAAATATATAATTAAACAATAAAAATGAAATGTTGTTGGCTACCTCTTGAGTGGGTTTAGTAGCCTCTGGAAGCTTCTCCTCTGGCACGGAGCCTTGAGTGGGCTTAGTAGCCTCTAGAAGCTTATCCTATGGCACAAAGCCTTAATCCTGCTGGTCTGAGTCCACGTCAATTTCCTCTGCATCCAATTTCCTTACTTTGGGACTCTCAGAAGCCTGGATTCCATGCCAATCCGAAGTCTTATTTTAGGTTTTCTTGTAATGTTCCCAATTAGCCACTGCTACTTGGAACATTATAATTGCTCCATTTTTGAAATAAGAAGTAGGAAACACAATCAAACCTATCCCAGTGTGAAAATGGATTGAGGTAGGAGATGAAAATAAATCCTCTTGTTGGCAATATGATGCAATGTGTTGTCCTTGATGGCAACCTACTTGATGAAGTTGTCTTTGGATAGCAACCTTTGTGTTAAAGATGTAAGAATGATGTATCTATAGTTCAGTTCAGATGTGATAGAGAAAATAATTCCAGTATGTGCTGGAGAAATTATAAATATAATATGTCACAATGTATACGCGAGTTTGTAAAGGCCAAGTCGTGTATGCACGCGGATAAGTACGTCCCAAGTCGCGTATGCCCTTTTTCGCTCCAAATTTATAATACCAAGGGGCATTACCATGGTTTTGGCACACAGTATTGAGCACTGTATGGTTTATTTGATTTCGTCCAAGAATACCATTGGAAGTTGTGTGGTTTTGGCTCATGGTATTGACAAAGGCTAAATCTATATAAGGAGAAGAAGATCATAGTGCAAGTGGGTGCATAGGTCTGGGTTTTAATGAATACTTCACTCTGAATTATATCTGCATGGAATGGGTAACAGTTTATTGATTGATCTGAATCAATAATGCACCTATGAAGAAAATGATGAAGAGGGATCTCTAGATCTGAAATGACTATGTATTTTCTAGATCTGTTTATGGAATGTTTAGATCTGTGATCTGGCGAATCTTTGCTAAAGTGAAGGGTAAGATCTAAGCTATTTATTTTTTCTATAGAATTGCACAACCCTACAATGTTTTCAGATCTATACCCAGGTTTGTGACAGAGAAAGCGCGTATATACACGTGTTGGTTTTAGAAAAAGGGCATATGGAATATGAGGTTAGTTCTGAAATATGTGCAGATGTATACGCAAGTTTGTCTCTGTGAAAGCGCGTATATACGCATGTTCAGTGAAGTAAAAGCGCGTATGGAATCTAGGGTTTTGCTGAAGTATGTGGAATGAAATTTCTGATCTGTTCTGTTGTTTTACTGCTATCTGTCAATGATGTATTCATACAGATCTAGGTTGTTTGAATGTTGATTATGCTGCCGATTATGTTGATTAAAGATCAAGTTGTTGGTTGATTGGTTGATGATTCAATGAATGAATTGATGGGGTTATAAGTTTCAGTTTGATGTATGTCGAGCTTAAATGTGTGGAGTGGGTCCAATCTGAAAATCTGATGAAAAGTGGCCTACAAGGTATTTTGTGTGGAAGCTGTTGGATCCAGTATGAAAATTGATGAAACGTGGTCCGCAATTGTGCTGAGGGTCAAAGCCTTCAGTGAGGGGGTTGTAGCTCCCTTCCAGTGGTATCTGGTAAACGAGAGCAGGGGGCAGTAGCTCCCTTCTAGGAGAGGCTGGTAAACGAGATTAGGGGGTTGGAGCTCCCTTCCAATAGTGGCTGGAGAACGAGAGAAGGTTGCAGCCTTCTACAGGTGGGTGCCTGCGTGCTAGTATGAGTCTGCACTAGTACAAATTGTAAGAAGTTTTCTTTATAATAAATATTGAAGAAATAGACGAAAGCAACGGTGGTTTTCTCCCGAATTGGGTTTCCACCTAAAATATTGGTGTTCATGTGTGTGATGGTTTATTCTGTTATTACTGCACATGCTTACTGCTTACTAAACATCTGATGAATGAATGATGCAATGATCTAAGTAAAGAATTAAATGCATAACAAGATCTTTGTACATACGCAAGTTTTCTTAAGGATATCCGCGTGTATACGTGAGTTGGGTTCATTAAAGTAGCGTATGGGTTTAAGAGAAAGAAAAAGTAAAAAGTTTTCAGTCAGCTCTAAATACTGATTCACCGCCCCCTCTCAGTATTTTTCCCAAAAATTGGTATCAGAGGAGGCCCTTCTGCAGAAGCTTGATCGCTTGAAGGAGATCTGTTGCAATGGGAAGTCATGAAGGATTATTTTCTCTAAGGCCGCCTCTATTCAATCGAAGTAATCTGTTATTCTGGAAGATACGAACAAAATAATATTTGCAAAGTCTTGGTGCAGAAGTATGGGCAATCATGGAAGAAGGTTATCAGTATCCGGAAATTATTCCTACTGATGCAACAGAAAGGAAGAAATATGAAATCAATGCCAAAGCAGTCAATGTTTTATTAGGAAGCATGTCTGAATCAGAATTTGTTAAAGTGATGCAGCTAAATTCAGCAAAATAAATATGGGACAAAATCATTCTAAGCTATGAAGGAGATACAAAGGTAAAAAGTGAAAAACTCCAAACTCTCATAATTGAATATGAAAATTTAAGGATGCATAGTGATGAGAGTATTTCCAGTTTCTTTTTACGTCTATATGATATTGTAAATCGTATGAGAAATTTGGGTGAAACCATAACCGATACTACTCTGGTGGAAAAAGTCTTAAGATCTTTGACTTCAAAATTTGAGTCAAAAGTATCAGCTATTGAAGAAAGGCAAGATCTGCAAACTCTTATTATTTTTCAACTACATGGTATCCTGACTGCTTTTGAAATGAGAAAAGGAGGTCCCTCTCAAATCAGAGAAGTTGCCTTTAAGGCCTGTGCAAAAGGAGAAGAAAAGGAAGTTGTCAAGGAATCAAGTTATATATCAGAAGAAGAAAAAGCAAATTTAGTGAGAAGACTCCAACCAGGTACTGGAAGATTCAGAAGTAAGCTTCCCTTCAAGTGTTTTTCTTGTGAAAGTGTTGGTCATTATGCTGCTAAATGTCCTT
Source organism: Pinus albicaulis (assembly GCA_034641835.2). Lineage (NCBI taxonomy): Eukaryota > Viridiplantae > Streptophyta > Pinopsida > Pinales > Pinaceae > Pinus > Pinus albicaulis. Next base: position 42,459,909 of record CM076573.1, on the reverse strand, counting down.
ATGAAGAAAATCATGATAAAGGGAAACGATTTGAAAAGGGAAAGAGTTATTATACAAATAAAGATAATGATGAAGTGTCAAATGAGGATGAAGAAGATTCTGACCAAGATCTACAAGTACTCATGGCAAGGAAGCAAAAGAAGAGGGCTATTGAAGGGAAGACGATATCTCGGAAAACATGTACAACAGAAAATGAAGAAGATGAAAAAGGTATTGATTGTTGTTCTTGTGATTCACTTTCTTGTGCATGCAATGGTGAAGATAGTGAAAGTAATGTTATGGATATAGAAGAAGTTCTCAAGATTAAAGTTGAAAATCAACAAAGATTATTTAATGAGAGAGAATCTATCTACAAAGATATGATCTCTAGAATGAATGGATAGATAAACAAGTATCAGAGGTTGTACGATGAAGTAACCAATCACAGTGAAGGACTTGAAGCATAAATCATCTCTCTGAAAGAAGATCTGGAAAAATAAAAAAAGAAGAATGAAAAACTTCTACAAACATTTGAAGAACAAGAAAATGGGTTGAAAGAAGAGATTTTAAAATTGAATGATCAAGTAGAAGAAGGAAGAAGGGTCGAAGAAATTATGAAGAAGCAATGCCAAAAATTGGAGGTTGAGGTAAACATTTTAAAAGGTAAATTAGAAGAAAAAGATAAACTCTTGAGGTTTCAAGATAGTACTAAGATTCTGGACAATATTCTTAGTATTCAAAGGTCTCCTTATGTTAAATTTGGTCTTGGTTTTCATGAAACTGTTAAAGGAAAATCTAGTTCACAAGAAAGTGCTAAAGATTCAAAGGATATCAATTCAAAACCTGAAGTGTTGAAAGAAACAAAAGGTCAATCGACAATCATGAACTCTCAAAAGAAATCATTCCCTCCTTTGATCAATAATGTTGAATGCTTTAAATGTCATAATTGTGGGCATGTTGTAGCCAATTGTAGAAGCAAATTGTTTCAGTCACAAACAAACAGATTCTACACAGAAAGTTACTCAGGTTTCTTTAATGGATATTGTTTTTCATGCAGCAAGTATGGTCATAAAGCAGTTGATTTCAATAGAAGAAAGAATAGAAAAACACATTATGATCCCTATGCTTACTTTTCTGGTCACGCAAGATGTTATGCTTGTAACAAGTATGGACATGTAGAAAAAGAATGCAGGATGAATAGATCTGAGAAATTGGATAATTTCTAGCACACAATAAGAAATTTCAAGCAAAGCTGGAAAAAGGAGGACCGGTCAAAAACATAGGGGATAATAATCCTACTGCAGTCTTCCGCTTCTTAAGCTTACTTCTCATAATGACTGCAGGAGTGATGTGAGATACATTATAGGGATTAGTAATGTATCATCACAGGGGGAGAAATAGATAGTGATTCCCATGGTTGGTTTGTTAATTCTGGTTGTGTTTATTTCTAATAGTGCATCTGATGTGAAGAAGACAGGTAAAAGTGGTATAAGTTCAGGGGGAGATGGAATTGTGAAATTTTTCTGTATTTCACTTTCCATACGCGGGTTTCGTGAACTAAATCCGTGTATGCACGTGAGTTACGTTGGAGACAGAAGCGTATGTTTTTATAATAAGAAAAATAGTGAGTCAAGCTCAAGGACAGGAGCACAAATCCAGGGGGAGCATTAGCCTTGCTAAGAGTAATGCATTGTTGGCATTATGATGGTTCTGAAATATGATCTCTCTCTTGAGGTATTTTTGGTATTGGTTATAAAAATTCATATCTGTAATTTGATGAAAAGGTTATGTTGATACCTATGATGTAAATTGTTATATTCAGTCATGTAAGGACTTCTTCAAATTTGTAAACCCACTTAGTTGGGTAGTTGAGCCAAAAGGTGTAAACCCACTTGGTTGGATACTTGAGTCACATATGTAAATCCACTTGGTTGGATCATTGATGTGAGTATGAGTCCTTGGTGATAGGAAAGGTCATAGAGTCATGAAAAATATGTTTGAAGTTTCAGCATGAACTCAGGGGGAGCATGGTCACTTTAGTGCACATCAGATCTACAAAACTCTTCTTTCTACAAGAGAAGAAAAACCTTGTTTTAGTTTTTATCCACCCTTTGCCCTTGATGTCAAAGGGGGAGAGTATCATGGTGTTTGAATAATGGTTATATTCAATGTATCTATCTGTTGTGGTGATCAAACACCATCATGGTTGTCATCAAGTCCAAAGGGGGAGATTGTTGGAAATATGATGCAATGTGTTGTCCTTGATGGCAACCTACTTGACGAAGTTGTATTTGGATGGCAACCTTTGTGTTAAAGATGTAAGAATGATGTTCTATAGTTCAGTTCAAATGTGACAGAGAAAATAATTCCAGTATGTGCTGGAGAAATGATAAATATAATATGTCACAATGTATACGCGAGTTTGTAAAGGCCAAGTCACGTATGCACGCGGATAAGTACGTCCCAAGTCGTGTATGCCCTTTTGCGCTCCAAATTTATAATACCAAGGGGAATTACCATGGTTTTGGCACACAGTATTGAGTGATGTATGGTTTATTTGATTCCGTCCAAGAATACCATCGGAAGTTGTGTGGTTTTGGCTCATGGTATTGACAAAGGCTAAATCTATATAAGGAGAAGAAGATCATAGTGCAAGTGGGTGCATAGGTCTGGGTTTTAATGAATACTTCACTCTGAAGTATATCTGCATGGAATGGGTAACGGTTTATTGATTGATCTGAATCAATAATGCACCTATGAAGAAAATGATGAAGAGGGATCTCTAGATCTGAAATGACTATGTATTTTCTATATCTGTTTATGGAATGTTTAGATCTGTGATCTGGCGAATCTTTGCTAAAGAAAAGGGTAAGATCAGAGCTATTTATTTGTTCTAAAGAATTGCACAGCCCTAAAATTTTTGTAGATCTATACGCAGGTTCGTGACAGAGAAAGCGCGTATATACGTGGGTTGGTTTCAGAAAAAGCGCGTATGGAATATGAGGTCAGTTCTGAAATATGTGCAGATGTATACGCAAGTTTGTCTCTGTGAAAGCGCATATATATGCAGGTTCAGTGAAGTAAAAGCGCGTATGGAATATATGGTTTTGTTGAAGTATGTGGAATGAAATTTCTGATCTGTTCTACTGTTTTACTGCTATCTGTCAATGATGTATTCATACAGATCTGGGTTGTTTGAATGTTGAATATGCTGCTGATTATGTTGATTAAAGATAAAGTTGTTGGTTGATTGGTTGATGATTCAATGAATGAATTGATGGGGTTATAAGTTTCAGTTTGATGTATGTTGAGCTTAAATGTGTGGAGTGGGTCCAGTCTGAAAATCTGATGAAAAGTGGCCTACAAGGTATGTTGTGTGGAAGCTGTTGGATCCAGTATGAAAATTGATGAAACGTGGTCTGCAATGGTGCTGAGGGTCGAAGCCTTCAGTGAGGGGGTTGTAGCTCCCTTCCAGTGGTAGCTGGTAAACGAGAGCAGGGGGAAGTAGCTCCCTTCCAGGAGAGGCTGGTAAACGAAATCAGGGGGTTGGAGCTCCCTTCCAGTAGTGGCTGGAGAACGAGAGAAGGTTGCAGCCTTCTGCAGGTGGGTGCTTGTGTGCTGGTATGAGTCTGTGCCAGTAAAAATTGTAAGAAGTTTTCTTTATAATAAATATTGAAGATAGAGACGACAGCAGTGGTGGTTTTCTCTCGAATTGGGTTTCCACCTAAAATACTGGTGTTCATGCGTGTGATGGTTTATTCTGTTATTACTGCACATGCTTACTGCTTATTAAACATCTGATGAATGAATGATGCAATGATCTAAGTAAAGAATTAAATTCATAACAAGATATATGTACATACGCAAGTTTTCTTAAGGATATCTGCGTGTATATGCGAGTTGGGTTCATTAAAGTAGCATATGGGTTTAAGAGAAAGAAAAAGTAAAAAGTTTTTAGTCAGCTCCAAATACTGATTCACCTCCCCCTCTCAGTATTTTTCCCAACACCTCTTTAGTATGAAAGAGGGGCAAAGGAAGGAGCTAGCTATAGTTTACAAAGTCAACAACGCTGTCACAAAAGGAGGGAAAGCTACTAGGGCAGTGCAGTTTTGAAGGAGGAAACTTCTTAAGGAAGCTACATCACCAATGAGTGGGTCCCGGGATGGAGAAGCTCATGAAGGATAAAAAGTAGGGGATAGCAGCAAAGGATTCATTCATTCATTCTTCTTGTCTCAGTCTTGTGACTGATTTGCAAAATTCAGCTGTTTAGCTGGAGTTGCAGCACTGCTTAGTGCAAAGGATTCTCATGCGGGAATTCTATTTTCACCATTAATATACCTGATTGGGAGATCTAAGGAGGAGGTCTTGAGTTAAATTCTCATCATCTATCTAGAGGGGAACCATCCTCTACTCTAGACAGTGCAGTCACTTCCAGTGAATGCGTTATTTCTGTAGTAGCTGGGAGAAGGAAGACATCTCAAAGCTAGTACTTCAAACCATGCAGAACATTGCAAGGGATCTTAAGGAGATGAGGCATGAAGAGGAATCTTTAGGGTTTTTCCATGAGGCAAGCACTGGCACTGAAAATAGCATGGGGCGTTCAAATGCATCACAACACTCCACCATGCATTCATTTATAACTGGAGGAGATAATCAGGGCACTATGGGGGAATATTTTGAAGAGTATGAACTCTAATCTCAAAGGTTCAAGGAGCACTTGAGCTTTCAGGAGTTTTGTCGGATCAAGGATGGAAGGAGGATTGATCCTCATCAAAAGGAGGATAATGTGATGCAGGGATCACCCCTATAGCACAGTATGGTAGGGTTCTTATTGCCCACATTTTATGGGACACCTAAGTGCAAAGCAAAAGCATGGGTAGAGAGGATGGACACATACTTCCAGCTCAAAAAGGTTTCTGAGATAGAAGCCATCAAGATAGCTACGTTGCACCTAGAAGGGGAAGCTCAAGATTGGTGGTTTCATACTAAACTTTCACCAAGAAACTAGTGGATATGTTTGATCCAAGGGATCCGGAAGCCCACTTTTCCAAGATAACCAAGCTCAAGCAGGAGGGAGATCTTGAGGATTACATTGCTGAGTACTTGCAGCTCTCAGTGATGGTATCCAACCTCACTATGAGTAGGAAGGTATGCATGTCTGTGAATGGGATGGCTGAACCATTACAAGGGTTGGTCAAGTCTACCAAACCAACCACACTCCTTGAAGCTATGGAGAAAGCTAGAGATCTACAACACATCTTTCCCAGGGCAAGAACCTTTTTGTAGAAAAAGACTCACTCAAGACCAAGGGAGACAATCCCTGCTTAGGATTTGGAGGGGAAATGTGTTACAGGGGGTACACATCATGTCAAGACCTTCTTCAAGAAGGATGCTAGCACTGTACAATCCATAGAAGACTTTGCTCCAAGAGGGGGAGTTGTTGCAGCGTTACGAGGAGCCCCAAAGTATCTAACCTTGAGGGTGAGAGGCACCATCATGGGGAAAAGAGTTTCTGTATTGATAGATAGTGGGGCCACTCTTAATTTTATTGATGCACAACTGGTACACAGGAGAGGAATTCCCATGGAAGAGTTTGAGGGATATTCAGTTTTGATCCTAGGAGCTATGACCCTGCAATGTGCCAAGTATGTTCCAGCACTAACCATTACTATGGGGACCTATACATTGACAGACCACTTCTTTGTGGTAGATATTCTAGACACCAATGTCATATTGGGATTCCAATGGTTAATCAATTTTGGGAGAGTTACCACTAACTGGAGGACTTTGGAGATGGAATGGACTGGAGGGGAGGATGGCCAACAATAAAGAATCAAGGGTATAAACACATATCCCCCTCAGGTTGTTTCAACACATAGGATGGAGGCAGATTTGCATAGAGGGGATGTTGAATGGGCAGTGGAGATGCATATATCAGAGGTGAAGGGCAAGGACTCCCCAGTACATCCAGATGTTTAGTCTCTTTTGGACCAGTATTATATAGTATTTGAGGACATCCCACCAGGGAGACCACCTGACCGAGGGTTTGAACACACCATTGAGTTGGAACAAGGGGTCCAAGCAGTAATCACCACTCCTTATAGGCATCTCAAGGCTTATAGGGATGATATCGAAAGAGCTATCCAAGAGCTGCTAGCACTAGGACACATCTAGCCTAGTACTAGTCCTTTTGCTTCCTCGGTGGCTTTGGTAAAGAAGAAATATGGCACATTGAGGATGTGCATTGATTATAGGGCCTTGAGCAAGAAGACTATGAAGAACCGGTACCCTATACCCAGGATCGATGAACTCATGGATGAGTTAATGGGATCCAAATACTTCTCCAAGACTGATTTGAGTTCCGGGTACCATCAAATCAAGGTGAGGGAGCAAGATATTCCCAAGACAACGTTCAAGTGTCACTATGGGAATTTTGAGTTTCTGGTAATGCCCTTTGGATTGACTAATTCTCCAGCAACTTTCTAATCCTGCATGAACCACATCCTCCATGGTCATTTGAGAAAGTTTGTATTGGTCTTCTTTGATGATATTCTTATATACAACCGAACTTGGGAGGAGCACTTGCAACATATTGAGACAGTCTTACATATCCTCAAGGAGCAGCGATTCTATGCCAAGCTCTCCAAATGTGATTTTTTCCTCACAGAGATGTTGTATTTGGGGCATATCATAGGAGTGGATGGAGTAAGGGTACATGAGGAGAAGATCCAGGCTATCCGAGATCGGCCTGAACCCAGGAATGTTACATAACTCAGAGGGTTTGTGGGCATATGCACTTATTACCGGAAGTTTGTGAAAGGATTCTCACAACTAGCAGCACCACTCACAGACTTGACAAAGAAGGGAGCTTTAAATTGGACACCTATAATGCAGAGGGCTTTTGATAAGCTCAAAGAGGTAATGAGTAGTTTTCCTATTTTGGTTTTACCTGGCATTTCTCAACCTTTTGTGCTAGAATTTGATGCATTAGGTGAAGGTATTGGGGCAGTCTTGATGCAAGGAGGACATCCTATAGCCTTTGAGAGTAGGAAGATGCTCCATCATGAGAGGTTATACCCCATATATGATAAAGAAATGTTGGCCATCATGCATGCATTAGCCAAATTCCAACTATACTTGGTGGGAAATAAGTTCAAGGTGAAGACTGACCACAACAGTCTTAGATTCTTCCTTGAAAAGAGACAACTCCAGGAGAGACAACAGAAGTGGCTGAGAAAAATCCAAGCTTATGATTTTGACATAGAATATGTCAAGGGGAAGAGCAATATAGTAGCTGATGCACTATTTAGGAGGCCTACAACGCTGTCCTTGAGGGGCATGGATGCAGATTGGAAGGCTCAACTCTTAGTTGAGTATTCCAAAGATGACTTTGCATGTGATATACTTGATGGGGTGGTATCGGATGAAAGGTTCAGAGTAATGGATGAGGTTATCTATTACAAGGATCGGATCTACTTGGCTAAGAATTCTAAGCTCAAGGAGAAGATCTTATTGGCCTCACATGATTCACCACTTGCAAGGCATCAAGGCTTCACAAAGACTTACAGATCTATCAGAGAGAGGTTCTCATGGAAGTGTCTCAAGGAGGATGTGGTCCAGCATGTCTGGGAATGCACCATTTTCCAAAAAAATAAGGGATAACACACTTACCCTATTGGATTGTTGCAGCCACTACCTATTCCAGAAGGGAAGTGGGAAAGTATCTCTATGGAATTCATCACCGACTTACCGACAATGCAAGGTAAGGATTGTATCTTTGTTTTTGTTGATAGACTAACAAAGTGCTCTCATTTATTTTCCATTTTTTCACATTATACTGCTTCACAGGTAGTTGAGCTCTTCTTCAGAGATGTATTTAGACTCCATGGTCTCCCTAAGACCATAGTGAGTGATTGGGACAGTCACTTCATGGGTGGCTTTTGGCAGGAACTTTTCCGGTTAGTGGGGACTGATTTGACTCCAAGTACTAGCTATTACCCAAAAAATTATGGGTAGACCGAGATAGTGAACAAGTGGTTAGAAGGCTACTTGAGGAACTATGTGGCAAGGCAGCAGAAAGCTTGGCTACATTGGCTCCACTTGGGAGAGTATTGTTACAACACTACTCACCACATTTCTATTGGCATGAATCCATTCCGAGCCTTATATGGGTATGAGGCACTTTCATTTTCTGATGTTATGTTTGGAGCAAGTCAAGCTCCAAGGGCGAGGGATTTGATTCAAGAGAACCAAGGCATACTCAGGGCACTTAAAGACAACATTGCCACTGCTCAGAACCAGCAGAAGATGTATGTAGACCATGGTCGGATAGAGAGACAGTTTGAGGTGGGAGATCTTGTCTACCTATGTCTTCAGCCTTATAAAAAGTCCACACTCAAGGTGAAGGGAGCTGAAAATCTCAAACCATGTTTCTATGGGCCATACAGGGTGAAAAAATGTATTGGTAAGGTAGCGTATGAGCTGGAGCTTCCTAAGGGGAGCAAGATCCACAATATCTTCCATGTCTCTTGCATCAAGAAGGCCATTGGGAGGAATTTAGTTGCCAACATGGAACTTCCCCCTATTGATGATGAGGGCCACTTGATCTTGCAGCTAGAAGCAATCCTAGACACAAGGGAGAGGCAGCTGAGAAACAAAGTCATCAAGGAATGTCTGATTCAATGGAGGAATCTACCAGATGAGGATGCCACTTGGGAGGGAGAGAAGATCTTGCAACATCCTTCTTTACTATTGATTGTGGGAAAACAAATTTTGAGTGGGGAGGACTGTAATGTTCCCAATTAGCCACTGCTACTTGGAACATTATAATTGCTCCATTTTTGAAATAATAAGTAGGAAACACAATAAAACCTATCCCAGTGTGAAAAGGGATTGAGGTAGGAGAATAAAATAAATCCTCTTTAGTATGAAAGAGGGGAAAAGCAAGGAGCTAGCTATAGTTGACCAAGTCAACAACACTGTCACAAAATAAGGGAAAGCTACTAGGGTAGTGCAGTTTTGAAGGAGGAAACTTCTCAAGGAAGCTACATCACCAATGAGTGGGGCTCGGGATGGAGAAGCTCATGAAGGATAAAAAGGAGGGGATAGTAGCAAAGGATTCATTCATTCATTCTTCTTGTTTCAGTCTTCTGACTGATTTGCAAACTTCAGTTGTTTAGCCAGAGTTGCAGCACTCCTTAGTGCAAAGGATTCTCATGCGGGCATTCTATCTTCACCATTGATATAGCTGATTGGGAGATATAAGGAGGAGGTCTTGAGTTCAATTCTCATCATCTATATAGAGGGGAACCATCCTCTACTCTAGACAACGCAGTCACTTCCAGTGAACGCATTATTTCTGCAGCAGCTGCAGTAGCTGGGGTTGCATCTTTCCAATTGTGCTTGTTTCAGAAGAGGAAGGGTCTATTTCACTCCGGGAGATCTATTAAGAGAGGCCTTGGGAAAAATATTGTATTGTTTATTCATTTCAGATCATATTTGGTCTTTATTTATACATTTTTGCTGGGAATAGCGTTATTTTCTGCAGAGCCACTTTTTATGTTGTTATTTTGCCAGAAACCCTTGCCGGGACATTCCGAGGTGCTTGTAAAAGAGGTCTAACCTCTCATTTCTGATTCCATGCTTAATGAAAGCTCTAAATATTTATTAAGCTATATATTTCTATATATTCCATAATAAAAATAACGCTTTTGCAGTCTCCGACATTTCTATTTTATGAAGCAGTGGGATTTGGGTGTTTTTATGCATATATGAGTAGCGGAGATCTGTATAGAGTAGCTAGAATGATTTTTTTTCTGATGCCAATATATATTTAAGCTACATAAATCATATATTAAAGGATCCAAGCCCTGGAATGCGTTATTTTTGTACTGGTTTCCTTATACAACGTCCCCATTGGAGATATTGCAGAAATTCCTGAAAAGGAATATTACATTTCTGGGATATTTAGGTACAACAAGATCAACACAATCCATATGTGCGAGAGCATCTAGTTGGTGACCTCCTATGGTTGTAGGAAATTTTATTTTCTTGTGGAAGTCAACTCATTTCTTCTCTCTTTTTCGTTTATTTTCTTCATTGATTTTGGGGTCGAAAAGGCACTTGTCAGGATCTGATGTATCAGATAAGATTGGTGTAGCCATTATCACCCATGCCTTTGGCTTTTTCTACCTCCATGGAATCCTAAACATATAGGCTCTTGAGTGCCTTGTTTCACTTGTCGATATGTATTTTGAAGTTGTGAAGAGAGATGGAGGGCTTGGATTGGGTCGTCGCCCAACAATGTGGGTAATCTTGAGCAGATTCTTTCTGTAGAAGGAAATAAATCACAGGACTTCAACCAAATGTATTAGAGCAGACCTGCAATAGGCACTTGGGATCAATTTCTTGAATTCCCGCATCCTTCCTCCAAACCTACGACAGTATGGCCGCATCCTTCCTCCAAACCTGCGATAGTATGGCTGCATCCTTCCTCCAAACCTACAAAAGTATGGCCGCATCCTTTCTCCTTCCCTGGACAAACCATGCAACCAGAGGGAGATGAATGAGGGAATTAAAACTTTTCATATTTGAAATTTTTTGACATTTTGAAATGAAATACGTGTGTTTTTTTAAGGCCACTCAAATTCCATTAATTAAATGTGTAAGTATTTTCTTTGGGTTAATAAGGGGTTTGGGTAAATAAGTGGTATTGTTGATTATAAATGATTATTAATCAGGTTAGATCTAAGAAATTTATTTAAATTATTAATTATATAAAATTGTTGAATTTCTATTTCATAAATCATTATTTGAGAGGATTTTGGTTGATTTTTTGATCTAATTATGTGATATTAAAGATGAATTATGGTAACTTAAAAATAAGTTTTATGTGGTTAAAAAGGAAGTAGTAATGTTATGGTATGAATGATTATTTTCAATCAAATTTTTGGTTTAATAAGGATAACTCATCTATGGACATTTTCCATGATGTTTAAGATGGAGTCAATACAGGAAAGATGATACTTAAAGGGCTCCCACATGCTTTAGAAATTTTATATCTATTGTTTTATAAACATTAGAGGTGGAAAAATATCCTAAGCTTTAGAGCTAAGTTTGTTCCAACTTAGCCATATCTTGAACAACAAATTGTTGTTGACTTCAAGGATATGATAGAAATTTGGTGGGTTGTAGGGTAGTCTTGTCATGAAATAAATGTAATGTAGTTACTAGGTAGGTAGGGGGAACCATTTTGGTGGAACTTGGTCATAAATGGGACATCTATCCATGCATATTTTTTTAAGAACAAATACACCTAGTGGATTATCATTGTAGGGGAATCACTTTAGGATCTAGGCTACTATTCACACACTAACTAAAGGGATATTAGTGAAACCCACAAAAGTATTATAGGTGCTTTTATAGAAATAGTTGGTCTTGTGTTCTCATTGGTTAGGTATGGGCAAATGACAATAAAGTAAGAGAAGTTATAGGTGATTTTATAAAATAGGTGTTCTTGTGCTCTCATTGGTTAGGTATGGACAAATTATAATTGGGTGTATCGGTGGAGGTGGGTGGGGGGAGGGTTTAGAGGTATTAGGAAGTATACAATTAGGTATTTAGTAAAATTAGAGAGCCTTAATAGGAAATATATATTAGGAGGGGGAATTCAAGAAAATGATTTTGGGAGATCTTTATCAATATCTATGGAATTTGAGGGTATTATTTAAAATCCCATGAATGCATGTGCTATGTCACAAGTTTAAAAGTGAAGGTCTTGTGAGATAACCAGATCAACCTACTCCTACAATTGATGTGGTTGACAATGAATGGTTATTTTCTCAAGAAGATGTTATTTGTTTCTTTATTTTGTCATGTTTAAAAATAATATAACTTGAATTATTCATTAAATTTATTTTTTGTCACCACCAATCCACATATTTGATTCTAAGACTTGCCAATAAAAGCTTCTCTTACGAAATTATTTTGCATTTTTTTTTTCGTTTTTTAGCTATTCAAGACTTGTGGGACTTGCAACATTATTATTATATATATATATATATATATATATATATATATATATATATATATATATATATATATATATATATATTGGTTTACTAGTTATCAATGACTTGCGAGACTATCTTGTTGTCTAATAAACTACAACCCAGGGGATAAGCTATCAAATTTATTTGGGGTTTGCAAGACTAGCTTGTAGCTGTCTAATAAAACATGACTCATGGGAATATAATATATCAAAAGCATTTGAGATTCATAGCTATCCCAGGCCCCACCAACCCTCAACGTGGATAGATTTTCAGTTCCATAGATTTCACAAGTATGGTGATCATTTGGTTAGATACTTCCCTCTAAGAATTAGCAGGAGGAGTTGTTAAAAGGTAGTCTACAAGAATGATTATCGGGCTCAGGTAGCAGATCAGTCAGAAGGTGGTGAGCAGGAACATATGGAAGAGGTGGTGCATCAGTAGGAAGAGGGGCTTATCTCGATGGAAGGGATGGAGGAACAAATTGAACAAATGTAGATCCCTCTTGTTGGTGAGATATTGAACCAAGCACATGACACTCAAGCTCCAGTGAAACCTGCACCGGACTTGGTGGGTACTGTCACTTGATCCTTTCCTTCTATTCATGATACTCTTGATATGTTATTAAATGTTATTCAATCGCCTGGTCCTTCCAGGCCCCTAGTAAATGAGCCATTGTGCATAAAAAATATTTCTATAATGATTAAAATATAAAGTTATAACATACCAGCTCATACTCGAACATAACATCTATATCAATATTCTTCTTCTGTATATTCTTGATCTTCATCCAGCTGATCAACATCTATACCAACATCTGATTTAGAAATGGTTTTGAAATGATCAACCATGTCATCATCATCATCAATTATGTCATTTCCAATAATATCCTCATCGACATTGTCATCAATAATATCACTGAAAAACTATTGACGAGACGCACACAAAGATGATTTTTATTTTCAATTTCTAATATTTTGAAAGAAATGACATAAGACCTTGTTTCCATGACAATGCATTGGAGGTCGGGTCGGTGATACTAACACCTTCTTCTACCGTTAGAATGGTCTATGAGGCAGATGGGGGTGTTACAATTTCCTATTGTCTTACCTATATTGGATAATGAATTCCACCCATATCAATGAGATTGGGGTTGTGGCTTCACTTCTTCCTTCTTCTTGGTTATTTAAAAAAAAATGATTCTAGTCATTTCCTAATCATGGTTTGATTCATGAATGAATGTAGCAATTTTAATTTCCTGTAAACACAATATATTAATAACAGGAGAAAAATTTATTACTTTCAAAATCATGGTTGTAATAAGGGTTTGTGAGCTCTTGCATGTTGCATGATACCATCTTCATTTTATTTTTATTAAAGAAGTGCACTCACTTCTTCCCTTCACACCTTGAAAAGGTGTCAAATGATTTGGGAGTGCTAAAAATTTGTATACAAGGTAGAAATATCATTTGAACTTATGTTCCCTAGATTTTTGCGGGTATCATCCCCGCCAATTAATGGATAATAATTTGGTTGTCGGGGTCAAGGGTCGTTCTATAGGACCCCACTTCTTACATAACATATTTGGAGATTCTTGGTGGCTCTCTGATTTCCATATAATTGCTAATATTGTTTTGAGTTAGGATTGGAGAGGATGAGGAAGATGTAATTTTCTTAATGTGGGTAAATTAATATTTTCATGTCTATATAAAATTCCCATTTCTAACAAATCTAGTCCACATATTCTTGTTTTCATGCAACATTAACCAAGGCCTATTGGTCCTAACTTGATGTTGCAAGGGATACGAGTACAAAGGAGTAGGGAGAATAATTTATCCTACGGGGGAGACTTTGGTACTGAAAGTAAGTGTTAGGGCGATTGATGTATGACATAGCTTGATTTCAACTAAGCCTAAGCCCCAAAATGTACAACAAATATTTTTGATCCATTAAAATATCAACCTTGATGCATTCTATTTTTGAGGGAATGGGTTAAAGATATGGACTGAATCATTACATATATTTAAGTTTCCCATTGTGGAACAAATCATTCTATAAATGGTCAAAAGCATAAGGGAATTCCACCTAGCTCATTAAATAAATTTTAGAACCTTCTTAAGTTAAAAACCATTCATTCAGCCTTTTCGCAAAAATACAACCATAGTGTTTTGAGACATCCATATATAGGCTATCAGATATACTTCATGACAATTATTTTCAATCAAAAAATGTAAATGAAAAAAAAAATGTAGTTAGGCAATCAATAGCCATGCAAATCAATCCATGGGGTCCTAAGGTCTCTATGGCCTAGGATTTGGGACAAACTTTAGTGGGATATGATACACCAAATACCATAACATTTCCTAACATTTTTGTTTTCTCTATTATCAACATGAATATCAACTTGATATCTTGAATATCAACATGAGTTTAGGGGGGATTTCATTACCTTGTGTATTGCCTTTGGTATAATATTCCATGGGTCCTTGGGAGGAACTGTTTTTTAAACTCCTCGGTCAATCTCTCCTTGTGTAATTTATAGAATGATAGATACATGTGAATGGATGGTCATTTAATTAAACCCATGCATCCTTGTGATAAGAATTAAAGGCCACAACCTCAAGCTCAGATAATCTCCACTAAACTTATACAATGTACATGTTTTGGTGAGGAACTTCTAATATAACCCTATATCTTTTCATAACTTGAAAACATACTAGAACTTAATTTCTTTCATTCATTGACTATTTGATTGAGAAGTATTGTGATATAAAATGACATATTTCATAAAAAATAAAGAGATAATGTTTTGAATATTAAATGGTTAATATCATCCTTTCTCACTTCTATTTCAAAAAAATTAAAAAAAATCCTTTAAATGTATTGGAAAAGCATGAGTGAAATTGATTTAGATTGAGGGTCTTTACATCACTGGAGGTGACGATGGCGCTTGACCTAGCCCCTGCTCCTGGTTTCCTCTGCGTCTGAGGCTGCTGGCCTTCCTTGGCCCTCTGGATTCGTTGGAGGGCTCTGTGTTCCTGGTGCTGGGTCCTCATTCCAAGTTTTTTTGTGCCTGTCCTTGCGCGACGCTTGGGATTTTTTCTGCGTGGCGCTTTGGGCCTGTCACGCAGCGCATTGATCTGCTGCGTGGATCTTATCTTTCTAGCTCTATCTCCATTGCCCTCTTTTGATGCGACAAAGATCTTCGTGTTTTCTTTCTGGTGCAGGGTCCTCTACTCAGAGCTCTTTGCGCGCTTTGAGATTGTGCAAGATTTTTCTTTGACTGTTGCGCGACGCATTGAACTGTTGCGCGGCGCTCCGAGATGTTGCGCGGTGCTCCAAGATGTTGCGTGGCGCTTGGTGACTCTATCCATTTCTAACTGTTTTTTTCCTCCTTTGAAGTCTAGGAATGCTGCGTGCTCTGCCTACGCGTTTTTCCTAGTCTCTTTCAACTGTATTTCTTTCTCAAGGTCTGTCATGGGCCCTCCGGTGCTGCCTTGGAGGATTCCTTCAAACAATCTGCAGCAGATGCCTTCTTCGCTCTAGTTAAAACCTTACAGCCCCAGCGACCTCAGCCAGCACTTTCGAAGTTTGTTAAGAAACTTGATGGGTTATAAGAGGCCGAGCTACCTCCTACTCTTCCTCGAATGGCTGCGCTCGCCCTAGCTGATCGGGGACTCATCGATCAATTCAATGGCTTATGGCCATCACCGAAAATAGTTCAATGATGGATAGAAAGGAACTGGGCAGACAAAGTTAATGGTGAAATTTCCATTCGCTTCTGCAGAAAAGGCTATTATACCTTCCATTTTGAATCAAGAGTAGATAAGGACTTAATATTCAGAAATGGTCCTTATTTCATGGACTCCCGTGGATTATATCTGAACAAATGGACTCCAGATTTCGATCCCGAGCTGGATGTCCCTAATGCTATCCTGGTTTGGGTCCGGTTGCCGCATCTCCCGCTCCACTGTTGGGGATATGACTCGGTTCGTGCCATTGGAAATGCTATCGGGAAATACATTGATTGGAGCGAGCTCAAGGATAATATGTAGGCATGTGCTCGTACATGTGTTGAAGTTGACCTCGGCAAGGGTCTTCCAGAGGCAATTAAGCTAAAGGTGGATGACTGGACGCACATTCAACAACTGGACTACGAACAAATTCCCTTTAAATGCAAGGTATGTCACGAATATGGCCATTTTTCCAATCGATTCTCTAAATTAGTTAATTTTGAACCTGCTCAATCAGAAGAACAATGGGAAATCATTAAAAAAAAGAAGACTATAGCTGGCCTGAAAGCAAATCCTGAAGCTGCTCCTCCCAAAGCTGCATCCTCCAAACCACCCCCCTCTTCTGATCCTCCCAAGACCTCTCCCTCAGCTGCTACTCCCTCCTCTTCTACCCTAATCCCTACCAATCCGGGCCCTACCTCTGACCCTCCCTTGAACTCCTTAAATCCCTTTAGCGCCCTCTTTCTTCCTGAAAATGATCCCCCGATTTCCCTTGAAAATGAACCCCCCATTATATTTTCCCTTTCTCAATCCTCCCCTTCCCACTCTCTTAACCCCCCCCCCCCCCTTCCCGATCAACCAGGAGCTCCTCGAAAGAGCATGGGGTTAATTCAGAATCTCAAAAAAAAGGGCCTGGCAGAAAGACTAGCAAACAGCAAAGGGATGAAAATGCCCAAAAAGATATTGCTATGAGAACTTAAAACCCCATAGAAACCTATATATTGAGTCAAAATAGCAAAGAAACAGCTCAAAAGGAGAAAGGGGGATGAGCATCCCTCCGAACCCCACATACTCAATGATAAAAGTTATATCATGGAATTGTAGGGGTCTGGGGCACCCCTCAAAAGTTGCTGCCCTAGAGGATATTATAGATCAAGAGAAGCCAGGAATATTAATGATTCAGGAGACAAAACAAATATTGCAAGAGATAAAAGGAACTATAGATCAACTTAGACATTATGAGGGACATATTTGTGAAGCAAGAGGAGCCTCCGGTGAAATCACCACTATCTGGAACAAAAATGTTTGGACATGCACATCCAACACTATCAGTCAATTTTGGGTTAAAGTAACTTTAGAAAAGCAAGCAGAGAACAAACAAATATTCATCTATAATATTTATTCACCGAACCATTTTAGAGACAAAGAGCAGTGTTGGGCCACTCTACAAGAAGACATCCAAGCTAAAAACAATAGCAATATCATCCTTGGGGGAGATCTCAACCTTATATTACACTCCAGTGAGAAAAGAGGAGGTATCTTTACATCTGATCCTTTTAGAGAAAAGCTGGAGAACATCATGCAAGATCATGACCTAGCTGATATCATCCCAAAAAACCGGAGGTATACTTGGAATAACCGCAGATTGGGCAAGGATAACATAATGGAGCGGCTTGACAGAATTCTGATAAACACCAATCTCCTCTCCGATTTCTCCACAGCTTATGCCGAAATTCTTCCTTATCTAGCTTCCGATCATTATCCCACCAGCATTGTTCTAGAGACTCATTGCCCATTGGGGCCGCTACCCTTTAAATATAGCTCTCTATGGCGCAACAACCCAAGTGTGGATTAGATAGTTAAAGAAACTTGGCAGCATCATGTAGAAGGATCACCGGGATTCATTTGGGAAAGTAAATTGAAAAATACAAAATATGCCTTGAAGGAATGGGTGAAGCAAAATTATAAAGAACCAGAAAATACCAAAGCTGATATAAAAAACAAATTGAAAGAAAATCACAGAAAAATAGAGGAGAATGGGCTCTCCCAAGAGGATAAAGCACTTGAAAGTGATTTATATTATCAGCTGTACCGTGCCAATAGAGAAGAAGAGCAGAAACGGAGATTAAAATCAAGACAGCTTTGGCTTCATGGAGGAGATAAAAATTCTGCTTTCTTCCATAAGCAAGCAACTATCCGGAAAGTAAAAAATAATGTTACCATGATCTGTGATGAGGAAGGCCTTCCTCAAAAAACCCAAGCAGCCATCAAACAAACAACTTCAGCATACTACCACTCTCTCTTAACAGAAACAAAGGAAACAAAGGATTACTCCAATCTCCTACAGCACATGCCTAGAGGAATCAATGAGGAAATCAATGCAGATTTGACTAAAGAAATCACTGAAGAAGAAATACAAAGTGCCATTTGGATGCTTTAGCTAGATAAAGCCCCAGGTCCAGATGGCTTTCCAATCTGTTTCTACAGAACTTACTGGCGAAAAATTAAAAAATACCTTGTCAAGATGCTAAGATGGACTCAACGCAACTGCAAAATAGGAGGATTTACCAATACCACCCATCTTGCCCTCATTCCTAAAGAAAATCGACCCTTATCCTTTTCTCGTTTTCGACCCATATCGCTGTGTAATTCATCTTATAAAATCCTGACAAAATTTTTGGCTACTCGTCTTAAACCTCTCTTCCCTTCTCTCATTTCTGAAAATCAAGGGGGTTTTTTGGCCAATAGACAAATCTCGGACTCCATCCTTCTTGTACAAGAGGCTATACACTCCAGTCATGCAAGAAATGAGAAAGGCTTTATCTTAAAGCTAGACTTAGCCAATGCTTTTGACCGTGTCCGGCACTCCTTCCTATTTGCTGTTCTAGAAAAAATGGGATTTTCCACAACCTTCATCAATCTTATTAAAGTCTGCATTACTGGGCCATGGATCTCCCCTCTTATCAATGGTAGACCTAGACCTTCCTTTCGATCTTCTCGAGGACTTAGACAAGGATGTCCTCTGTCCCCCTATCTATTTATTTTGATGGCTGAATCCTTCAGCAGAGCTCTGGATTTCAACCGTCGCATGGGCCTCATCACCGGAATTAAATTTGATAATGGAGTCAAGAACATCAACCATTCCCAGTTTGTTGATGATACTCTTCTAATGGGGGGAGCATCAGTTATCATAGCCAGACGCTTCAAAACTCTACTAGATCAATTCATGAGCTATTCCGGAGGTTTGATAAATTACCACAAGAGCTGTATTTATGGATGGAATGCTTTGGCACAAATTATTCACAGAATTGCTAATATTTTTGGAGTTCCTTGCAAGCTGGATTGGGAGCACTTTACTTATCTGGGCATGCCAGTGAGTGCTGGCAACCTGAAAGCTATTGCCTGGTAAGCTATTATTGACAAGATAAAAAGGAAGATACAGTAATGGGGCACCTCTTGGCTTAATCCAGCAGGGCACCTTATCCTTCTTAAAGCAAGACTCTCTTCTCTGCCTTTGTACTGTTTTACGCTCATGCAAGCCCTTGCCAATTTTCACAATAAAATGGATGCTCTCATTTGACAATTTCTTTGGCAAGGAGGGAGAACTGAAAAAAAAAATATAACTTGGTGAGCTGGAAGTAGGTCATTCAACCGCATGAGAAAGGAGGGCTAGAAATCAAATCCCCTAAAATTCTAAACCTTGCCTTTGCTGGCAAACTTGTTTGGAGACTCATTACTGGTAAGAATGTCTGGTGGAAGATAGTCCTAGAAAAAAAATACCTCAGCTTCCCAAGGCATCAGCTTTTGGATCTTGAACTCCCTAACAGAACGTGCTCTAAAATATGGAGGATGTGTAAGAAAGCCATTCCTTTTCTTGAACAAAATACCTCCAAAGTGCCCAAAGGAGGCAGCCACATTAGGATTGGGGAGGATAAAATAATGGGGCAACAACCCATAAATCGATGGCCTGGAACGCAGTAGATTCTAAACTTTTTTCACAGCACAGGAATTCAAAATCTGGACCAGATCTCTTATTGGGATGCCCACACTCATCTCTGGAAAGTTTGGACCTTCCCCTGCATTCCGGCAGACATATAAACCAGCCTCAACAATTTGCAAGCCCATCTCCATGGTATAGCTCCTTCCAATCGCTTCGCTGCTGATGACTTTCGTTGGGATCCTTCAGGTACTGATTATACCATAAAGGCTGCCTACCATAAGATCTGTAACATTTTTTTCCCCATGTCTATTTGGGCGCAGTGGAGATTGGTTTGGAAGGCTGAATCTCTTCCAAAAATTAAATTTTTTCTTTGGATCCTTCTCAGAGGGAAAGTTCTCACCTCTGAGAACCTTAGAAAGCGAGGAATAATTGGGCCCTCTCGCTGTCCAAATTGTCAATCTGATGAAGAGACAAGCCAACATATTTTCATAGAATGCCCTTTTTCTACTGCTTGCTGGAAGGAAGCATTTCATAGCCAAGATCTCCCTTGGGAGCCTAGCACAAGCATTATTGAAGCATTGCACATATGGAAAAAAAGCTACCCATGGAGAAAAAAAAAGAACAACATTGCTTGAAGGGTTTGGAATGCCCTACCCTGTACTCTTCTATGGAACATCTAGTTGGCAAGAAACCGCATGATCTTCAAAGGAAAGGAAACCAGCGTCAGAAAGCTCTACAACAAGGCCTGGAGTCTCAACTTGGAAGCCCTTTCCACGAAATGTCAAGGACATTTGAACACGCTGGACCTCCATGTAGAAGAAAGGAATTACATAGGGTATCTTCTAGATAGAAACAATATAGCCCAAAATGGAAGCAATCCCAGTAGCAGAAACAACTCCAGGTACAGCTGGAAACTCAGGATGAAAGAAGAAGAATTTGCACGATGGCTAGGAAATTGCAATACACATTATCTCTTCTTTGATGGTGCCTCCAAGTCCAACCCAGGAATGGCTGGGGCTGGAGGACTCATCTGCAATGGCAATGGTGATGTTCTAATGGATTATGAATGGGGCCTGGGCATTTTATCCAATAACAGAGCAGAAGCCTTAGGTCTTTACCAAGGTCTGCTTCAGCTTCAGAAACTTGGCATCAACACAACGGTTATCATAGGAGATTCAGCCATTGTTATTAATCTGATGACAAGCAATAGAAAAGCCCCCAATTTGAATCTTCAAAAAATCATAGGGCGCTTCCAAACCATCGATCAGCAGATGAAAGGGAATCTCTTTTATCATGTACTTCGAACCCTCAACAAAGAAGCTGATAAAAGGGCTAACAGAGCTTGTTCACATTCTATTGGAAACCTCGGGTGTAACGGTGTAGATCAGCTCTTCTTCTTGCCATGAACAGACTTTTTCTCCTTTGTATTTCCTACCCACAGCAAAACTTTGCTTCTGGTCTCCGAAAATCCAAGCTCAGATCCTTTGCAACATCACAAAGTTTCTTGAGTACGATGCACACAGATATAAACTCTGCTCTCTCAAAATCTCTCTCTTCCTGTGATGGTCCTTTAATTTCTGTGCACCCTCATGTTTATGGGCTTTCCCTTGATCCATTGAGCGCACTCATTCCTCCTTTGATCACTGTCATCCTTCACTTCATCGATCCCTATTCAAAGCTCCAAGTGTATGCGTGTCACAGCCCTTCTAACTTTGTCTTTTATGAGCCTCTGACTTCAACGCCCCTGTCCGACTTACTTGCTCCCTGCCACGGTGATCCGTCTTGCTTGGCACAACGAAACCTTATGAAACGGATGAAGATCTACGGGCGGCAATCTCATCATTCATTTAAATTTCAATTATGAAATGTAAAGTGCGCATTTTATTACTCCAGTTCGTTAGAATCTACACCACTGCTCTCTTTTTCACTACAAATCTAGCCAGATGCAAAAAATGAATTGATACTAAAAACACCGACTTTTGGTTTTCCTCCTGCCAATACCCCCTTGTAATTCTGGAGCTTTGCCTCCCTTTTTTTGAATCTTAATCCAGCAACCGACTTTGTGAAAAAAAAAAAAATTGATTTAGATTGAAACCATAACTTCATTTTTATTATTTCTTATAAACTTATCTTTCTTTACACTATTCAATCACAATAAAAATATGATTAAAAAATGTATAAAATTAATATAAATATTATTTAGTGAAAATATACTTATAATATTATTATTAGGTATTTTTTGAATTTGCAATCACATAAGTTGTGATATCAAAACTAGTTCAATGCACTTATGCCTAAAATTTTTATAATATATTAATCAAATGATGAATATTTGATTTCATTATGCTATAATATAAATGATGTATTTAATTAATAAAATAAATAGCATGAATATTTTAAATATTTAATATTAAATTTTCTTTTTTTGAAAAAATTAAAAAAATAAAAATAAAACTTTTAAATATGTAAATATGAATAAACTTAATTTAAATGAAAAATTAAATATTATTTTATATGAATCTCTATTTGATCTTTAAACTCTCATATAAACTCCACTAAACCTCAAAAAAAATATATGCAGTGAGAAAAATAATGTTTAGTATATCTCTTAATTTTTTCATAAATTAAAATCATAAATTTAATTCTCCCTTTATATCAAACATTGAAACTAAAAAATAATTAACCCAACTATTAAAAAAAACATTATATGAATTTAACTTTATAAAAAATTCAACCAAATACATTTATAACAACTACTTAACATTACACTTTTATATCCACATTAATATTACTAAATATAAAACTAATAAAAATTATATTGAGATCAATAACTTTTGATCTAAGTTTAATCTAACCTTGAATTTTCACATAACTTGAAACTATACTCGAACTTAATTACTTTCATAAATTTCAAACAATAGAACCAAAAAAGTAATTAACAAAAATCTATTCGAAAATGAATTTACAAGAGTTTAATAATCAACCCACCCCTCTATTATGTTAAAATTTATTTTTTAATGTTGCATCGAATCAACTAAACCTTTTTTAAATGAACACATGACATATTAATGTACAAATTTGGAAGTTCGACAGTTTGGAGGGCTTCGTCGCAATACCGACGTGCGGTCTAACCTTTGCAAGACCGACAGGTTTTCGGCTAACCGTCACAAAATCGACGTTTTTCTTAGAAACTTCGCAAGACCTATTGAGATTCAACAAGATGATGAGCTTAGTGAAAAGAGTCGCCTTCACTAAGTGGACCCGCAGGCTATTTTTGGCGCAAGTATATTTTTAGACTATGTATATTTTTAGACATGATGATCATATTTCAGAATTTGCAGGATGATATTTGTGGATGGTTGATCAAGTTGGAAAAATAAATGAAATTCTATTTTTAGAATATTTGGCGAAGTCTATTTATAGATCGTCAATCTAAAAATAGATGCATGTTAATTATTATTAGCTCTTAATAATAATCAGACTCTAAACAACAACTTATTGTCTTGGAGCACTTCAGTTCAGTGCAAAAATGTGGCACATCAGCTGACAGAAGGAATTACACTATTCCTGAGGGTTTACTGGAGCTATTGCACGAAGGACTCAGTTAGAACTCAAGTGGTAGAGTTATGACATAGTTGGAAGAAGTAGTTATGGAGTTGTATTTAGTTTAACTCAGTTAGACTCAGTTCAGCTAGTTGTATCTAGTCTAACTGATTGATACACTAGTGAGAGTGGAGTGTGTTAGCCCCCTATGAATTTTTTGACAAGCAAACAGGGGGCTAAATTGTTTTATGAGCCTTCAAGGAATGCATTTCCTCTGAAAACACATCATCCCTGAAGTCTCCTTGTGCCTTGCACTTTGGTAGATCCTCACTATTGTTCCCAGTTTTGAAACCTCTCTGTTGTGAAGAAGAAATGCCCAAAAGGCCTCCTTTTCCCCATATTTCACTCCCACTAAACCTCTATTTTCATCATCTGTTTCCCTCCCTTAATTCCTCATTAACCCTTTAAATCATCCCCGATCCCATTTGGCTTTAAAAACCATTTATTCCCCCTACCGTTTTCCTCTCTTGGCCTTAAAACACATTAAAAATAGGCCAAAAACCCACTTTTATTTATGACAGGCCTAGCCCCTTTCAGCCATCCCCCTTAAACCACTTCCCCATATGCCCTGTGCCCGAGACCAAGTGCTTAAGGCCAGAGCGTTAATCAAAATCAGAAGCTTTCAGGAGCACGTTTCTTTGATAAGGAGAAATCTTCCGATGCGAGGAAGAAATATGTTGCTGGTCTCGGAAGTAATCCTGACCGTCGATCTTAAAGATCAGATGGCCCGCGCAGGTCTTATCATGCCCCAATCACATTTCTTTGGAAAACCTCCGATGATATTCTCCACCGTCGATTCATATTTAGATCCGATCGACAGCGCTGCACTGCCTCCATCGCCAATCGGAGATTTTAAATATGCCACCCTTTCGATGCCCCGATTGGCCGATCCCCGATTAGATTTGAGCTGTCCACCCATTCTGATCCTACAACCCAGATTTCTTCTTACTCCGCCCGCTTCCCCGATTGTTCACCCTCCGACCCAATCATAGCCATTGATCTGAAGCCGATATAACGGTCCAGAGCCAATCGCAACCATCGCCCATCGGAGTTTTGGCTCTCCCATCACTCCCCTCTGATTAGATCGTAGTCGTCCATCCCTTATGATCTAATGGCTCAGATTTCGTCTGCCCACTAATCACATCCTCTGCCTGTGTGTCTCCCCCGCAGATCTCAGTCGTCCATTGCACCGATCAGATGGCCCACAGCTAAACTGCCGTCTGTTGGCCCCCAGTCTACTGTCCATCCACGTTCCTCATATCGTGCCCCTCCATCACCGTCGGATCTCACGGGCCCAGATCTGATGGCCCACAGCAATATCATGCAGCTTGGGCATCCGAAGTTTAGCATTTCAATTTCAAGCGATATGGGAGATTTTCCAGAGCCACGTGTCAGCCCGGGACCCATATCGAGTTCAAAAAGCGAAAAAAATCCTTCTATCCTTTTGGCCGCGTTGTTAGCCTCCTATATCAATAGGTTTCATCTTTCATGATTGTCTTGTTGGAAGTATGGAATATTTTCAAACCTTCTTACTTGAGCAAAGGTGTTCCATATTCTTGAAAACCAAAAAAAAAAAATCAAAAAATTTAAAAAATGTAAAGAGGGTATACCCTAAAAGAAAGATCAAAGGGTAAAAAGAATAAAAATGGTCAAAAAGAGAAAAATGAACCCCAAGCAAAAAATAGACCAAGGAAAGTGTGCAAATCCAAATGCCACTAATTTTTACTCTGTTGTAATAAATCAATTGTGTGCAGCTTGTGAAACTTTTGCCACAATTCTTGAATAAGTCAAACTGTTTAAACTTGGCTTAGTCATATTTCAATTTCATGTTATAGATTAGAGAATAAATATCTAGCCAAACAGTTTAATCTTGGCAGATAAGTAGCTAAGTAGAGTGAATAAAAGGTGCTCAACAGTTTAATCTGAGCCCTTGGTGGTAATAAGGGTAGAAATAGATAGATTCATCATGTAAAAAGAAAAGATTGATCAGGGTTTGCAAGTCTAAATGCACCCTAATAAAGAAGACAAAATGGTAGTGTTAAGTAGATAGGGTAGGTAGATGGTGCTGCAAAGTGTTATCTGATGAATGGTGCTGTTACATGTTAGTTAATCATTTACTTTCATCAAAAATACTGAAGCAGAAAATACACTGGAAAATCACAGCAAGCAAAGTCAAATTCATTAACCTCCCCCATCATTTTTCCCCCTCAAGAGTTTTACTAATTTCCCCAAAAGTACTAAGGTAATTGGAGATCATAGGGGCTCAAGGCATTTCCTTGACTTCTGGAGGGACCGGACCCTCGGCCTAATGATCAAAAGACCTAAGCACTTGAAATAATCCATCATTGATTATCTTCCATCTTTAACTTTCTCCTAAGTAAAATCCTATTTTACTTAGGAAACTGATGCAATATTCCATAAAATTCCTCAAAACAACTTGTTATTCTAAGTTCAAGTGTTGAAGATAAAATGTTGCAATTTACTTCATAAGTTATCACTTTCTTAGATGTACAAAGATGTTTTGATTTTCCTTGTCCTTTTTCATATTAACATTTGATTTTACTATATTAAATCCCTAGTAAAATCCCTTTTCCTAAGTATATAACTTCATTTTCTAATAAATATCCCCAAAACCCTTTATTATAATGTTTTACCAAAGTATATATTCCCGCACATTGAAAATAAACACCCCGCTTTATAAAGCCCTTTGGTTAAAACTATAACCTTATATATAAATTCCGCCCCTATGATGAATTAATTATATTAATTCATTCATCATATAATAAAAATATATACAAAAACTTTAGACATACGACAAGTATGTTTAATACCAAAACATATCAATAAAATTTGCGAAAGTCTATGCCACCGTCAGCATTCCACGTGGCATTCCACCTGGCCAAGCTCCGCCGCAATCCATTTCATAATTTCACGGGGTTAATTAATCATTTGGACTAATTAATAACCTTTCACTTACCAATCGAAATCCTCCCGGGGCGATTAAATAACAGTTAAACGAATGTAAATCCCGCCGGGCCCACTTTTCAATCCCCCGCATGTTTCCCTTTCCTTCAGCCGTCGGATCATCCCTCCATTGATCAACGGTCCCGATCAATCCCGCTGCCCATCCCGTGTGAGTTATTTAGCCAGCGGGGAGGAGGCGGTTTTTGACTATTCAGCATTCCACGTGGCAAGCGTCCTGTGGAATCGCTGCCATCGCGTCCTTTACCGCTTTCGTCCATAAGCGGTGCGGGCTCACCGCTTACCGCTTACCGAATACCGCCGGCCCCACTCCATTACGTCACCCCGTACGTCAAATGACGTCATCGCCTCGAAAACGACAAAAACCCTTTTGACTTGTTTTTAAGCCATTTTTCGCGTTTTTTTCAGTTATTTTAGTTTCTGAAAGAGACCGAGCTCCCGCTGCAATTTTCAAATTTCACTGCAAATACACCAAATTGCTCAGAAATTCCGCTGCGCCCGTATTGAAGAATGTCCCCGCCATTGTTCATTACCTGTTGAAGAACCAGTTTCCATTAAAAACAGGTATTTATCATTCCGCGCCCCGACTGCAAGTTAAGCTTAGTTTCCTGTGTTTTTTCTCTGAAAAAGTGGTCAAAAAGTCCTCTCTGAGTCCTCATTGAAGATTTAAAACCTGTGAATTTGCTTCCCAAACCTGAAATTTGTTCCAATTTCCTCTTTTGTCAGATATCCCGTCCGGTCTGCAAGAAAAGCTGAAACCTCCATTTTGAATCCACAAGAACCAAAATGGAGGCCCCTACTGCTCTAAATGTCACTCCTTTGAATGCTCCTCACCGAGATTTAGACTACTTGCCTCTCATAGATGAAGATTTCCAAATAAAAGACCTGCATTTTGATGAAAGTCCCCTATTGAGCTATTTTCAACTGCGAGAGACGAATACTCAAAGGGGCAGATCGTATAGGGTTGTGGGAATCCAATCTCCCAGGTATCTCATCCCTGGAGTCATTATTTTCCCAGGAAATTGTCCACTATTGCCATTCTAACTATGATCCAACTCCAAAAGAACATTAATGTCCCCTAACCGAGAATGTCCTTTTCCCAATTCTTGCTCGGTCTAACCGATGAAACAATCAAAGAGTATCGAGGATTAAAGAGTATCGGTGGTTAAAGTGTATCAGGTAAAAGTCAGAGTGAAAGTAAAAATGAAGTTACAGAGCGGTCAAAGGTAAAACAGTAAAAGTAATTACAGAGGCAGTAAAATGGTAAAAGAGATGAAAATACTTTCACCAACATTGAATTTTATCTAAAGTGAAAGTAAAACAGTCAAAGGAACAAAAAAGTGAAAAGATGAAAAATACAACAAGAAGGAACATTTTTGCAGAAATTGCATATTTTAGTCATAGTTTTGCAGAAACTATTGTGATCAATCAAAGATGAATTTTACAAAACTGAAGGAGGTTTATGTTCTTAAGAGGACCATATACAAAAACCTCTCTCACTTTTCTAACAGCTATTATGGTTTTGGAAATATTAAACAAAGTTGGAAAGCACTTTTTGCAGAAAATTACAGTCAAGTCATCATTTTTCAGAGAATATTGTGGCCAATTAGAAATACATTTTACAAAACTGAAGGAGGTTTTTGTTCCTAAGAGACCCATCTACAAAAACCTATCTCAGTTTTTGCACAGTGGTTTTATAATGAGAGATACATGTGCATCTTTACAGGCCATTTTTCAGACTCTGTAAAACTCTGTTTTACGCATATTTTTTACAGAGAATATTATGCACAGCTGGAGAGGAATTTTTGGAAACTGAAAGAGGTTTATCTCACCAACATATTAATCCACAATAACCTCTTTCACTTTTTACATATCTATTACGGATTGAGAAATACAAAGATATCATTGGACCCTAAGTTTGCAGAATTGTTGGAGCAGATTGCACAAAGAAAGGAAGCAGTTAGTGACTTGGATGCCTCATCATCAACTAAGATTTGGATCAAATTCGAATTATCCTCTTTGTCATCACCTATCCATCAAAAATAGTGCCAAATAGTTTGAGTGTCCTTTACTTTAGTTCTATTTATGTAAATAGTTGGAGAGATTTGTGAACCAATTTTGATATTTGTTTCAAGATATTTTAGTTTAGAATTTGTATAAATACTCCACTCTTGGAAGCATTTGAGGGTGGATTCTATTACTCTGCTGTAACATTGAGGTTTTCGGAATAAAAAGCTTTTTGGACAAATTTACTTGTGGCTTACTGGATGACGTTTTGAAGCACTGGACTTGTTGCAGGATTCATGTGTTGGACTTCAGTTCAATAAGTTTTCCAACCCTTGTGTTTAAATTTTATATTAGTTTATGCTATCATCATATCCATTTCTGAATAGTTTACATAAATGATTGAAACAGAATTTGCTTAATTGTACTCTGTTTTCAAATGTGATTATTCTCGATGTTTTCTTCTGGATTAGTTATAAGCATGAATTCTTAATTGCTCATGTTTTGCTGATTCAATATTGTTGATTACTGTAACAAAAAATCCTTCATTGCTCTTTGCTTGTAATCATTTCTCTTCTTCCTCTTGAATATGGTGAAAGATTCTTAGTGCCTTTCATCCCTTCAAGACCATCCATCCACTTTAAATTTTGAGGATTGTTCTCTGTCTAGCTATCTTGCCCTGTAATACCATCTTGTGTTCAGAAAAGAAATCCAGTAAAGCCATCCTTAGACTCCATAGCCCAATGGACTGAAAGCCCTCAACCTTGCCCTTAGTTTGTGGATTCCACCATTTTCCCAAAACAAACTTTGCATCTATAACTAACCTAAAATCATTCAAAAACAAAGATAAATCATAAAGAGAGAGCCCTCTCTGGATGCAGATTGGCTAGATTCTGCATCTAAAAGATTGGTTTGTGGTTACCTCGAGTATACTTTCCTCTTACACAACTTCTAGGAAAACCTGAGTGATAACATAGTGGCGACCATACTGGGGATCTGAATCATTTTATTGATACTATTGTTTGATTTATAAGCTATGGGCAGAGTCTGAAGATCAGCCAGGTAGCCTTTGAAATTGCTTTTGCTCTGCAATTGCAAAAGTAAATAAAAGCTGCTTCAGTCTATCTCTGATTTAGCTTATACATTGAACCTTAGTTTCAAATGTTTAATCAGACTCTCTAGTTTAATAAATCTTTGAGAAAATTTTAATTAAAAATCTTAAATTTCTTGAAGAGTTTATAGAAGTTGTTTTGAAAATTCACAAAAATTTAGTTTCCTGAAGAACTAACTTTCTCTTCAGAATTGTTTTACAGGTTTAGATCTGATCTATGATGGTGGACAGGGATCAGACACACAAAGGTTAAAATCATCCACCTGGCGACTCCAAAATCCATTTCACAATCAAGACTCCACTGGAGGAATGAACCTGGAAGAACAATATGGAAAGATCAGGCTTTAAACTTGGATATTAATCCAAGACATTATGCTCTTTCACGTTAAGAACGGTTTTCAATATGTATTGTATTTTATATAAGGATCTAACTTGGTTTTACAGATATCGTGGCCTTTCATTATGGCTTATTTTCAAGATGATCCAAGAATAAAACTAAGATATGCTCCCATGAGCAGAGATCACATACCTGGATTTCCACACAAACTACCCACAAACTACCGAAGGTAAATTGGGGTGAAAATCTTCCCATGTTTCAAGATGAGAATATTGATGATCCTTTACTACATCTCATTAAATTTCATATACACTCATCAATATTGAAAGGTGATTGGCATGAGGATTGCCTCATGAAGATATTCATGGGAACCTTAGAAGGAAAAGCAAGGGAATGGTACGAAGCTCTCAAACCTGCAAGTTTGTTTTCTCTAAAAGATTTTCATAAGGTATTTTATGAGCATTACAAAGAAGATTTTCCATCTTTATCATTAGTTGAAAATTGTTGTGATCAAGCTGAAGATCTTATACATTACCTTAAAAATATTGATGAAGATTTTGCAAATTGGTCTCCTGAAGATTTATTAGAAGAAGTCCAAAACTTTCATTCTCAAGTTAAATGTCATAATAGTCAAGAGGAGTTAAACAAAGATGAAATAAGTCAGGAGATAAATCAAGATCCACAAAACCCCTCTGTATTAACAAATGATGTTTCATTTAATGTTTTGAATGAATTTAAAGAAAATAATCAACCTCATGATCAATTTTTAGATAAGAGAAAAAACAATTGTCATTCCAATCTAAGAATTCAGAGATTCCCACCCCCCCTCACCGAAGAAGAAATCAATTTGCTTCTAAACATGCAACCATCCTTAAAATATTTACATAATGGGGAAATTGTTTCTACTTCTTCTAATGTTGATGAATGTACAAAGGTTTTTATCCATGAAGGGATAGAAGAACAAGTTGATGCTCATGTTATTCTACCTTCGCAAAAAGACCCATTACTTGATAGTACTCCTATTGACAAAAATAATGACTTTCAAATAGAATGCTACCAATCTAATCAAGATGTTTTGGGATTGTTTGAAGAGAAATATGCTGATCCAATGTTTATAATTGATGACATTCCTTCTTCTAAAAATTTGCCTAAATATGATCAGTATGATTTCACAATTCAAGATAATTTCACAAAACAATCACTAGCTATTTTGAGGGATGAGATATTAGAACTTCAGTTTGATGAGGATTTTCTAAGAGATTTCTTTCTTCTTTTTAAATCAAGAAAATGTTCTCCTCGAGTTAAAAAATGGCTTCTTGATATAATTTGTGAAAATTATGAAAATGAAATCAAACTTTTGCATTCTCAAATACGGTCATACAATTTCCGAAATCCTAAAGAATTCTTTGAAAATCTTCCTTCTCCAAAGCAAGAGGAATTTGTACTATCTTTTGATTTGCATATTGAAGATGATTATTATTTCAAACACAAGGCTGAAGAAATAAGTTCATGGTCTAATATTCATAATTCAATTGAACAATTAGTCATTGAAGGCCTAGAAGTAAATAACATACATCATGCTTTTATTGATCCTATATCAGATTATATGGAGAATCTTTTGAGCCTAAATTTGCAAACATGTTTTCTCTATAAGGATCAAATACATCAAAAGTGGCCTTTACACATCATATCATTTATTATAAAGGCACATGATCATAACCTACTTCCAATTTTGATCACAAGCAATCAAGTTATCCATTTATTTTTACAGCTACTTGATTGGCTTCATTGGCATTTTTGTATTACCTGATTCAATAAGACTTTTAGTAGATTAAAGTAGGTAAATGAGTGCTAATAAGCTCAGAATTTTGAGCCTTTTTTTTAGTTTTTCAATTTTCAGCTAGTTTTTCATTAAGTTGGTTTGAAATTTTTTGTGTGTTGTTTTAGTTTTAGATCAGATTTCAGGTTGCAGAAAAAGGACTATATTTAATTCAAGATTTTCAACCACAACAAATTCATGTTTGGGATTGGAACAAGGCAGAAAATTGCTAACTGGGAAACAAAGTTTTAAGTTTTGAGTGGATAGTAACTTACTGGAGTTGAAGCCCGAAGTGAAGGCCCTAAGCTTCAGAAGTTTTACTATCATATATACAATAAAGCTACCGGAAGAAGGAGATTACATGGTTTAGTTTGAAGACATTTTGAGGCAACTGACCTGCTGTTCTTGACTTTTCACAAGGAAAAGCCATCCCCAAGTGGAGCCAGTGTTAGACTCCTATACCAATAGGTGTCATTTTTCATGATTGTCTTGATTGAACTATGGAATATGTTCAAACCTTTTTCTTGAGCAAAAGTGTTCCATATTCTTGAAAAACCAAAAAATCAAATAATTTAAAAAATGTAAAGAGGGTATACCCTAAAAGAAAAATCAAAGGGTAAAAAGAATAAAAATGGTCAAAAAAGTGAAAGAAATGAACCCCAAGCAAAAAATAGACCAAGGAAAGTGTGCAAATCCAAATGCCACTACTTTTTTCATCTATTGTAATAAAATAATTGTGTGCAGCTTGTGAAACTTTTGCCACAATTCATGAATAAGTCAAACTGTTTAAACTTGGCTTAGTCATATTTCAATTTCATGTTTTAGATTAGAGAATAAATATCTAGCCAAACAGTTTAATCTTGGCGGATAAGTAGCTAGGTAGAGTGAATAAAAGGTGCTCAACAGTTTAATCTGAGCCCTTGGATGTAATAAGGGTAGAAATAGATAGATTCATCATGTAAAAAGAAAAAGATTGAAAAGGGTTTGCAAGTCTAAATTCACCCTAATAAAGAAGACAAAATGGTAGTGCTAAGTAGATAGGGTAGGTAGATGGTGCTACAAAAGTGTTATCTGATGAATGGTGCTGCTACCTGTTGGTTAATCATTTACTTTCATCACAAGTACTAAAGCAGGAAATACACTGGAAAATCACAGCAAGCAAAGTCAAATTCATTAACCTCCCTCATCATTTTTCCCCCTCAAGAGTTTTACTAATTTCCCCAAAAGTACTAAGGTAATTCAGATCGAAGGGGCTCAAGGCATTTCCTTGACTTCTGGAGGGACCGGACCCTCGGCCTAATGATCAAAAGACCTAAGCACTTGAAATAATCCATCATTGATTATCTTCCATTTTTAACTTTTCCTAAGTAAAATCCTATTTTACTTAGGAAACTGATGCAACATTCCATAAAATTCCTCAAGACAACTTGTTATTCTAAGTTTAAGTGTTGAAGATAAAAATGTGCAATTTACTTCATAAGTTTTCACTTTCTTAGATATACAAAGATGTTTTGATTTTCCTTGTCCTTTTTCATGCTAACACCTAACTCTATTATATTAAATCCCTAGTGAAATCCCTTTTTCCTATGTATATAACTCCCTTTTCTAATAAATATCCCCCAAACCCTCTTATTATAATGTTTTACCAAAGTATATATAGTCCCGCACATTTAAAATAAATACCCCGCTTTATAAAGCCCTTTGGTAAAACTCTAACCTTATATATACATTCCGCCCCTATGATGAATTAATTATATTAATTTATTCATCGTATAATAAAATATATATAGAAAAGCGTTAGACACGTAACATATGTGTTTAACACCAAAAACAAGAAAAGACTACGACGGAATCCTGCGCCACCATACTCAGCATTCCACATAGCATTCCACATGGCCAAACCCCGCCGCAATTCATTTTATAAATTCACGGGGTTAATTAGTCATTCGGACTAATTAACAACCATTCCCGCCTATTAACTTCTCCCCGGGGTGATTAGATTACACGTCAAAACTTGTTTAAACCCCGATGGGCCCGCTTTTGAAACCGCACAAGTTTCCCTTTCCTCCAGCCGTTGGATCATTCGTCCGTAGATCAACGGCGATCATCAATCCCGCTGCCCATCCCTTGCCAGCGTGTTAACCAGCGGGGGATGGGCGGTTTCTGAAAATTCATCATTCCACGTGGCAAGCGTCCTGTGGAATCGCTGCCATCGCGTTTTTTACCGCCCTCGTCCAAAAGCGGTGCGGGCTTACCGCTTACCGCTTACCGAATACCGCCGACCCCACTCCCTTACGTCACCCCGTACGTCAAATGACGTCATCACCTCGAAAACGACAAAAACCCTTTTGACTTGTAAATAAGCCATTTTTCGCGTTTTTTCAGTTATTTTTAGTTTCCGAAAGAGACTAAGCTCCCGCTGCAATTTTCAAATTTCACTGCAAATACACCAATTCACTCCGAAATTCAGCTGCGCCCGTGTTGAAGAACGTCCCCGCCATTGTTCATTACCTGTTAAAGAACCAGTTCCATCTAAAAACAGGTATTTATCATTTCGCGCCCCGACTGCAAGACAAGCTTAGTTTCCTTTGTTTTTTCTCTGAAAAAGTGGTTAAAAATCCTCTCTGAGTCCTCATTGAAGATTTAAAACCTGTGAATTTGCTTCCCAAACCTACGAATTGTTCCAATTTCCTCTTTTGTCAGATATCCCGCCCGGTCTACAAGAAAAAAACAAAAACCTCCATTTTGAATCCACAAGAACGAAAATGGAGGTCCCGATAGCTCTTAATATCACTCCATTGAATGCTCCTCACCGTGAATTGGACTATTTACCTTTGATAGATGAAGATTTCCAAATTAAAGACCTGCGTTTTGATGAAAGTCCCCTATTGAGCTATTGTCACTGCAGAGACGAATACTTAAAGGGGCAAGATCTTATAGGGTTGTGGGAATCCAATCTCCCAAGGTATCTCATCCCCTCAGTCATTATTTTCCCAGAAATTGTCCACTATTGCCATTCTAACTATGATCCAACTCAAAGAGCAGTAATGTCCCCTAACCAGAATGTCCTTTTCCCAATTACTGCTCAGTCTAACACAGTAAAGAACAATCGAAGAGTATCAGGATTAAAGAGTATCAGTGGTTAAAGTGTATCAGGTAAAAGTCAGAGTGAAAGTAAAAATGAAGTTACAGAGCGGTCAAAGGTAAAACAGTAAAAGTAATTACAGAGGCAGTAAAATGGTAAAAGAGATGAAAATACTTTCACCAACATTGAAGTTTATCTAAAGTGAAAGTAAAACAGTCAAAGGAACAAAAAAGTGAAAAGATGAAAAATACAACAAGAAGGAACATTTTTGCAGAAATTGCATATTTCAGTCATAGTTTTGCAGAAACTATTGTGATCAATCAAAGATGAATTTTACAAAACGGAAGGAGGTTTATGTTCTTAAGAGGACCATCTACCAAAACCTCTCTCACTTTTCTAACAGCTATTATGGTTTTGGAAATATTAAACAAAGTTGGAAAGCACTTTTTGCAGAAAATTACAGTCAAGTCATCATTTTGCAGAGAATATTGTGGCCAATTAGAAATACATTTCACAAAAATGAAGGAGGTTTTTGTTCCTAAGAGACCCATATACAAAAACCTATCTCAGGTTGTGCACAGTGGTTTTATAATGAGAGATACATGCGCATCTTTACAGGCCATTGTTCAGACTCTGTAAAACTCTGTTTTACGCATATTGTTTACAGAGAATATTATGCACAGCTGGAGAGGAATTTTGGGAAACTGAAAGAGGTTTATCTCACCAACATATTACTCCACAATAACCTCTTTCACTTTTTACATATCTATTACGGATTGAGAAATACAAAGATATCATTGGACCCTAAGTTTGCAGAATTGTTGGAGCAGATTGCACAAAGAAAGGAAGCAGTTAGTGACTTGGATGCCTCATCATCAACTAAGATTTGGATCAAATTCGAATTATCCTCTTTGTCATCACCTATCCATCAAAAATAGTGCCAAATAGTTTGAGTGTCCTTTACTTTAGTTCTATTTATGTAAATAGTTGGAGAGATTTGTGAACCAATTTTGATATTTGTTTCAAGATATTTTAGTTTAGAATTTGTATAAATACTCCACTCTTGGAAGCATTTGGGGTGGATTCTATTACTCTGCTGTAACATTGAGGTTTTCTGAATAAAAAGCTTTTGGACAAATTTACTTGTGGCTTACTGGATGACGTTTTGAAGCACTGGACTTGTTGCAGGATTCATGTGTTGGACTTCAGTTCAATAAGTTTTCCAACCCTTGTGTTTAAATTTATATTAGTTTATGCTATCATCATATCCGTTTCTGAATAGTTTACATAAAGGATTGAAAAAGAATTTGCTTAATTGTACTCTGTTTTCAAATGTGATTATTCTCGATGTTTTCTTCTGGATTAGTTATAAGCATGAATTCTTAATTGCTCATGTTTTGCTGATTCAATATTGTTGATTACTGTAACAAAGAATCCTTCATTGCTCTTTGTTTGTAATCATTTCTCTTCTTCCTCTTGAATATGGTGAAAGATTCTTAGTTGCCTTTCATCCCTTCAAGACCATCCATCCACTTTAAATTTTAAGGATTGTTCTCTGTCTAGCTATCTTGCCCTGTAATACCATCTTGTGTTTAGAAAAGAAATCCAGGAAAGCCATCCTTAGACTCCATAGCCCAATGGACTGAAAGCCCTCAACCTTGCCCTTAGTTTGTGGATTCCACCATTTTCCCAAAACAAACTTTGCATCTATAAATAGCCTAAAATCATTCAAAAACAAAGATAAATCATAAAGAGAGAGCCCTCTCTGGATGCAGATTGGCTAGATTCTGCATCTAAAAGATTGGTTTGTGGTTACCTCGGGTATAATTTCCTCTTACGCAACTTCTAGGGGAAACTCCGAAAGTGATAACATATCCAACTTAGTGAGAAGGATCAACCTTCACCGATGATTTTGGCAGCAACAAATGTGCTATGGCAGGTAATGCTTGCCAGACAATGCAACAACTGTTTCTGCTGAGAAATGCAACAATTTTGGCCAAATACAGACTTACCACTTTCCCACGATAACCAACAATTGCGAATTTAATGAATCTTCCCACAATAACCAACAATTGCAAAATTTAATGAACCCTTCTAAAGCCAACACAGAATTTGAAATAGCTCTTAAGGCAATGCATCGATTTCTCAAAAAATGCCCCTTGAATGGGTTAGGACTCTTCCTAACACTATGAGCTACAGAAAAATATTGTGCTCGCTCACTTTTAGTGGCTTTTCACAAAAATGTTAAATGTAAAGTACGTATTCACTGCTACTTCTTAGATAAATGAATTGATCTGAAAAATGAAGGCAAAATTGCAAGTACAGATTCAATCATTCAGACAAGAATTGATATGAAAAATGAATTGCAATGGTTATATGAACAAATTGGCTTGATACTGCTTTGTTGAGTGCAGCACAAAGACAATCGAACAAACAACAGAGATTGGGAGAAATTGCTATGATAAACACACAGATCGGAGAATAAAAACAACACAGGCTTATATTATAGGAGACTTGGCCTTGCTTGGATTGACTTGCTTAGGCAAAGGCAGCAGAAATACAAATTTATAGCTGCGTAAGAGGGCTAATTCTCGCATAGGAAAAACATATGATTACATAGTCAATCATGGTGGGCGTAGTCGGTTGCTTTGAGCGGCTAAGCGGGGTGTATTAGGCTTGCTTGTTTGTCGTAGGTCGGTGAGGTTGGTGGTCGACGTCAATACGAATTCACATCACAATAAAAACGGTGCAGAATTTCGAATCCAATAGCTCAAACATATTCCTATGAGAAAAACCTTAAATCTATAAAACGGTAAAAATGGACTTGGAATCCAAAAATAGATTACTTTGTAAGAAAAACTTTAACGCTTATAAATGTTAAAATAAGTTAATTACTCAGAGGAAGAGTTTGTTATATATTTAGAGATTCAGTTTGTGTCAATAAATAAGGAGTCAGTCAAAGTTAAGTGATAGATGAATTTAGTAAGCCTGCATGTCAAGTATTTTAGCAGTCATTACAGAGAGAAAGTAGTTTGTTTCATTGTAATCAAGTTATTCCAATCAAATTTGTGCAAAATAAAGATTTGTACAGAGCTAAGGCCGAATGTGAGCGAGGTGGAATCAAGAGAGAGCGTATTAGCAATAATATGTGAGAGAGAAAAGATAGTATCGTTTTAATGGGTTGAGTCGTAATGAACCCTATAGTGGTATGCAGGGTGTTATAATGCATAAAATGAAAACCATCATGTTAAGAGTGTTAAAGAACCTCTCAGAATGCGATCTCCTTTTAAAGTTTCCTGCTGCCTTAGCAATAATGTTCTATGTCACGAGAGAGGAGCGGCACACACCATCAAGTATCTCTCCATGGAGGTTACTCTAGCAGACAACATCAAAAGCTCGCAAAGATCCGCAGAGCTATCAACTAGCTTAATAATAAAAGGTTTGAACCATATTCATATGAAGATCTATATGCCATAATGTGATGTCAAAATGTTTTATTTTTTGTTGAAAGGCCTTAAAAGGATTTGAATGATAAGAGTGAGTTAAAAAGATTTTTTTGAGAAGAGATTTTATAAAAGGATTTTTTTTAAGAAGGAATTTCATAAAATGATTTTTTTTTTATATAAATATTTTTTTTATATAAAATAATAAAAATGTTTAAAAAAGTTGCATGATATGAAGTTTAAAGAAAAATTATAAAAAGAAATAAGAGTTTTACTAGAAAGTAAATTTAGGGTTTTGGAAAAAGTCTGCTTTACCACAAAAATATTTTGGTGTTTTGTTAAGCATGGTAGTTTTTGGGTGAAGATTGTGCTCTTGGGGTGTATATTAAAAATCTTATTTTTTTCTAGGGCGATATGGAAGATAGCCCCATGCAACAAACAGACATAAGACGAAGGAATGAAAGCAATGGATTCTTAAAGTACCTAATTTAAAAGAATAAGAAATGGATAAAAAGAACATGCAGAGATTTTGTCGTGTTTAGAGTGGTTCAAAGGTAGCTGAGGAACTCGAGGTCTAGCAAAGATAAAGATGAAATCGAGGCTGATTGGTGTAGCGTGGATCTGCTACCACTCCTATGTTTACTCGGTGCCGTAGCTTTGAGATTCATTGAACAAAGAATGGATGAAACAATTATGTGCAAGGTAGCAAAGCTACAACTTCCCAAGGAAGTATGTAATATCTTGAAAGAATAATTTTAAGGGGGAGGACATGCATCATCAATAATTCGTCACAATTTGTTAAGTCAACCGTATATCCGAGAGTATATGAGCAAGACTGAGAGGGCAAAATCTTGAGAATCCCACTCAAAAGTGGAAGATGGCTGAAGAATTAAAATGAAACCCATTACAAGCAAGGCATGTTGAACAAGAAGAAGATGCAACAAATATTGCAAAGAGAGAAAAGCCTCTATGCATGTGAAGCAGATAAAGAGCATTTCACTCCTCAAGAACTCCAATGTAATGTGGATGGTGTAGATGATGGTGAAACCATTATGAAAGCATGCATATGGATGAAGAAGACAACAAAGATCGCAAAGAGAGAAGCTTAAGCCTATGTATGTGAAACAAAGCTTGAACATATCAATGTCAATCACTCCACCGTAATGTGGATGGTGCGGAATAAGTGGTGAATCTCATCATGATGAAACACACATGGATGATGAATGCAAAGTGAGATGTGCATTGATGAATCCAAAATTTAAATTCAATGAATTTGCAAAGATGAAATTGTTAATGAAATTTATAATGAGCACATACATTCCTGATATCCTACCATAGGTGGATGAAAATTATGTTGATTATATGTGTATTTCTTTTTTGAAATATGATTGATTATGGTAATAGATAAGCACTATGTTTGATGAAGCATTGATAAGGAAGTTTCCTTTGTAACAACAAGATATGAAGCAAATTGAATTTTTGCCTATGAAGTAGTACATCATCTAGCAACAACTCATTATCAAGAAGAGGATAAAGTGATTGAAGAGTTTTTGATGAGAATATTCACTCAACAACATAACAATGGAAGACAACTTCATGCAATCGAAAAATAAGGCAGAAGGAAGAGGCGCAGTAGGAAGCTCTCACTCTAACAACATAATAAAGATGTTTTTAACATTGTTTTTGAATATGCACATACTCAAAATAGCATGGGAGCGTAGTTCAAATCAATGTTGTTAATAAGTTTGATGCATATTTGAAGCTTATTGAAGAATGGATTCGTAATAAATAGAACAAATTGATGCGAGTCTTAAAGCAACAACCGAGATAAAAGAATTGAATGAAATGGTGAAGAATGATATTCAAGCAGTATACACAGAAGAAATCAACAATACCCGATGATGAATGTCAAGAGAATGATATGGATTTTTCAAGACACGAAAGAATGCATTAAAACTATTTTTCCGCAATGGAGTCAAGAAGAGATGCAATTATGCTATCAAGAAATATGGGAGAAAAAAAGTCGTGAATACGTGTATGCCAAGAAGCAGAGAAAAGAAGATAGTTTGAATATGTAATGTTGTGGCAAACAATCCATTGTTGAATGAATATTTGAAGAGAAAGGTGTAGAATACAAGATCATATTGTTTTTAGACACACAAATTCAAAAAACATCCAAAGAAAAATTGCAGCAACAAAAAGTAAGGAAATATGGAGCATATAACAAGAAATCACAAATGTAGAATGAAGCAATTTAGGATATATAATTTTGGAATTAGAGAAAAAAAAATGCAAATATGTAAAAATTTCGAGTCATTGTAATCCTAGTCAGAGACATAGACCAACATACATGTTTGAGTGATACTTGAGTCAATTTCTATTGTAAGCCTAGAAGGCATAGTTGTTATGTTTGAGTTGTGTTGAGTCATGCCGATTGTAATTACTTGGGGAGTCTTAAAATAAGCTAATTACTCACGCATGAAGAGTTTGCTATATTTAGAGAGTCGGCTAACCGAGTGTTGAGTCAAGTCAAAGTTAAGTGATAGATGAATTTAGTATGTGTTTACATGTCAAGTTATTTTAGGTGAGTCACTAGTTGAAAATGCTTTTAAATACTCCTTCACCGGTTCATTGTAATCAAGTCGTTTGAATCAAGTTTGTAAGATCACTAGAAGAGTCACGATGCTATGTTTTATGTGTGTTAGATTGTGTTTCTTCTTTTCCTTTCCAATAATAAAAAAGGCAGCAGAAGCTTGAATCCAACAACTCCAAACATATTCCTTTGTGAGAAAACATTAAAAATATAAAAATGTGCAAAAATTTGAATCCAACAGCTCCATTCATGGTAATTAAAATTTATAACGAAATTTTCAACTAATCTCACTATTTTTATGTCCAAGAATAATAATTCCTAAATAATATGGAAAATTAAAATCTTTAAATTAACATCTAAAAAGTACCTTAACTATCTATCCGACACCAATGGACCCATAACCATGCTTTGTCAAGATGGTATAGACTTGGTTGTTTATGCAAAGGAAAGCCAATTTCATGGCCATACTTAATAATATAAGAAAGTGCTTAAATGCCTAACATCATGTGATTAACAATGTAATGCAAACTATTTGGGGCGCTTTGTTTGTTTGACCCTAAAAAGAAGATACCCATGGGAAAGAAATACATTGTTTTTGAGGAAGCAAACAAGGTTCAAGATATTGTTACAATGATAATAATTTCGTTTCATAACGTGTTGTAGTTCATTTGAATAATCACACTTTTGTCCCCTTCACCATTTATTCTACCAAATTCTACGCATCATGAGCTCAATTATTATTAATATAATACATATTTATAATATAAAATTATAAATTATAAAATAAAAATTATATATGTATTTTTAAATATATAATTTAAAATCGTATATATATATATATATATATATATATATATATATATATATATATATATATATAATTATTAAACCACAGTATTAAGAATAATTTTTATTCAGTCACATTTCCTAACAAACTATATATATATATATAGTTTGTTAGGAAATGTGAGTTTTGAGATAAAAATTATTCTTAATCTCTGTGGTTTGAGTAATTACAACCTACCAAGATTTAAGCCATCAAAATCACCCGGGGATCACATCCAACCTAGGCCACAACAACTCGAATCAAGAATAAAATTTCCACTGAAGAATTCAACATCTAAAATTTAAAATACTCAAACACAACATGAGACATCAACATTCATACATACTTAAACACATAGATTTACGTAGAAACCGAAGTTGGAAGAAAATACCAAATCATGTTTTGTATTATAATGATAATCAAGGAAATTTTATT
This sequence comes from Pinus albicaulis, assembly GCA_034641835.2. Classification (NCBI taxonomy): domain Eukaryota; kingdom Viridiplantae; phylum Streptophyta; class Pinopsida; order Pinales; family Pinaceae; genus Pinus; species Pinus albicaulis. Next base: position 42,417,971 of record CM076573.1, on the reverse strand, counting down.
ATTATATAATTTGTTTGTGATCACTCAATTCACAAAGAGGCACCAACCCCTTCAAATAGCAAGCCACAACTCACCTAGAGGCTCCAACATCTTATAAATCCATGCCACCACCTACTCTAGCCACTATCCTATTTTTCATACAATTTTTAGACTAAAAATAGTGGCCTACTTATATTACACAAAAGCATAAAGAACCTAATAGTTATCTCTTACAACTCTTCTTCTTTAATCTGGCTTTATTATGACCCTATTCTTCACTACACATCCTCATCCAAAAGCACACCTCAATTTATAATCACTTATCATAACACTACACAAAATAACTCTTTAATTTATCTCAGATTAGCTTATTGTAGGAAAATTTTAGGGGCTTAATTTTTAGCCCAAAGGCGAATTTTAAGGGGATTTTTAAATTTTGGTAGGGCAAATTTTTTATATAAAGCCCACTTTCTATAGTTTTATATAGTTAGCCCTATAATTATTTTAAAAATAATTAATTATTAAGTGTTAGCCCAACAAAATAAATGCACTTAATACTTAAACCATGAAATTCGCCTCCCGATTTTCTGGTTTGGAGCTGATTTCAATGGCATTTGCCTGGATTTACTGGGTCAGGGGGAGGGATTGGAGTGATTCACCCCATTTTCACTAGTTGGGGCTTAGAATTTGGAGCCTGGAGGTACAACAAAAATTTAATTGCATTCACTCAAATTTACTGGGTCGGGGGAGGGATTCACCCCCATTTCAACTGGTTGGGGCTTGGAAGGGGCTTGGAAGTTCACTGTTGGAGGTGCATGGTGCTGGATTATATGCAGATGCCAAGATATGGTTCTGCACGCATTGAAGAGGGAATTAGGGAAACAAGAATAAAGTTCTAGTTCTGGGAAGGTGCACGATGCCGGATTATATGCAGGATGCCCAGATCTAGTTCTGCATGCATTCACGAGGGCATTAGGGCAACAGGAAGTTCCTTTTTTTAAATGCAGTTACTACTTAGTTGATAACAAAGAACTACTTTGGTATTTTTCTTATATTTTCCGAGCAGATATTTGATGTAAAAGCTCTTTTGAAATTACCTTAAGAAATAATGCAGAAACAAGATTGTTGCACGTTGGAATCTACGAGTTCAAGCCACCAATCTTGTACAAGCGGAACCAACAGCAGGCACAAAATTAAGAGGAAGAAGCTACAAGATTGGTCGTTAACCTTTGTTTGAAGAGCAACGATTTTGTTCACCAAGAATTGAGTCTGGTTTATTCTCTTTGAGAAATTTTGAGACGATACTAAAGGGGCTAGATTTTTCATCCTTAGTGTCAAGTTGGATATGTTACCCTTGTTTTTCATTTTCATATTACCAAGACATCACAATTAGTTTGATTAACATTTTCCTTGTTTTAAAGGTAGTTACTGCTCAATTGATAACAATGTACATTAATTAATTTGATATTCTTTTGATGAAGGTTCCATTCAGAAAATGTTTCTGGAACATCAAGGAATTTCGAGAGCATTTTATTTACTTAATCATGATATTGACCCGTTTTAAAAAAATTCAGTGATATGCACAAGGTCTTCCCTTCAATTATGTTTTATGTTGGTAGCTTTGCTGTTATACCTTAAACTACAATTAATAGTGAATTTGTAACCATGTTCTACAAAAATTGAACTTTATCATTCATATGGTTGCCTTACCTGTTAAGGCCTAACCTTAGGTTATGATCCTTGTGAGTTGGCCCTTATTTTTATTTTTATTTGAAGATAATAGTTATGATAAATTTTTGGCTTTGATAATGGTAGGAGGGTATGGGCACAGGGAATATCCTGTGAATGTTGTTGTCTAGTTGGAAGGCGATGGAAAAGCTCTATGGGAAGCCCTTCCATCCATCCCAGCCGATCCAACGCTTGGTCGCTGTAAGCTGGGGGATTATTCCTAAGTGGAGCCGGTCCTAACCAATAGACAGAGCAGTCACCAGTGGCGGATATGCTTTGACGATTGAAGGAATAAAATAGACTATACCTAGGAATTCATGCGCAATTGGTATCCACTTTAACCTAGACCCTACTGGTTGACACTTGGGCAGTCACTATTACTTCTCTTCTTTTCATTTCAACATATTTATGGCTGGAAACTCATGCAGTTTGAATAATGCCATTTTATGGTGCTCTGGTTTCTGAAGTTATTGCTCACTGCAACTTGCAACATCTAAGTGTTTATTGTTTTGATCCACATGCCACTTTTTGTTTTGTTTTATTTTAAATTTAATATTTGATTCACAACTAAAATTATATTGATCTACACATTATTCTAGTATAGACTAGTGTCAAACAATTGATACGATACAATTCTACTTCTTTCCTTTGCAAGTCAGGGTGCTTGTATATTCCTGGGCAGATGTTCATTCCTTGTGACTCCATAAGGGTATCAAAATAATATGGCATCCGTGATAGAAAGGTATTACTTTCTTGAGTTCTGTGTGTGAAGTTAAAGGATAACCCTCTATTGATCAGTTATTGCTCTGCTGGAGCACGTTGGTAACACAACTTAATCTGATCGATAATAGAAGTAAGGAATGTTGCACCTGACTTCCACTTATATGATTGGAACATGCCACAAGCCATGCTGGGTCGTAACATCTAAAGTTCCCTCCTTATGAAGGAACATGGCTCTTGATGAATCAAGGCCCAACAGGATCTTCCTTCGTAGTGCATGCTTAGGTCCCACAACTTCATTTCCTTTCTCTCAAGCCCATTCTTCAAACATTTCCCTCTTTTGTCACTGAGGGGAGACTTGATTGGTGAACTGGGGGGTGTTGTTATTCATCCACGAATGTTCAAATCCTAACAGAGAAATTCTACCCCCCTGCTCTTTGTCTATGAAAGGTGCTACTTTCAAGTTGCAACTTGAAAACATTCTCTTCTTTTAGTTGCTAAGATAATGTATCATTCAATTTTGTTCAGTTCAGCTTGAAGTCAAATAACTTGTAAAGAATCTTACTTCTTTTTTCCTTCCTTTCAAATTTTTTTTCAAAAGAGTGGAGTCTAAATTCCCTAGTAGCAAGAAGGATAATAAGAGATTATCTTGTGGACAATAGATGTATTGTTGTTGCTATAGAAGGCAATAAGAGATTATGCTATGAATAGTGGAAAATGAGTTGTGGATAGTGCATGATGAGTAAGGTAGCACGAGAGTATGCAGAGTACAACTAATGAAGTGTTTTTTCTCTAGAAGGGAAATGAGGGATTATATTGTGGATAGTAGAAGAATTGGGTTTGAATCTTATCAATGCTTAACCTGTGACAACCAAATATTTGAAACTTTTGGTTTGTAGCTAGTAGTGTTTTGGTGTTGTAGTTTGGGTGCATGGTGATTTTAGGCCCTGGCTATTTGCAAGGTTAATGGCTTTGGTGGAGCAAAGATTTTGTAGTTGTCTTATGGCGGTGAGTGGGAAGAGCTACTTCAATGATGATTCAATGACTGTAAGACTCCATTAAAATAATGGGCAAAGTTAAGTGGAATTTTGTTGTATCTTCTGCATTATTACTCACTTGTCTATTGGTTGGAGTTTGTGCTTCAATGACCTCTAGCCATATATGAGTCCATTACATGTAATATAATATATCTTTTTGTGAAATAGAGTTGCATAAAATCTGCGTTTTTCTTCCTATTGATTCTATTTGCAATTTTTTTCAATACAGTTTAGCAAGTTCTTCTATTCTATTAAATGGTTAAATGTAAAATACATAATTACAATTGAACCAGAGATTATACAATCCCAGCCCAACGAGAAACCAGGTCATGTTACTATTTAGCATAATAGTAAAGAGTTAAGATATGTCCAAAAATGAAACTGTGTGGCATTTCCATCAAAAAAGTCTAGCCTAACATAACTGTGAAGTCAGAAATTAAGTTTAAACAACACATGAAATTATAATATACACAATAAAAATGGGAACTCATGGCCAGAAACCTGCAATTAGGGTCAACTGCACCCTTCAACCATGTTAATGGCAGAATGAAACACAATTGGGGAATCCCTGGAAGAACCCAGGAGCTCTACTGGGAGGACACCTTCATTTATTCAGAGCCAGGAACAGTGAGTTATCAAAAAAACTATTTTGTTTGTTCAAAATTTCCAGTTTCTGTCAAATTTCTTGGCTGTCATTTTTCTTGGATAGCACAACATGAACACAAAATTTTTTATGTGCCTATAAAGTTCTAATTTTCAAAAAAAACTTAGTGTGGTTGGAGCCAAGGTGGGGATGAAACCTTGTACCAGCTCACCCACATCCAAATCTTCTCTGTACACCCTCTCTATCTTAACATCCTCCTCTATGGCCCCTCTATGGCCCTGATTCAGTGTTGAATGTGGGGGCAGAGTAACCTGTTGAAAGGCCAAAGCCACTGCGGCAATATCTCCATTTTTTCCAAAACTTGTCCAAAATCACCTCTTAGGTATACATGTCAATTTACCTTGTTGGAGTCTCAATTGAGCTATGCTTATAGAACCAACTGCAGCAAGTATAATGAACAGGGAATTTATAGATCGATTGCAAATTGGCCAAGGTAACCCCCTTCGACTCTCATCTCATTCCATGTGACTTATTTGAGATTCCCCTGGCAAGTCCCAGGCCCAAAGTTAGGGGCTTTAGAAAAGAAAATGTTTGAATAGTAAAGCACACAAACTAGAAATGTAATTGGAAAACGTCTATGGATTTGATTGGAACAAAGTAGGACAAAATTAATGGCCTAAACCTATGCTCAATCCAAATCTAATTGTGATATTATATTGCGATGGCATCTAAAGTTTTTTGTGGCACCATGATTATATGCTGAGCTTATGTACCTGAGGAATGAAGGACATAATTTATATGAAGTGTGCATTTTGATCTGAAGTGAATGGAATCAAAACCATATGGATCATCTCATAACTTTGTGGAATCTCTGAGGACCGAAAGACTAAGGCATATAGTCTATGAAAGGGATCAAGCTCATCAATAGAAGCCAAGAACTCTGTAAAAGAGTTGTAACAAGATATGAGAAGTGTTATGAAGAAAAGAAACTATGTTACCTCCAATACATAGAAGGACCTACTATATCAATAAAAGTTGACCTATCTGTGAAGTTTATCAAAGCAATCAGCCCAAAATGAATTTCGTTGGTTTGTATCCTAGACGTTGAAGAATTGTGACATGACATTTGGGGCTTATCCCCGTGATATCAATACATTAAGCAGTCACAAAACTAATTCACTGAAGTCTGATCTATCTTCGTTGGAAGAAACAGACGTATGTCAAAGAGAAGCTCTCTGCGAGAAATGACAGGTAATGTTAAATGTGGTACATATATTCCATGCAACTAATGACCCATGCTAACTTTAGTACATATAATGTTAAGTCTCCTAGGTCATGAATGAGTTGCTCTCTTGAAAGATAAAGATATGTTAGAAAAAGGGTTTCTGTAGATTGTTGATATACCAAGTATTTCATTGCATGTAAAATGAAATGGATAAAAAGCATGTCAAGTATCATTAGGGTTTTGTAGCTAACCCATTAGCATGTTTGTATAGTTTTGCGATTCTTGAATGCAGGTCTTGATGACTATGAAGAATATTGGTTTGTAAACCCTAACAAAGTTTAGACTAAGAAGAAAACCCTAGAAACATAAACCCTAACCAACTATTTACGCTATAAAAAGAAAACCTAACCCTTGAGAATGACATAAATGATATCATGCTAATGAGAGGACAAGATTGATGAAAAATCTAAGATTAAGAGGGAGTTGACTCTTCTCAAAAAGATAAGTATTTTATACCTACTTTCTTTCATTATTACTGTTTCTATTTTGCCCATGCATTTTGCCTTTTCATTCTTTCATAGTCTTCTAACAGAGTTTGCAGGTCAAGGTAAGATTTATCTAAGCTTGACTAACAGATGAAAGATTTGGAAGAACGTGACAAAGCATGAAGACAAGAAGAAAGGAGTTTGAAGCATGCAATTGCAACATGAAAACAAGATCTAATAAAGGGAATAAGTTTACCTATCTCAGTTGGAAGGAAGAAAATGTTAGATCCCGAATCAATGCAATACTACTGAAGTTGTTTGGTTCGATCCATGAACACTTTGATTGGATTGACAAGTAATATTGTTGATAGGGATACTACTGATGATTGGAAGCTTAATTATGTTGCAGTATGAAGAGAGAAGATGTGAAGGCCAAGTATAATCAACTGTGAAGAAGTTTGGCTCCATAAGATGTTTGATGGAATACTTGATGACATGGTTGAAGCTATGTGAAGATTGACAAAGAACCAGGAAGGTCAAAGCCTATTATGAGGTGATGCATATAGGACACTATCATGACTATGTCCTTGTTCTTCCATCTCCTTGAAAAGACAGTTTGCATCTTCTAGTTTTCCACATTCAACATATGCATCAATAATGGAATTATATACCATATTTCCAGGAGTTGATCATGAACTTTAAATATGTTTAATGCTTTTCCCATTTTTTTACGTTTTCCATAAAATTTGAATAGAGAGGCAAGGGAACATTCATCGGGGCTGAAACAAAGTTCAACAATTTCATTCGAAAGAGACTCAACTTTATCTATCTCACCTATGATACGAGGTTATCAAATATTAGTTTTCCAAATATTTCTAGTAGATCTCATCAGACAAGTTACAAGATATGGTATGTTCTGCAATTTAAAGAGGACATTTAAATTTTGACAATACCAAAAGACTAAGTTTCAAGACTAATTTTCCTTCCCTTATAAATCAGAGAATACAATGGTTGCTCATAGAAACACCATTTGAAGTCTCTAGAAGATTTTTGTGAAGGACCTTCATGTCATCTTCATACCCATATAAAGCTTGTCTTAAGAACCTGGTCTGCAAGCATACCATTAAATTCCATCTCCTTAACTAATGACTCAACATCCCTAATCATATTGGCTTTGAAGTAAACATAAGATGCTATAAAAAGGTTGATCCCCAATGAGTTTCTAGATTTCCAAAGGAGATAAAAATATATCAATACGTTTTCATAGGTCTACTCAAAAAAATATTAATGCCTTTTTTCAATTAAATTCCTTGGTTTGTGTCCCTCTCAGCGAATATAAATATGACATCTATTCTATTCAATTGGGAGATAATTCATAGAGTAGAGGAGATAATTCACAGAGCATAGGATACATAATTCGCAGATTTGAAGAACAAAGGAGATATAATTCGATGAGTTAGAGGAATATATTTGTGGTGGCCTCAGGGTTCTTAGGTTGAGCACACTGATTATTGGATGCAAATATTGTTTTATTGATTGGATATCTTGAGAGGTCTCTCTAGCAGGAATGAAAAACTCAAAGCACAATACCTACATGATTGAAAAATTTGCTGAGGTATGCGGAGTATTTAAAGACTTTATAGGCAACATCTTGGCCAAATCACTCGCTGTAATTTATAACCTTAGGAAAAATTAAATTACAATTGATTTCTCAAGATCGAGCCTCAACATAAGGCCATCTGAGCTTCAGGCTTAATATTGATTGAATGGTGACAAAGTTTAGGGGATTTTGTGGGCTATTATGAGTTATGAATAGTAGTAGAGAACCTTGATTTGCACACAGTTGAAGGCTAAGATTTGACGAACCCGTGTTTTCTAAGACCAAGTTTGAGGCAGTTATAAATTGATCACAGGAAAAACCAAAGACACATTGAATTGTGTTTGAGAAATCAACTTGAGGACATTATTTTACATGAGTGCAAGTTCAATAATGATGATGCAATGAGACAAGGTAGCACTAGAGTATGTCGTGTAAAACCAATGAAGTGTTTTTTCTCTAGAAGGGCAATGAGGGATTATATTGTGGACAGTAGAAGAATTGGGTTTGAATCTTATCAATGCTTAACCTGTGACAACCAAATATTTGAAACTTTTGGTTTGTAGCCAGTAGTGTTTTGGTGTTGTAGTTTGGGTGCATGGTGGTTTTGGGCCCTGGCTATTTGCAAGGTTAATGGCTTTGGTGAAGCAGAGATTTCGCAGTTATCTTATGGCGGTGAGTGGGAAAATCTACTTCAATGATGATTCAATGATTGTATGACTCCATTAAAATAATGGTCAAAGTTAAGTAGAATTCTGCTGTATCTTGGCTGGATTTTTTTCTTCAATGAACTCTAGCCATATATGAGTCCATTCCATGTAATATAATATAAATTTTTGTGAAATCAAGTTGCATAAAATCTGCGTTTTTCTTTCAATTGATTCTATTTGAAATTTTTTTCAAAACAGTTTAGCAAGTTCTTCTATTCTATTAAATGGTTAAATGTAAAATACATAATTACAATTGAACCAGAGATTATACAATCCCATCCCAACGAGAAACCAGGTCATGTTAATATTTAGCATAATAGTAAAGAGTTAATGTATGTCCAAAAATGAAACTGTGTGGAATTTCCATCAAAAATGTCTAGCCTAACATAACTGTGAAGTCAGAAATTAAGTCTAAACAGCACATGAAATTACTTTCTCCAAGATGATGACATGAAGGAGAGTGATGGCTTAGTTTATAATTATTGTCTTTGAGTTTATTTTATGCATAAAATGGGTTTCAGTCCTCTTGAAACAACACATAACAAAAATTTATGAAACAACACATAATTCAAATATTTTGGAGTGATTCCAGAGCATGTCAAGTGTGCTCATATCAGTATCAAATCTATATTTAAAATCTGTGAATAGAATCATGCTTGGGAAAAGAAAGGTTCTGAATTTAACGGAGCTCTGTTTTACAATGGGAAGCGTTGAAGTTTTATGATAAGATTGGAAACAAATCAGGAATAACATTACCTAGAAAACGCGTGGAAGGAAGGGAAACAACGAAAATTTGTTAACACAGTTCAAATTCAGAGTTTAAAGGTGAGCGGTTTTGAAAGGATTACCACTTGTCTCGCGTGCCTTTTGGGCTGAGGAGTGGTTTCCCAAATTATGACGCGATCCAATACATTTTGGACATGTCATATCCACAAAACCACTAATATCACACTGCATTTGTGTGCTAAGGCTCTGTGGTAAAAATAACGCGATTTTCGTCTGATCTTGTAAGAAACAGATCCAAAGATAATCACTTTCAAAGTTGCACTGAAGTTAACATGAGGTATGGACCAACATTCTTTGCAATTGAAATTGTTTATTGAACATTGGTTATGTGGGCCCGAAAGAGCTAAGTGTTGTTTACATGTTTTATGCCGGAGTTTAAAATAAGTCACTCCAATGGGTTTCATTTAATAAACTCAAGGTTTAGTTATTCATTCAAAGGGTTTGCAACGTAGATTCATAGTATTTTAATATTATGATTTGGAAAGTTTAACCATTATTTATAAGTGAAAACTTATACCTTCAAGGGATGTTAAGCTTGGGTTTAAATAAATTTGAGTTCAAGAATTTGTAATATTTCCAAAGGAGTTGATATTTGACTAAGGGACTTTTTAAGATTTTTGTGACTTTCATTAATCAAATTTTACAAATTTGATGAATGAAAATGAAAATGAAGAATTGACTCAGACTCCTCAGGAGTTAGAAACTATTGTGAGTAAATTTGAAAGGCTCTCCTTAACGCCTGCACCCACACCGCCATCATCATCTAGCCTTTAATCATGTGCTATCCATACGAGAGATGAGACTTCCATGAGGCAACTGATCCATGATAGGGAAGATTCCTTTGCATTTAGGTGACTATATCTATATGACTATTTCTTATAGGATCTTCTGCTTATCATGCTCGACAAGACATAGAATCTATCATGTACCTTCTTCAGGACAGCGTAGATTTTGTGTAGATGAGTGTTTCCCCAAAACAGATTGTTCCATAGTGCCATGCACTTCTTTTCTTAGTTTATCTTTAAAATAGGGGCTCGAGGTGTGTTACATTTATGAAAATTGATGTATTTTCTTTTACTAGTAGATCCCATGAGCTTCTTCATAAATAAAATTTAAAAAGATGAACTATCCGACTATTTTGTTCACAACAAGACTATAACACAGTTGGAAATTTACAAGAGATTCAATATATTATCATGGCGTATGGACTAAAAAAATAATGCAGTAAATGATGTTGAGCTAGATATGCCATATATATAGAAGAGAGGATATAGCACAAGAGCGATCTTTGATACAAGCTTCTGAGATATTATTAATAATTGAAGAGAGAAGAAACGCACAGCATTCACACACAAATAATTATTTTCTATATTGCACTAATTAGATACATCAAATATATAGGTGAACTCATACTAATCTTAGAGAGAGAAGTTGAGAGATTCTCTCAACTTCCTCAACAAACCCAATCCAAGATATACTAAAGTAAGCATAATCCTAACTAAATCTAATACCCTCCCTTAATGCTTACTTTACAAAACATATAATTAATCACAATTACAACACTTTAAACTTTTTGTGTCTTTGTCTGATCTGGTCTTCATTAACATCTGTACCCACTCTGAGATCTCATAGGAAACGCTCTTTTCTCCACCACTTTCGAGCTACCATTCAACCCATTTAAAATACATTGTTTCTGACCAGCGATAATGAACTGTCGCAAGATCAACAGTATTGACAACTCGGCTCGTCGGGGCTTCCGCGATAGAGCTGACAAGTGATGAACCATCCTATGGACCAATCACCATCTGATTTCGCTTTCGGCTCTCCATCAGTGGCTAGGCAAATGGTCTGAGTATTGAATGTGTTCAAGAGCTAATCTAACAACTTGACCTGCTAACCTGTAACTGATGCTCCTTGGCCCGTAGCACAACAAGATCAGCGTATAACAAATTCACACAATCAAATTAGTCAATTGTTCTCTCGTCCCTGTAGGACGTCAAGAACGACTAATTTAAATAATGCTCATTTGTTCAATAATTGGTTCTCTAACACACAACTCTCATAGCAATAAATATAAGACTTAAACCTACAAATCCAACGTAAATCAAACCAGCAAGATTTTCAACCCACCACTGTCCAGCTAAAGCAAAGCTGGCCCATCGTCATCACGCTTAGCTGCACCAACTCTTTCTTTTGGAATTCACCCTTGTGAGGGCCAGTGATGATATCGCTCATGCTTCTGTTTTGGATCCAATACAACTTTGGAAGCCTCGAGGCACCTTGCGCCCTCTACTTTACCCGAACACTCCGCCTTATCCATTGGTTTGTGCTTTTGGTTGTTCGTTGATTGCGCAGAGATTGGGAATGGACATGAAGACAGACAAAGTGCTTTATATGAACGCAGGGCTTGGAGAATACAGTATAAATTCCGTGAGTAATATTTCTTTGACATAAAGAGTCTTCTGCAACTCGTCGTTCTTCCCCTGCTGCAAATACAAATCATTTCGTCATTCCAAATGGGGGCAAAGTGATTCCCGTGGAGAGTGTACAGGAGCTTGTCAAAAACCGTGTCCACCAAGATTCTGCAGAAGTTCGCTGCAACGCATGCATCTAACACAGGACCCAGATGGAGTGGATTGCCCCACGGATATTCCGCATCCTCTAATCTTTTAACGCTTTCAACTGTGAATCGTGAACCGTTGTAACAAAGCACACATAACAATAGTATCATTATTGTATTGAAAAGATATTGCTCCCACCAATCTAGCATGTAGAGTCCGTAAGTCACATTATATAGAAAAATCTTGCTTCGTATCCATGCGCCAATGCGACTGAATAATAGCTTCGACATTGTTGTTGACCTTGGAAAATGACCTAGCAACTCTGGAGCGCTTCTCTCACCCCTGCTCCCAAAGCAACTTCTCAAAAGTCTTCAATGGATGACTACAGACAACAATTTCCCTTCAAAATCAACATCTCAAAAAACCTGTCGCTGCATCTTCTTTCACAGATGAATGCTGCAACCTCTACCTCTACTCTACAAGAAACACTGCCACCACTTTAAGTCACCTCGGCCGCCTACACCCACCCCGAAGCAACACGCGCCCAACGTGAATTTACAGTGCGCTGGCCTTCTGTTCACAATATTAATGAAGCGAAGGAGCGAAGCTCCTTTATAATAAAATTGGTCAAAATAAAAAACAAAACAAATACCAACAAATACTTTATTTACAGAAAATTAGCAACTGTCATCAATTCTGGCTTTTCGTTGAGAATCAAGCCAATTCGCTCTTTTGCACTGTATTAATAATTGGAGAGAAAGCGACGCCGCAAGGAATAACACACACAAATAATTATTTTCTATATTGCACTAATTAGATACATCAAATATATAGGGGAACTCATACTAATCTTAGAGAGAGAAGTTGAGAGATTCGCTCAACTTCCTCAACAAACCCAATCCATGATCAATCTAAAGTAAGCATGATCCTAACTAAATCTAATAGATATATGATGCCATTACCATTACATTGATTCTCATGGCATTAGAATGAGTAGACCTGATCATTGGAGGGACATGTGGCCACAAATGAGCTAGAGTGAGGAAGAGTGAGGATTATGTGATGATCATTAGAAAGATTTCATTTTATAATGCGATCTTTTGTGTAATGTGGTGATGTCGCTTCAAATAGAGGTGGCAATGCCAAATGCAATGCTTTGGAAATTATATAATGACGTAGATAATAAGTCAGATCCAAGGCTCCAAAGACAGTTAGAGAACCAAGCTACTAGAAACCTGTTACAGGCTTCTTGAAAGAAAGAGACCATTTCTGAGATTGATTTTCACATAAATATGTATGTATAGAGCCAATGTTTCTTACAGCTTGAAGATATTCGATCAGTCTTCAAAAAAAATGCTTGGAAAACCTTAGATCAAATTTTCACATGAAGATAATGTGGAGTGAAATCAATGTTAAGATGATCATGCATTTCCAATTGTTCCACCATTGCATATGAGGATAGATGTTGCCAAACATGGATTGATCTCAATCCTTCTTGCTGATAATAGATTTTTCAAAATAGACAATGTTGAAGAATTTCTCCAATCTTGCTAATTGTCAAGTATTCCATACGTAATTAAGTCTTTTTTTCTATATTCAGTTTGCAAGCGTGGGATTTTGTTGGGCCCTATAAGGGCGAGGATATTATACTCAATTTATCAAATAGAAAAATCACCTCTTAATTAGTATTCTCTCTATTTTCAGGTGTTCATCAATTTCCCATGGTATTTCAGTGCACTGTACTACATGTTGAGCCCTTTCTTGACACAACGTACCAAGAGAAAATTTGTAATTGAACGTGAAGGAAAAGTCACAAAGAACTTCTACAAGTATGTGAAATTCCTTCTCTGATGTAGTGAAAATATGCTCAACCTCAATTGAAGACTCTAATTATATATGATGGAATGAAGGATATATTCAATGAAAATTTCCTAGAAACTTATTTAATACTTGATTTTACTTGTAGATTTATATCTCCAAAGAATGTGCCTATACAGTATGGGGGACTTAGCAGGACCAAAGATGTAGATTTTGGACCTCACAAGCCTGCAGTAGAGTTCTCCATTAGAGCTGGGGAGAAAATCAATCTTGAGATCGAGGGAGTGGAGGTAATGTACGTAAAAAATTTCTCAAGTTTGCAGATTTTGTGTCAGTTCCTGCATTTAAATTTAGTTCTTTCGCCTCGGTTTTGTTTCCAATATACTTCCAAATTTGATGAGTTTTAGTTTTGGATATAAATTTTATGGGTGTTGGATTTGAGATCGAGTTCATCCTCAAGATCATGCGATTGGGATTTTTCTTTGTTTTTGAATTCTCACATTCAAGTTGTTTGTTGTTAAGGCGGGAGCAACAATTTTGTGGGACCTCATAGTTTGGAGTATGTGTAATTCATAATGATTTTTTCTTCTCTTCATTGATGACTTTTCAATGTGTGAGTTTTGACCTAAGCCATTGCATTATCAATGTGTCAAGGCTCAAAACTCGACCTATATGCCAACTACTTCTTATGATCGTTCGTAGGAACATGAATCCTAATTTTTGTAGGTTTAAAATTTATCACAAGTTTGCTCTATTGTGGTCGAATTTGTGGAGTTTATCTCAAAATTTATTTAAGGTACCATGGATCTAAATTTCTTATGAACTTTCAACACTATAACAAACCTTGGTGCAAATTGTTGATCAATTCTCACTTGGTTAGGGTTATAGATGTTAATGAAAATTTTGTGTGCATGCATGAGAGTTGGGTGAACATGAAAAATGTTGTGTAGCATTAGTGTGATAAATATGGGATAGTGAAAAGCATAGTTTTGAAGATTAGTCTAAGTTGACTCGTACCTAATCAACTCAGTCAAGTTAATTGTTGGTTCAATGGACAGAAGATCTTGCAGGCACAAATACCAAAGGGAAAAATGGAGCCCATCATGGGGTAATCTTTGTAATTCTCCACCACTGCTACCTTCCATGCTTCCTCAAACTCCTCTCCAACCTCAATATCAGTGCTAGTAGTAGCATGAGCAACAACACTACGCTTAGCAGAACTAGAAGAATGTGTTTTCCAAACTGCATGAGAACTACTTCCCTCATGAGTCACCATGTGCCATGCTTGGTCTCGGTGGTTCTCTTCCTTCTACTCCTAGTTCAACTACCATATCTTCATTGGAACCAACACCTCGAACTCCACTAGACAACGATTCACCATTTTGTAGTAGTGATTCGCTATTTGTACTAGTGATTCGCCATGATTTTACAAGATAATATAATCTCGTGAGAGATTCGCCAAAAAATTATATATACATATTATATTATTAATAAAATCGCCTTCCATTTTTCCTATGTATCATGGGGATTCGCCCATTTATTATATATATAAATTTAGGGGAGTTCTTAAAATTTTCCCCGATTTTAAGCTTCTCAAACTTTATCTAACTCCACATCCAATCCTTGCAACTTTTTTTAATTTCTGGTTAGAGGCCTTCTAGGCTTGAACACAAACTCTGAAATTTCATCATTAAAATCCAGCTTTTTGGAAGACTTGATCTTCTCAGATTTCCCTTCATCCAAATTTATAAAATCTGCCTGCACTAAAGGAGATTCCTCAATGTCAATAGCTTGTAAAATATCATTCAAACTACCCTTTAAACCTGGATCTTCTTCTGAAACCACTGTTTTACCTTTTTCTCTTGCTATTTGACTTCTAGTCAACCTTTTCTGGACTGATTTGTTGGTTGACTGTTCTTGTACAGCTTCCTTACCTTTGGTTATCCTCTTTCGTGCGGGTTGAGGGGTTTCTTGAATAATTACTGGTGGTTTAATCTCTGGCCCTTTCACTTGTTTTCTAGGCTTTAACTTGACAAATATTTTTGATCTTGTTTCTGCAAGGTCAGTGGTTTCAGATGGTGATTTTTCTTTGGCCCTAGGGCTAACACCTGTTCCATGTGTTTCCACCCCAAATCCACACAAAAACATAAATGCAGACCATTCTCTATTCACCCTCTTAAGTTCATGCAAAACTATTAATTTAACAAGACCATGATGGAATAATGAAGTTTCACATGCCTGAGTTTTCATCTGCACCTTATCTGAAATCTTGGCCAAACTCCGAAACAGAAAGAAAGGTAAATCTAGAGAAATTATTCCAGTGAAATGCAATAAGAGCTTGAAATGGTAAGAATACACCTTATGGTATCTTCCTTCACAGGTGAAGTACCTTTGAATGTTGGAGAGCAGGTTAGCATATGTATCCTTAACATAACCTCTTGGCACTGCTTTGGTTAATTTTGTGTCCACAAACTCTGGCTTCAAAAATATTTTACAAGGTTCCATTTCAAACCTGAAGTTCTTGAACCACCTTTCTTCTCCCCTTGGAATCTTTGTCACTAAAGATATAATTTCAGGCGAAATTGGTAAGTTTAAACATCCAACCTTTGTATTTGAATCTGTGAAATTAATGGAAAATTATTTTGTGACTTGATTATGACCTCCCTGTAGCTTTTCATAGAATCTCCAGCATTCTACTTTCTTGAAAGCTTCTTCAACTGATTTATCCTTGGTGAGAGCCTTTATGCCTTCAGGTTCCGTTCTCAAACAGTGGCCTGATCTATGGTTTCTTTTTTCCTCTGTCATCTTTCACTCAGAATCCCTGTGGCTTCAGAAAACCTGTAATAAACTGGCTCGCTTGATTTCGGGCCGAAAGCTTAAAACGTTAAGGGTTAGGAGCCACCAAACGTGCTAGTTAGGCCCATAAACAGAGAATTGAGAGAAACTAGTTTATCACTTCACAGTAAGCTTGTCATTCGAAGAAAAGCATGCAGCAAGTGTTTTTGCATGAGATAATATAACCAAGGACAACCATCCCTTTTCCAATTTTTAAAATGACTGATGATAAATGACCCCTAACGAATCTCATGATGGTTATGAATGGTTGCATGTGTGAGAAATGATTAGAGTGGTGACACTACTCACGGTACTAGGGAAACGATATCACATACCACGTGGGTTCACATTGGGGGATTTATATTGAGGAAAAAATGGCATAATATATTGGGGGATATATAGGGGGTAAAGGGTTTTTATATTGAGAGGTATAAAAAATGGAGCTCAAAGCTAGTGAAAAAATATAAAGGGGTATAAAATATGTTAATGAAAAAATGGATACCTACAATATCTAGTGGAAGTAGGGGTTTTTTAAATTGGGAAGGTGTATTGGGTTCATATTGACAGGGGGTTAAATAATGTGATTTTTAGTGGTATTTTCCAATATGTAGTCAAATTAAGGGTATTGTTTAATATGCCACGAACGCACGTGATAGGATAGAGGTTGATTGAGTGAAATACCGTTACCTATAAAAAAGCGAAATTTACTTGAAAATTTGATGGATTTGAGTTGGTCAAGATTGGTGCTCCCACAGTTGATATCCACCGTTGATCTTCATCACCTCCGTAGTCAACCCAGTGAACTGCGGAGGCACCCTTTCCGTTAACTCTCGTGCTATTAGTGCCCGCGGGTTGAGTCATCCAAATTATATTTTTAATATCAGCACTCTCCGCCAGTTAAATTAATCAGCGTTTAATCTTCGGATATAAAACCCATTGTATAAAGTTTAAAACAATTAAACTCTAATACATCAGAAAAAACATTTCCTTTTTATGCCAAAGTATAAAACTATAATACTTTAACATATTTAACATATTTGTTTTTATTTCAATTTCAGATTTTTTGTATTTTTAATATAAAATTAAAAGGATATGCAGATGATCCACAACAACCACAATGCAGAATTACAATTAAGGTACAAAATCTCTTAATGTACTAATTAGTAAAACCTAAATGGATTGGATTCTAAACTTTAATAATAATTTATATTCAGTTTTTTAACTTTAATTTAACCATATTTAAACTAAAAAATAGATACTAACTACTATGTAGCATTTGTTAAAAATTAATTTCATTTTTATTTATAAATTAATATTTATTAAAATTACAATTAAATTGAAAAAATTATATTATGTTGATATTTAATTGATTACTCCTTCCCTTTTCCATTCTCATAAACTGCGGAAAGCTAGAAAATTCTTATAAAATTGGTAGAACGTTTACAGATAATCATAATTCTAATCTCAATTTTCATGATTTCAAACAATATAATACAAATCATTCCGAAGTTTGTATCCCGTACTAAAATTTGTGAACCAGAATGAACAACACAAAAACATCGAAACGCGTTAAGGAGTTGCCAAATGTTTAATGTTAACGACAGAAATGTTAAATAGCTATACCCACAGCAACGTTAGAAAAAAACACATTACAAGGTCGAATGTAGTATTTTACAATTAATACTCTCATCTTAAGCAGTGAAAATAGAATTTCATCCAATGTTTTCTTGGTATGGATGCACATGAAAATATCACACGCTTCATAATTAAAATGATATTAATATTAAAATTTAAGGCTAGGTATAATTGGGTGAGATATTTGTATCTTAGCCAAGGCTAATTTGATTTTTAATATCTGAAACCGATGAGTACTCCATTGCCACCCAATACTCCCAAACGGTCGGGCCACCGAACGATAATGAGTGCTCTATGCCTGCGTAGTTGACACAATTCCTTACACTTGAACGGCCTGGATTTGGGAAGGGCCTCGATTTTCTAGAATTTTCTTCATTAGTGGTTCTTAGAAATTAAAGATCATATTTTTCCGCCAGACGTAATGAATGGACATCAAGTACCTTCTGGCAACGACAGTTACCTTTGTAAATGAATTGATTTCCCGCAGAAGTACACATACGGGCAGAAGTACAAGTACACATACGCAGTATTGCGGGTAGATGATATTGGTTTTAGTGAAAGTGAATTATGATCATCATGAGTAAAATTATTTTACTGAAAATTGAAAAGTAGTTTTTTCCATTGAGCCTTGACTATTTTTTAATGAGTGGTTCGTGGAAATTGAAAAGTAGTTTTTTCCATTGAGCCTTGACTATTAGATTTTCCTCTGTATTTTTTAATGAGTGGTTCGTGGAAATTGAAAAGTAGTTTTTTCCATTGAGACTTGACTATTAGATTTTCCTCTCTATTTTTTAATGAGTGGTTCGTGGAAATTGAAAAGTAGTTTTTTCCATTGAGCCTTGACTATTAGATTTTCCTCTGTATTTTTTAATGAGTGGTTCGTGGAAATTGAAAAGTAGTTTTTTCCATTGAGACTTGACTATTAGATTTTCCTCTGTATTTTTTAATGAGTGGTTCGTGGAAATTGAAGGGTAGATTTTTTAGCCTTACGTAAATGGACTGCAAGCTGTGGAAGCAATTATGGACACGAGGTTTTTTTTTTTATTTCCCTCTGCAATGGCTTTTTTTATTTTAATAATAGATTTTTCCCTTTGAAAGCTAGAGAATTCTTAAAAAAATATGTCACATTTACTAATTTACTAAGTGTATTATCACACTAATTCAATACAGTAAATAATACCAAAACATAATAAAAAAATTTAACTCTTACCATGCCACAAAATATCCTGGTTATTTGAGTTATTCAAATGAAGTGAAGCTATTCAAATGTGAACTCAAAACCATGTTTTCTATGTTTAAGTCTATGCTAGTACTCAACACATCAAGGAAACAAAATAACAACCATATATGCACTGAGGATAGTTTAGATGTGAATTCAAAAAAATACCTTGTTCTGTTTCATTGAGAGTAACCATGGTTCGGATGTTAGTTCACAACATATCTTGTTTTATTGACTTTCTCTTACCATATATAGGCCTGTTAAAAATTCTCACGTACCAGCCAACCAGTTAGCGTTTGCATGCCTTGAAAATAAAAATGGTAAGAGGCCAACTTGTCAAACGTCATGCTAAAGAAAAAGGGAAGCAGAAGCTTCCAAAACCTACAGCTGGACCCATCAAGCGAGGCAGAAAAACGAATAAAGAGGTCATGGAGAATCTCTTCGATGGAAATCCAAGGCTGAGAGAGGGAAAGAAATAACAAGGAAGAAGACATAGAACTACAAGAGGATACCATGGATTTTGTTTCAAACCTCGGGAACACAAGAGGGAGACTGTCCCTTTTTCACTAGTCCATCCATACTTACTGGACTCTCAAATGTGTTTTGGCCAAGGCCTTGCTCAGCTTACAGGAAAAGGGAGGAAACACCAATGTGGTTTCAGTTCTGCAGGAAATTAAAAAAGAAATTCAAGAGATTAATGTAACCATGTTACAGCTCGAATAGGAAGATTTGAACAACAACTTCAATCTATGCAGCAAGTTGACATGTCGGGCTCCACTGCAAAAGACCCGGCTCCTATTGACTCTTCAAACGGTTAAACCATGATTTTCTAGGTTTCCAATGAATTTTGCAGCTAGCTTTTACTGTTTTCAGTGATACTTTGATAAACATAGTAAAATGGATATAGCGACTAGTAGACGGAAGAAATTGTTTCAATACTGGATGGCGTTTAATGCTTTAAGGTGGCCAACAGACCTGGTTTCCTTCAGGCAGGTTGAGGCTACCAATTTTTTATATGTTGCAAATTGCTTTCTTTTTTATAAATAGAAAATGGTAAGGTACTACAAAATTTACAAAAAAAAAAAAAAAAAAACATACTTGGTTTTATTGAAAAAGGCATTCAAAATTTATTTTTTCACACTGAAGACAATAATTTAAAACATGACACAACACTGCTCCATACATTCAGATGATACCTTAGTCAATTTTAATACGCTTAGGAGGCTATTGTAATTTAAAACATTTAGCTGTCCAAAGCTCAGTGATAAATAAGAAGGGCAGGGCACTTACTAAATTTAGTATGGAGGCATGCCCCCAGCTGCAAGTCCCGTAATCACATGTCTCTGGTGGACACGAGTCTAAAGTGGCGCATATAAAATATTGGTTCATCTCACCAATAGCAGATTCTCCCTCCACCCGAACCACAGGAATATCAGTCTTATCAAAATTTCTTTCACATCTTATACAGTTGCAACACAGAGCCATAGTGCAAAACCATACTCCAAAAATCCAGGAAGCCATTGCAAGAATTGTTTGTATTTAGCAACAAGTTCGAGGAGAAGCCAAAGAGGGTGGATATACATATACCATACAGTGAATTCGTGGAGAGAAAAAATACCATGTGGGCTCTCACATGAGAGTCACGTGTCATCACCGCTCCGTCTCCATAACAAAGTGTAAGCCTGAAGCATGCCACTTAACATTGCATGCTGCTATTTGGGAAGCGATTCAATTAATACATAAATAGGTCCGGTGTATCTGGCCTTGATTCTGTGCTTTCTTGAGGGGGAATAGATGGCCATTAAAGCTTCCAAAGATGGAGCAGTTGCCTGAGGGCAAACCTCCATTGTCAAAAGTTGGAGTCCTTCAATCAGATCTTCGTCTGCATTCGCAATGAGTTGTTGCAACCTGTTGTGCCCACTACTAGAAAGATTCTTCAGTAACATGACCAAATGAAGTCTGGCATTGCAGTTGTCTCTTAAGAATCCATGAAATTGATTTCAGGGTTTTGGAAAGAGTAAGGGAATCTGCAGTCTCGTCTGTCATGGGAAAGGAATGCAAAATCAAGAGTTCAAGGGTGGCATGGAAGCCCAGCCATCTATCTAGCTAACCTTTGTCCAGGCCTTGACCTCGGGTCAAAAGGCGTAGAGGCAGGAAGAAGCATTCCACCCTACTAGCTTGATCGAATAGTCGTAACCACCGTCAAAACGAAATGAAAAGGAAAGGGCTAGTTGCTACTGCTCCCTTCAAATACTGGCTATGACATGACAAAGTATTTGCGATGTTACAAGACTCGAATCGTGGCAGGTCATTTATGGAGTGGATGAATCCAAGGAAGACGAAGGCGTTGGTTGTGCGTTGGTTGCAATAACCGACTCGAATTTTATATGCGCGAGACACTTCTTTAAATGGGTGTTCCACACGTTCTTGATCTCATTGTCGGTTCTTCCTGGCAAGTACGAAGAAATTGTGGACCATCTGCATTATAAAAAAATTGGGGTTAATTTAGAATCAGGTAAAATTTTGAAACATTATTCCACTTAAATTATAATTGGGAATCTAGTACCATTGTACAGAAATTTTGGATTACAGTAGACTTCTAACTATATGGTTTAGATCAATATTTTTTTGTTGAACTCATAAAACAATTGCTTCTACAACAATGGCTTCTGTAGCAATGATGCTTGCCCTGGTTCTTCTATGTTTCAATCCCTCCTGTACAACAACCATGCATACTGTGCTCACAAAGGGGTTATCTCCTGGAGCTATCAGATTCTTTAGCCTCATGATGGCTAGGGCTTACTGTTTCAACCAAATTTGAACATGGTGCCTTTTATTGGCCCCCTTCTGCTGCTTCCTCTGGTCCAGCAAACAAATTATTCCTAGGTTCGGCCATCCGAAGAAAGAGCATCTGGTTTTTTTCTTATCATCCTTGCCACTAGTGGTATAGTTCGGAGAAAAAAGAAAAAAACGCTAATCATGTGACAGTCTCGCACATGGGAAAGAAGCTTGAAATGTTATGTGTAAAGTAGACTGCAGGTGAAACACAACACAACATATGATAATCCACTATAATACAACACAACATATGATAATCCATTTTCGACATGGCAGCAACATGAATTGAGGAAGTTATGAGTTTGGTACATGCATTGAGCATCTGACTTTATCTCAACACTTACGAGTTTGGTCTCGTCTATCATAGAATTTAGTCACATAATCGCATAACATTTAATATTAAACTAATGCTAGCATTAATTTAATTTTTTCAAAATCCTTTCAAAATGCCATACTCACATATCAATATAACCTATGCTTACCTCTTCCCCACCTCGAGAAAAGGCCAAAACCATGAAATCTCATTTAAAATAACTTTAATATTTTCTAGAAAACCTATACAAAACTACTAAAAAAAAGTAATGCTAATAGAGACTAATAGATAACTATAATCCGATAAGGACTAATAAATATCATCTACCCATGATGAACATTACTAGGGGCTTTCCAAATTGCGTTCACGTGAAGTTTCAAATTTGATGGGCATGAAATTGAACCTGAAAAATCAAATGTTGTAATAAAATAAAGAAAAATTGAAATCTTAGCAAAACCGAATGCACATAATTTTATTCTTATGCCTTGACTTAAATTTTAAAGTCAGCAAGTAGACCTTCAACCTAGACCTCGCCAGTGGCATGAGCGCTAGAGTTTTCATAACAGTCTATTTGTCCCCGCATGGCCACAACCTGCGGATTAAGAGGCAATATGTAATCTGTGACCTCCTTTACGAAGGAGGGAGAGTCTATATATATCACCCTTTCATCCTTTATCAAAATGTTAATATCAAAATCATTCTTTGACCCACAAAAATTATGTTATTTTTTTTTAATGTCTTATATTTATCTAATTTCAAAAGAATCTCAAAATCAGTAATTCAGTTAAATTGAATCGTTAGCCCACACTTTCAGAATGCTACACATTACATTAATTATTGGACATCAAATGAAAATTGAATGCATAGGGTGAGGTGTGTTGAAACAACTCAAACTATCATCTTAACATACAATATGGACGGAAAATTGGATCGACACCGTTTCCAAACACCTTATTTCATCTTTATGATTGAGGGAACATAACAATTTTAGCTCTACCTTAAATCCAGTCTATCCAGTTTATAACGTTTTAATTAAAGAACAGAAACTCTATAAGGCCTAGTAAAATAAGCGAATTTATCAAGGATTACGAGTGAAAATAGAATGCTCGAGTATAATGGTTATAATTGGAGTTTTTAGTTTTGGTTAGATTTTGATATTTTTGTGGTTTAAAATGATTTTTGTGATGGTTGGGGTGGATTTAATATTTTGAAAATTTTTGAATATTTTGAAAACTGAAGTTTATCATTTAAATTTGTGATTTTAATAAATTAGTATCAAATTTTGGCCAAATTTAATATAAAATATATATATTTTAAAACATATAACAAATAAATTATAGCTAAATATAAAATAATAAAAAATTACTACTAATTTGAAGTTAAGCCTTGCTAATTTGACCCATTTGATGAATCTTTTGAATTAATCTTAATCAAACTAAATTTTCATGCTTATTAAACATAAAATAATTAAACTCTCCCTCAAAAAAAAAATTGCAACTCAACGTAATAACAAACTCCACCTTGACATTAAAATAAAAAAAATTTGCAACTCAACGTAATAACAAACTCCACTTTGACATTAAAATAGATTTACAGCACAGCAAATGGTCTCTCTTAACATCTATCTATCAAAGTACAAACCTTTAAAAATAAAGAACATTCATGAAAGCCCGTGAACACTAAAAACATTTATGAATGCATGGTATTCACTCATATGCGTAAAAGGCAAACGTTCATGTAAATGTGCGTATGTATTAATGTAACACTATTTTAGCACAAATTTTTGAAAATGGGAATGAAGTTAAATACTTTATTTTATTTAGGCATAGTTTATATTTAGAGTGTATGGTTTATATTTAGAGAGTTTGGTTGAATTTGATGATTTTTTTGGTCAAATCAATTTTTGGTTTTAAAATGAGTTTCTGATTGCATCGTGATTAACCTTGCCTCACTGTGATTGTGAAAACTTGAAAACTGAATCGTGTGATTTCAATAAATCCTAACAAAATTAGAATTAAAAATATGCAGATTTTATTTATATTTATTATATTTTCAAAATATTTTGAAATATTAAGATTACAGCTTTCAGCGTTCAACAGCATATTAACAATACAACTTTCACGTTCGACATATCAATAACAGTAGTAGGATAACAGGGATTTGGACAGTTACATTATTCTTACAACTTCGATAACTCTATAAAATATTTAGATGAAAATCCAAGTAAATAGAAAATACCGCAAGGTTCTACTTATTGATGGGCGGGGTCATGTATCCGTCATTGTTGTGTCTTGGGGGCGAATCTTTTGTACTTATCCCCGAGGAAGAAGCGAAATGCGTGGCTTTTGAGGCCAATCTACGTAAAGAGTATGGAAGTGGAGGAAGAGGAGAACGTCAAGGGCCAATATACGGAGCACTTCACTCATTGATGGCCTCGCGTCTTCGGCGTCTGGATGCACCATCCTCCCACGATGGCGACCCTCTTCTGTTCGAGATGCTCGCATCGTGTTTGGAATATTTAACATTCCAGAACAACAATGGAGAATAAAATTCCCCCTCTTCAACACAGAGAAAATATAAAAAAAATTCTCACTGGAGACAGAGTTTTCACTGTAGAAACTATTTCATTAAACTTCAAAAACTTGGTTACAAAATCACCTCTGCTTGAGGGAATACAAAAAAAAACTTTGACTGCTTCAAAACACAGTGCAAAACAACTCTGGAAAAATACTCTGTCTCTTCAAAAATGAAAGCACTGCTGTGCACTTCAAAAAATCTGTTACACTGCTGTGCACATCAAATTTTTACACTGCTGCTGTGTGTAAAAAACTCACAAACTAAAAACTCAGCACTGCTGTGCTATATTTCTTTTACACTGCTGTGTGAAAAAAAAACATTTTTAATACATAGCACGCAGGCCCTTTTCATCTTCATTTTATAACTCAGCACTTTTACAATATATAAAAAAAACATTTAAAATAAACTATTTTAAAAAACTTTAAAATAAAAAAAAACTAAAATAAAAAGCTACTATGGCCCACGGCCTTTTCTCTTCAAACGTTCATATGTATATATGCAACACATATATGTGCATATAACAATATGTGGACTTGTACGCACAGCACATTTTTAAACAAACATTAAAAACGACTTTGACTTTGTGTCGAACCGGACGCCAACCAAGAATTAACCCTTTTTCATAAAAATTCCGCGTGCCAAAAGGTGATTGCTGATGTCAGCAAGATTGTGATGCGGGATTTTTATTAAATCCGCTTCATAAATTTCCGTAAAGAGTATGGAAGTGAGAAGAGGGTGGATAAGAGGGAGACGTCAAGAATGCCTTCCAATATCTGGAGCACTTCACTCATCGATGGCCTACGTCTTCGGCGTCCTGGATCACCATCCCCACGATGGCAGCCCTCTTCACTGTTCCGGGTCTGCATCGTTCATCAATTTCTTGTCGAGCACGCCCATGGCGTTTCCTTTGTTGATCTCAGTTGCAGCCCACGCCGAAAAGCAGAGCTCGCTTGATTCGTACTCCTCGTCCATGTTTCTTCGACCTGCAATTATTTCTAACAATGTCATGCCAAAGCTGTAGACGTCAGCCTTGATGGTGATGGGCAAACCGGAGAGCCACTCTGGGCCCAGGTATCCTCTCGTTCCTCTCAGAGTCGTCAGAACACGACTATACTCTCTCCCTAGCAATTTTGCGAGCCCGAAGTCGGCCACCTTGGGGCAGAAATTGGAATCCAAGAGAATGTTTTCCGGCTTGATGTCGCAATGGATGATGCATTCCCTGCACTTCTCGTGCAGGTAAACGATTCCACGGGCAGTCCCCACAGCGATGTCGAAGCGCGTTTTCCAGTCAAGCACGTTGTGCTGAATCTCATCATCGCTCTGGGTTTTGTTGAACAAGACGGAGCTGAGGGATCCATTGGGCATGTATTCGTACACCAAAAGTCCACTGGAGCCCTGGGTGCAAAATCCCCGCAGCCGAACCAAATTAACATGTTGTATGTTTCCACAGGTTCTCACCTCTGTTCGAAACTGCTTTTCTCCTTGGCTCACACCCTCCAGTTTCTTAACAGCCACCACAGAACCGTCTGTTAGAGTTCCTTTGAAGACGGAACCAAAACCCCCACCTCCCAGCCGCGCAGAAAAGTTCTTCGTTGCACTTTGCAGCTCTCTGTAAGTGAATACAATCAGCGTTCCTGGCTCGTATTCTGTTGCAGAGAACAGCGAGCGTTTGCAACACCAGAGAAAGAGTGTGACAAAAGCCAGAATAGCAACCAGCGTACCCAAGAGACCACCCACTAAGCCGGCAAGATATGTTGCCCTCTTTTTGGGATTAAAAGACGGCACATCAGAGGCATCTAGCCGAAGGAACAGGGAGGTTCCAGTGGGGGAATCGTAGAGGTTTAGCAATTCACCGAACCACATTACACAATTCTTTAACTGCGAAGTTGTGTTAATTAGAGCATAGGCATACGCAGTGCATGAACAATTGCCGAGACAGGCCTCCCTGCACTGTTGTTGCCCACTGTACACAATTCTTCCACCCGGGGGCATAGATTTGCTGCTCAACTCTACAAACCCGTCAGTGGTGGTCCGATTTGGGGACTGGCTGCACTGTAACGGCGTCTTCCGAACACAACCGCTTGTCCACTGACCAGATTCCCATTCGCGCGTGTCCTTTGGAGCAAAGCCCGGCACACACATGCATGACTGAACATTGTTATTGTTGCAGGAACCAAAAGGTCCGCAGACGGCATAAACGTCGCACTGAAGAGCGGGCTGTTGCCAGATTAAACTCCATTCATTTCCCGGCATTATATACGTTCGATATTCTCCCGATTTATCCATTACAGAACGTGATAGATATGTTGCTCCCTGGTTTGAATAACGAAAAGTAAAAGACCTGTAGGAACCATTATCGAAATAGGTGTAACTATCGATCAAATTTGATTTCATCTCGGGAATTTGGGAAAAATATTTGCCGTTCCAAACACCGGTGTCCCAGTATTTGGTGTGATTCTCCCACATCAACACGAACTGGTTGACTCCGTTTGAATAAAGCAAGGAGAAGGGCCCTGGACTTGGATCCCAAGGCGTTCTCCATGACGTCAGCCTCTCGTTCATACTCATCGCCATCCCCGGCAACCACGTATTTCCCGGGTGGTCGAAGCTCTGCCAAATGATTTCAGAGCTATTCTGGGCACTCAGTACGGCCAAGTTGCCAGAATCCGTTATCACAGCCGAAGAAGGCTTCTTCCCGTTTCCACTGGAGGACCAGACGATAGATTCCCCGTACCAAAGAAGGAGACGCCCATCCTCTGTGAGATTGAAGACCGCGCCGGAGGCATTCTGGATCGGCTGCTGTCTGTTGGCCACCCACGCGATTGTCTGCTGTGAGCCTTTGGCATACCAAACACCAACATACCAGTTCTTAACAGTGTTGTTGTGGTTGAGACTGAAGAAACCCACTTCGAATATACGGTTCCTAGAAATCCTGGTCTCATTACCAGTGAGAGAGTCGCCTAACATTATTCTGTCGGAAGGTGCGTCTGCGGCATCTCCAGGGCTGGTCTGAAGAATGAGGAGGAGGAGGAAGAAAGAACAGACGGTCTGTGAGAGTTGATCTCTCTTACAATTTCCACTCATCATTCTGGAAACCATGAGGTACTTACTCTTTTGCCACCCAATACTCCCAAACGGTGTGGCCACCGAAAGATAATCAGATAATCAGTGCACTAGTATCCGTGCACAGATGACTGAATCACAGCCCGCAAAGTCCTTACACTTGAAGGGCCTGGATTTGTGGTTCCCGGAAGTATTGATAAATATCATTTTAAATAGTAGATTTTCTGGAATATTTTTAATGCGTGGTTCCAAGAAATTAATAGGTAGATTTTTCCCAGACGTAAATGTACACACTAAAGTCAATGGTTTGGTTTTAGAGATTATAACTTGAAAATGATTAATTTTAATAAAGATGATATACTTTAACAAACTTAATTGTTAAATTATGTGAAAATTAATCAAAATTATTTATTAATTTGTGTGAAAATTTAACTTTTTAGTATATATTATTTATAAATTGATTAAAATAATGATAATGATTATGATTAATGTATATTAAAACCAATATGATATGTTATAATACTAAATTTATTAACTAATTATTCATTTATCTTTAATCAAAATTTTAAATCTATGTTAAATTTAATTTTAATAAATTTTTTTAAATCTATGTTAAATTTAATTTTATTATTATTTAGTAATATTTCATAAGACAAGTTTGGTTTTGGTATGTGGGTGGTAGGTATTTTCCTCAAAGTATTGTGCTGTTATTGTAATCAAAATCAACAAAATTGAAGTGCAGAAGCATTGTGGCAACCTCATTTGCACAGCATCGAACCAATCAGACAGGGATTATATTTTGACAACTCGTTAAAGCAGCAATTATTTATTTTATAATTTAGATATAGTCTAGATCATGATACACGAGCTTTGAAGTATAGCAACCCTATGTGTACTTTGAGAGCGATTTTGCATTGACTAAATGCATTGAGGGTCAATGAATACAAGCAACCTAGTAAAATATAATACAATTTTTCAAACCGGACTAATTATTGTATATTTTAATTATATTATAATAGTTTGTGGAGTTAGTGAAATATAAGTGTCACTATTATTTTTATATTTTGTTTTCTTTAATGGTATGTATTTATATTTATTTGTATTAATAATAAAGAAATAAAATTAAGTTTAATTTTTTTTTGGTAAATTTAGTAGATTTTTTTAATTCATAATTAAGGCAGTTTATATCATAAAAAGTTATTAGGTGGTCTTAATTTGTCCATTGGGAAACGAGATCTTTTGCCCACATAAACTCATTATAAGCCATCCAAAATCTTATAAGTTTAATTCTATCAAACTTGGCTTTATAGGCCTGAATGTCTAAGTACCAAGGTGCATCCATGGAAAAATAATTAAAATAATACCTACTATTCGACATATACAACAT